>CM070032.1:8797137-8813735 GCA_036250615.1 Ptychadena robeensis
CCTAGCTGGGAACTTCCACCAGAGACACCAATGCTGATCTCCGAGAGCATACCTGGGACCTCACCTTTCTGAGCACCGGAGAAAGCTAACAAGTGGAGGAGTCGCTGGGGCTTTCAGTTTTGTGAGAACTGCTTTCCGTTGATTCAACGCTCAGTCGTTATTCCTGTTCATCGCTTTACGGATTAAAACTTTCCATGTTGCATTGAACTTGATTTCTGTGTCCTGTTTACCACCCCCAGGCCTGCCCTTGAAACATAGTGGACAAATCAAGTGGGCGACTGTGGGCATCAATAGTGGTTCTTGTGTCAGACACTTTCATCCTTGAGTGATGGATCTGGCCCGGCCGGTGTTTTATGTGAAGAATTGTAGTGTGATATTACAGTCTCAAAAGGTTAAACAGTGAGCACAGAAGCCGTGAGCCCAAAATCTTTTAATAACCCAGCGAAAGATTTATGTCGGAGTGCATATCGGAATAGGCACGGACGTGATACATAAGAGTCCTGACAAATCCCTAAAATTATTTGTGAACTGTGTTTCCCCAACATGGGCAGAGACCACATGTGTGGTGTTCACTTTTCCATCGTCCGTCTGTTATTACAGAAGTGTGGTGGAGGAGAAATGTATATATAGTCTGTAACACAAAGCTTACCTGGATTGTGCGACATGTTGATGGCGTATCTGTGATCTCCGGAGTATTCCTGGACTGTGTCTTCCAACTGTTGCTTCTTAGCAGGGAGAGTCCAACAGGATGTGGGACCAGGGCAACATATCAAATAAGTTTGTCTCAACTCAAGAAGAATGGGATGTCACCCAAAGAGAGCCCAACCTGCCGAAGCTCTTTACAAGAGGCCAACACAATGCCTATACATACCCTACATGGGGGAATCCTGAAGGTTACAACCCCCCATATCTATCCGTGTTTAATTTACTCTTGCTTCCATTGGGCATCATGGAAGCGTCAGTGTTACGTGTCCATGCCACATGTCAATGACACCGCCCCCCCCCCATCCCTTGTCTCCTTTGGCATCACCGATGACGCAGAAGGGGCTGTGCTGGAATCAAATCCATCGGCGGGTTTGCTGCGATCACAGTGGGCTCCCTGTGAATAGATTAGTATTCATGATACCAGTTCACCAGGGTTTGTTTTGTATACTGGGTTCTTCTCAACCACTACACACAAAGAATAATTCATTCGATTTTTACTTGCCTCTGAGTTGTCCAAATGGCTCAAATTCACTCCACAATCCTAAAATAATACACTTAGCTGAACTGCTTTACTCTATGGAAGTCGCCATGTATTTACTGCTCTCTGGGGTTTTAATAGCCCAGAGGTGGGGCTGCATCATAAGGAAAGTCTGTTACAAACAAGGGTATCCAATATGACCTGTCCCTGGGATGATGTCTCTGTGCCTGAGGAGTTTAGGGTGCTTGATCAGGGCTTGCTAGTGGGGGCCCAGTGGGGCTCTACCCTACCCTGAGGGGTAAATCAGCTACTTACTCCATCCAGATGAGGAGCTCCTGCTTCTCCAGGCTGAAGGCCTTTCCCATGGGGGCCTCTGAAAGAAAGAGGACACTGCAGACAGGTCCAGACAGTACAGCTTCCAGAGCCAGGAGAGAGAGGGAGCAGCTAAAGATAATACAATTTATCAGTTTCCCTAGGCCAGAGACACCTCCACCAGGCAGAACCAGCAAAACAACAAGAACATATTTTATTAACTGTTTAGTGGCTTTTCCATTACACTACAGAAGTATATTAGGAATACACGATACCTATAACACGGAGGAGGGGGGATATCCTGTAGCTCACATATCACTGAGTTGGGCTGCTTGTGTCTTTTTATTTTGCCACCCTAAATCCGGTCAGCAATGGCAGGTGACATAAACTGTAATTTTTAGATTTTGTTGACATGAAGAAGAAAACACAAAAGATTACACAAATGACAGTGCATCCTCACCAAGTCCAATCGAAATCAGCAGGAACTGCTTTCAAGCGGTTATTATTTATTAAATCCTTCTACAAGACTCCCTTTTCTATTCCCTCCTCTTAATCCAATGATTGTTCTGTCTATGATCTCAAAATAAAACAATGTTTAGTCTCCCCCATGCTGATATCCAGAAAAAAGCCTCCAAGCATTAGATGGTTGAATCTCTGGAGGCCTCAAATATTCTCTCCCATGTGTCTTTGTGCTGTTAACATTTTGCTTCTCATTGCACGCTGGTCATCAAACAAATACGGGAGGTTTACGAAAAATGGTTCATGTGTTTTAAAAATTCTACTTAAAATGTGCAACTAATATATGAAATAGATGGATTACATGAAAAGCGAGATGTTTCGAGCCTTTGTTATAATTTAGATGATTATAGCAAATGACAAATAGTCAGGGGTGCACATAAGTGGTACTCTGGTCCTCAAAAGGGGCCAAAACCTAGCTCTGCGTACCGCCATTATTGTTACACAGCTCATATGCGTACTAACAACTTGGAGGCGCTCCGTGTCTGGGCGGCCGCAGCTAAATGTTACATGTATACAATTTATGTCACTTGGATAACCGCAGGGAAACATGAGTAACTATGAAAGGTTGCAGTTAGGGGGGTGACATTGGGAATGTAAATTAATAATCCCCAAAAAAAGATTGGACTTCTAAGGGTGTTGGAGATCTGGGGAATGAAAGTCAGAGTAGACATATGTAAGGTGTAGAGGATCCCAAGGGCGGATCCTGGATGGGAAATATATCTCCCCATATTATGGGCTGTGGACCAGGCCGGGTAAGGGTCTGGGAAAATATATGGGCAACAACGGTTGCAATTTGTTTAGTTTTTTGGGTCCCGGACTCTGGAGTGGGAGGGAATGAACTGGGTTGGCCTTCCCACTCCACCCGGGCTACACTCCAGGGTTTGGTGATGATTTTCAGCCAGACAGGAAGGCTGGTTGAAAAAGCTCTGATATCAGAGAGGGGTGGAGGAGCTAAAGCCAGGTGTGTAGCCTGGGTGTGTGGCATCGAACGCTCTCTCTGGAACAAAGTTTGGAAGGCCTGGAAGGGCTTGCAGGACTGTTTGGGTGAGCTGTGACCACTGACTGCAAAGGATATATGTGTTTGGATACTACATGCAATACAACTGCTATATATGCTGCAAGACTTAATTTGTGTTTTCTGGTGAAATAAACATCATATGGCTGTGCTGGTGATCCCTTTCCCCTGAACTTTACAAAGGGTAAAATCTGACAAGAGAAAAGCACCGTGACAGTTGTGGGACTATGAAAGGTTGACATTTGGACTGCAGGTAGTCTCAGGGGTATGTTACTAACCCAGAAAATGTCAGGGTCACACCACTAAGGTATGAGATCTGGGAGTTCAAACAGTGTTGTACTGTGAGAGTTACATGTGACCCAAAGCCAGCTGGTGACCTGTGGATGGAGACAGCTAATCAGAGGATAAATCAGGAACAGGGAGGTCCATCTGCAGCAGAACCATGCAGGAGGCTGACGCAGAGGACAGTGAGGAAGACCACCCTACATATGGAGTGAATACCAAACACCATCTCCTGGTACTCATCTGAGGAGCTTACTAAAAATTTTATGTGCACCCCTGCAAATATGAAGAATATATTCATGCATATGTACTCAGTACTTGGTTTGGGCCCCTTTTGCGTCAATTTCTGTCTCAATGCAGCAATGTGGCATGTATGTAGAGCCTGCGGCACTGATGAGGTGTAATGGAAGACTAGGATGCTTCAATAGCGGCCTTCAACTCTTCTGTATTGTTCCCTCTCATGTCTCTCATCTTTCTCTTGGCAATGTACCAAAGATTATCTATGGGCTTCAGGTCAGTGAACTTTGTTGGCCAATCAAGCATCCCATGGTCATTGAACCAGGTTTTGGTACTTTTGGCAGTGTGGGCCGGTGCCAAGTCCTGCTGGAAAATAAAGTCATCATCTCCATAAAGCTCTCTGTCTGCGGAAGGAAGCATAAATGGCTGCAAAATCTCCTGGTAGACAACTGCGGTGACTGGGCACAGTGGACCAACACCAGCAGATGACATGGCTCCCCAAATCTACACAGACTGTGGCAACTTCACACTGGGCTTCCAGCATCTTAGATTGTGTCCTCTCCTTCAGACTCTGTCTCCTTGGTTTCCAAATTTGCTCTAATCAGAAAAGAGGACTTTGGACCACTGAGCACAGACCAGTCATTTTTTTATTAACTCAGGTTAGTCCCTCCTGATGTTGTTTGTTGACATTTGAATCCCATGTCCAGGATCCTGAGTCTGTGTGTGATGGCTCTTGATGCAGTAATTCCAGCCTCACTACACTTCTTGTAAAAGTCCACAACACTTTGGGAACATCTAACTTCTTTTGCAATTACTCTTTGAGGCTTTCTCTTCTTATGGAGGGTGTCAGTGATGTTTTTCTGCACAACTGTTCGGTCAGCAGTCTTTCCCATGATTGTAAATCCTACTGAACCAGATTGAGAGGCAATTTTAAGGCTCAGGGACCCTTTGCAGGGGTTTTGAATTAATTAGCTTGTTAGAGTCTTTGAGCCGAGAATATTCAACCTTTTCACAATATTACAATTTTCTGAGATTTAGATTTTGGGGTTTTCATAATAATCAAAATTATAACATATAAAGGCTAAAATATCTCACTTTACATGTCATTAGTCTATTTCATATATTAGTTTCACCTTTTATGTTGTATTGCAGAAATACAGGAATCTTTGGACGATATGAAAAATTATTTGCAAATCACCTGTATAATAGTTCTTGTTTGGAATATCCTTTTAACCTCCTGGGCGTTACGCATGTGGTGCGCTTTTTTCGGCGTCAAATCTGACTTCATTGGGGCGGACACGGAAGCATCGGCGGGTTCGTCTGGGGAATTTGGCGGACAGGTGAGTTTAAATGTAGTTATAACTAGAGGGTAATGTATTATTTCATAGTGTACATATTGTTTGCTGGCAGAGACAATTTTTCACGGTGGAAAGAACATGATATCATAGTGATTGCTATATTCCTGTCCATACACTTACTCTACTTACTCCATTCATACTTGTTTAACCCTCCTAGCGCACTGCAGAGGTACAGATTTCTGCAACAAAAGCGCACCATAGACTTTAATGGAATGGGGTGATCCGTGCTCCTGCAGCTGCCTCTTCATTAGATTGGAGCCACACGGAGCAGTGAGTTTGCACTCCTGTGACTCTGACCTCTGCCTGACGAACCCAGCTTGTCCACTGCAGTTCTAACAGGGCAGAACTGGCCGAGCTGGGACCATCAGGAACGGCAGGGGGGTTAAAGATATTATTTTCTGCACCAGGCACCTCCTGTGTTGGGGTGACCACCTTACCTATGGAGCTCTGTATGTAGCCATCACTGCTTAAGCATCCCTAAATCACTGTTTCTGGGAAGTGTATGTGTGTACTCTATGTCTCCCTATAGGTGGTTACCCTGCAATGGGCTCTCTTTCCTGAATCGGTCCATGGCTGCAGAATGTTGTTCGATTTATTACTCAAATTGCAACTGAGACTTAACTTTTGTGAGCATTCATTATACCATGTGTGCCTGATCTCAATTAACCATCTATGGATGACCAACTACATAGTCAAGCGGTGTGGCAAGCAAACTGAACGGCTGCTTTAGACAGCAGCTCCAGCACACAGAGAGCCTAATACCCTCCTGCATTCATCTACCACGTGCAAATGGGCAAAATTGGGAAACAACTACAAAATGGCTTGTATCTTGTCGAGTTTAGTCTATGCTGCAAAAATCTCCTGATGAAGCCCAGTTGGGTCGAAACATGTTGAGAAAATGTCAACGAGAAGTTTGTTGATCTAACATGTCTATATGTGTTATGATGATTGCCATGCCAGCACTTTGCAAATTTTATCTATGTTGTAAAAGTCTGTCAACTGAAAGAAATTTTCTGGATCCATCAGCTAAATACTTGACACCCAGCGGGTTTAAACAACAAGTGGGAGCTTACATATTTCTGAGACTGAGTTTGACAGAATAACATTATATTGTGTATAGTGTGACAGACTGGTCATCTGTCACTGTGTGAATGGACCGCAAGGTGGTATCCTGGAAGGAGTCCGGGATATTATTGCCCAGCAACTATAGTGTTTTGTTTTGTGTTTTCGTAAAGGGCTCCCGGACTCTGGGATAGGGAGGATGGAACTGGTTGGGCCTTTCTATTCCCCCAGGGTCCACTAAATGGTTAACACATGTTTGCAGGTGAGTGGAGCCAGGTGCAAGAAAACCCAACATATGACTCATGTGAATGTGCTCATGTATTGTGGAATATGGTTCAGTTATAATAATCAAGTGGTTCAGCCAAGTATATGTTTGTCAATGTTTTCTATTGGGTTAAGGTCTGGAGATTGGGTTGGCCAACCCATAATGTCAACCAAGAGGGTGCAGTGCCAACATGTGAATGGAACATAGATACATATGTGTAAATGTGTTTATGTTAAGATTAAATATTTTAACTAATATTTTTCTATTTTAGGACAACTTTAAAGCCATTGGAACTGGTCAAGTGTGACCACAAAGGAATGGTCCTATAGATAATAAAAAATACAATTATTCCAAGTTTCATGTATCCATTGTGCAGACAGTTTTTGAAGACTCATGGAAGGGGAATCCAGTCAAATAGGGGTCAATGACGATACACCAAAGAACGACCCTCCACCAGACCCCATTGTTGTGGTAAGAGGTCTGGCATTTCTTCAGATAGAGCAAACAAGCGACCACAGTTCGGACGATGACACTGAAGAAGATGAGCCCAACTTCTTCACAGGTGACACCATCCTTATCCTGGAGGAGGTCGATCTTGATACAGAAAATTCAAAATTTGTGACTCCATATAGACCTGAAGATTCATTAAATATTGAGGATTCCAGTCCAAATATAAATGGCGACCTAGAACCACATCACTCGCTGCCATGTAGTTTCAGGTGCCATACCAGTAATGTTGATGATCATTATTGCATGCGGCACGGTTCTAAATATTGTTGCAGAGCCTTAGAGCCAAACAGGGATGTTCAAAGGACTATAGAAAAGGAACTTTATGATGACTGCCTCAACTATTTGGAATGCTCTGACGTCATGACGGATTATGCCAATGGAATCTGGCTGAGTGCTTTGCTGGGCAATGAGTCCGGCTTTTTACTGGAAACCGACCAGGAAGATGAGACTAAAGTAAGCCAGAATAGCCCAAACGAGTGTGATGTGCGCTCGAGCAGTGCGACTTGTATAAATGAAGGATCAAGTAACGCTTTAGCTATGGATGATTTAGCTAGCCTCTGTGTCAGTCACTCAAAGGCACCAGCAGTAGATGAAAAGGGAGACCTCCCTGGAGACCTATTACAAGATCTAGACACAGAGATGGTGATTACAGTGGGACACCAACAGGACAACATTTCGAGTTCCAAAAGAAAAGAGAGATGTAAACTTCCATGCGCCTCTGCAGCCATCCAAGATGACCAGGCAGGGATTGAGGTGGAAAACACCCCAGAAGAAGAACTATCCGCACCAATTAAACGATGTAATAGCAATCCATTCCTGGATCTGTTTCTGGGACTGGGCAAAGCAGTGAGCACTTTTATCACAATGACGGATGGATCCGGGCAAGACCCATTGACATGTGATTGTTCTGAAGAAAAGGAAGAAGGGGTGGAACAGTTAACGATTGATGAGGACCGTCCAGGAAATAATACAGAACAAGAAGTCTACCAGCTGTGTGAGGAGGAAATTCAAGATGAGTTTACTGTGGAAAGCACGAAACTTCATTACTGTGCGCAAAGCCAGATTCAGGGGGAACAACCTATGGAAGCTGCGGAATATTCTGATATTGAACCGGAACAAGCGGATATAAAGTGTGTGTGTATAATAGAAAGTTCAGAAGGGGATCAAACCAAGGAAGATGATCGGACAGAGGAAGACGATCATATCTCGGAGGATGACCATGCCATGGTAGATGCTCAAACAAAGGTAAAGCATCGTAACCACATACATTACATTTTATATGTGTAAGGGCCCCCATACACCTTTAGATTTCTCTGTCAGATTTCCTTTAGATCTCCTTTTGTTTTACCAAAACCATGTAATATGAGGGACTTTCTAAACCATCAAGTCTACCTGTGTTCAATCACAGAGGCCCCGACACTACATAGTATATGGCCAGCTTAAGTCATGGACTTTAGGTTGAACTTTTGTGACGCTTACCACATAAATGGTAGTGAAATTTTGATTTCTTAATTAGGGAATTAATTGCAAGGACCCTGAACATGGTATCAGCAAAAGTGATGTAATGAAGGGTTGATGGCGTTCCTTTCCATTCAATGTTTGGCTTATAACTACAGTTATGTACATTAAATACATATTACATTTATGCCTCACACTGAAATATAAGACATCCCCCGAAAATAAGGCACGCCCAAAGATACAGTACTGTAACTCTGGACAGGGGGGATCAGAGGGGGCAATCACAATGACTCAGGAGGATTAGAAGGGGTTACTAAAATGGAAATCCCCCTCTGAGTCTCCTGTGCCATTCTGATTCCCCCCTCTGATCCCCCCTGTGTCATTTTAAGTGATCCCCCCACCCTGATACCCCAGTGCCGTATTCTTCTTCATGGAAAAATAAGACATTCCCCGAAAATAAGACGTAGGGCATCTTTGGGAGCAAAAATTTATATAAGACACTGTCTTGTTTTCGGAGAAACATGGTAGCACGTATGGTGAGGATACCATGTTCAGGGGCTTTGCTATTAATTTACAAAGTCAGCTGGTCTAAAAAAACTTTTAAAACTTGATCATCTCTACTCACCACGTTACAACCTGACTCTACAATCTTTGGATGTAACTATTAACTAATATGTAATATAATTGCGATCTAATTATATGGATAGTTGAGGTAGGTCCTCATATTAGATAATACAAGTTCAAGTGTTACCCTTTATTGGCTAACTGAAGCTTTCAGGATGTCTCAGATCCTGTCTTTAGGCTTAATACAATTGTGAAGTCTGAAGAAGGAGTCATGCCAAAAATGAGCCAATTGAACGTGAAACTCTCTGTATTCATCGATAGCTAACACGATAACAAAAGCCCCCATACACGTTCCGATTTTTTGTACGAATTTTGCCCGACCGACCAACGTGGTCGGGAGATTAATCGGCCGAAAGATCGGTCGGGAAAGGTTCGGACCTGTCCGTAAATTTTTGGTCGATCTGCTATTAATAGTGTCGGGCTGATCGATCGGTGATAATTCGAATTCCGATTTTGCGTGCCAGCCGACCAACCGAGCATTACATTGTAGGTGAAAATCGGGTGACACGATCGGACGAAAAATCGGTCGGGAGAATAATCGGAACGTGTATGGGGGGCTTAACACAGTATAACACTCTACTGCTGTATATTAGATAATGCAAGTAGTAAAATTGAGGACATGTATCCATTGGGTTTTGTTGTACATGGCCTCCGTTTCAGAGATCATTATAGTTCATTGACATGTAATTGACCACCGTCTGTGCTGCATTTTACCAGTATCATTTCATTCTGGCCGCGTTGCGTCACACTGGAGCATGCTTTTTGCTGGTGCATCATTGCATGGTTTTGTTTACCAGCAACAGACCAGTTAGTGTTAATGTTGAGGAGTAGTGATGGCGCGAACCCGGAATTTGATTTTCGCGAACGGCGAACCTCTGCAAATGTCCCCAAACCCGGCGAACCCCATAGACTTCAATGGGCAGGCGAACATTAAAAAAACAAGGGACCCTTTCTGGCCACAAAGAGGTTGGAAAAGTTAACTTTCAAGGGGAACTAAACCACCTGGACAAGAGACATGACAGAGGGGGGGATCCATGGCAACAAAACTCCCAAGAAATTTTTTTTCACCGCACAATAAATCCGCACCAAGGAATTCTACACAATGATAGTCAAGGGATTTGAACATAAGAGGAGGAGGCTGGAGAGCACCTAAACAACATGGTTGGTAAATGCCTGTGGAAATTCCCACCTGAAACAACCTGTGAAGTGAAGATCTGCTTACCACGGTGCCTACAGCTTAAAAGGTGAATTTTAATTTTATGGAGGACCACTGGGGAGGGAGAATGGTCCAGTAAGGAGGAACACTGGTGGAGAGGACAGGTGGGAGGACACCTGGTGGAGATGGTCCAGTATGGCGGACACGGTGGAGAGGCAGTAGGCGGAGACAAGGGGAGATGGATATTCCCACATGGATGGATGGATGGACTGGGAGATTCAGATGAAGACTGTAGATTACACAGAACACTGGCCACTAGCTAACGGTTCCCTATGCAGGCAACGACAGCAGATCTCTCGTTCACCTAACTCTCCGATCCCTTCTTCAGCAGAATGTGTAAGGCGTCCATGTACTTGCTATGTTATAGGGGGTGTGAGGGTCTGTGAGGTGGGGGAGTGCTCATTGAGCTGGGATTATGTCTGCTCGACTGTGACTCACAGGGGTCAAAAGTTTCTGCAAGGTAAAAGACTAAAGGCGGGGCGGCGAAACCGAACTCGCACATAACATGTTCGCGAACATGGGGCGAACCATGTGATGTTCGCCCACGAAAGTTCTCCGGTGAAACCCATCACTATTGAGGAGTCCATTGCAATTTAACACCTATGCAGCCAGTGTGAAATAGCCCTCAAGTGGCTTTGGATTCACTTAGTCTATTAAGATTGTGTCACCCAATCTTCACCTAAAATTTTATGGTTGGTCGGTCGCTAGCACGAAAAATCGGAATTCGAATCATCACCAATCGATCGGCCCGATACCATTTATTAACAGCAGATTGACCAAAATTTACGGACAGGTCCTACTGATCCCGATTTTTTCGAAATCGGGATCAGTCGGGTACATAATTCCGCATCCGATTAATCTCCCGCTCGATTAATCTCCCGACCGATTAATCTCTTGATCGATTAATCTCCCGACCACATTGGTCGGTCGGGCAAAATTTGTATGAAAAATCGTAATGTGCAAGATGTAGGAAGTGAGAGCAGATATGAGAGTAGTGGACTCACACCAAGGAACTTTTAACAACTGGTTTACTAGAGGGAAATTCAATATAGTATAACTAATGTCAGCAAATATAAAGTCTCCAAACAGTCTCATTATGGGAATTCATCAAACATGCGGTACCCTAGGCCCTCAGATCACATGGCACAGTCCTTGTTGGCCTCTTGGATCTCACTCTGGCTCAGCTGATTATCCTCTCCAAAACAACCAACTCTTTTAGGTGGTGGGAGCCAGCATTGATCGATTGTACCGCCACACAGTGTGATCGATTTAAACACGATTGATTCTTTTGCATTTACACGTACATCTGTTTAGCAGCGTTGTTAATATTCTACAGGCGCCCCCTTGCGGCTTTATTACAGTGCATGCTCCTGACCAATGGCTACCTGAGACCCTTGTCCCTTCCCCATTACCAGCAGCAATATTAAAATAAAGACAGAGGCGGGAATGTCTTTCGAAAAATATCTTTATATATAAATGTGCAAAAGTACAAATAACGTGGCCACAGCCTATCAACAAAATGAATTACATAGAGGGAAATACCCGCACAGTGCCACCCATTCAACCTCCCTTGACCAACTGTACCGGCCACCAGCTCTTAAATACCGGCTCGATGGGTACCTTTAAATTCCACTCCAGAGCGTAACATAACTGGGGCATAAGCTCTGCCAACAATTTAACCATATATGTGGCTGTTCTTTCCCGATACACCACCTTACACCTGCGGCATTGCCGAGCTTCCGCCCTGCTGTGACAGAAAAAGCATGGAAAATACACCAAACAAAGAGCATATGGAAACAACAATACATAAAACATAGAGAGAAGGTGGGTGATGATCCTGGTCCAAGAGGAAGAACTCTGTGTTGACCTATGCTATAAAAACTACCTAACCCCTCGCCACTAAAGGCCCTGTCCACTTACCTCACTCATGGCATACCAAGGCCAGTCCCCTAGGTCAGGATGCCCTTCTCCAATTCCTGCGTCCCAGTTTCAGGCAAGTCAATAGTACAATCGCATACCTATCCGATACCCATGTGCAATCCACTAAAATTTACATGATCGATAATATGATCGGCGACCAGTGTCCTCCACACTGACCATCTCCACCAGTGTCCTCCACACTGACCATCTCCACCAGTGTCCTCCACACTGACCATCACCACCAGTGTCCTCCACACTGACCATCACCACCAGTGTCCTCCACACTGACCATCTCCCCCAGTGTCCTCCATACTGACCATCCCCACCAGTGTCCTCCACACTGACCATCACCACCAGTGTCCTCCACACTGTCCATCTCCACCAGTGTCCTCCACACTGTCCATCTCCACCAGTGTCCTCCAAACTGACCATCTCCCCCAGTGTCCAACCATGTTGTTTAGTGCTCTCCAGCTCCCCTCTTATGCTCAAATCCCATTGACTATCATTGTAGAAATTCTTCGTGCTGATTTATTGCATGAAAAAAAATTTTCTTGGGAGTTTTGCCATGGATCCCCCTCTGTCATGTCATTGTCCAGGTGTTAGTCCCCTTGAAATAACTTTCCCAACACTATTGTGGCCAGAAAGGGTCCCTTTGTTTTTTAAAATTTGCCTCCCATTGAAGTCAATGGCGGGTTCGCCGGGTTCGCGAACTTTTGCGGAAGTTCGCGTTCGCCGTTCGCGAACATCAAATTCCAGGTTCGAGCCATCACTAGTGAGGTCCCCTTGCAACAAGCTGTGGCACAAGGAGGCCATACAGATGAGATTCCACATAGACTGAAATTAGCCCAATTTAACTCTCAATCTGCTGTGCTTAATTGTCTCAGCTTCAGTCTGGATATAAATTGAATTCTAATGTTGAATGTTTGGCATCTCACTGAGCATCTCTATAGTGGTGTATAAACAGCGGTGAGCATAGGGAGCGTGTGAATCATGTGAATATAAACCCTTCTTGATCCCCCACCTTCATAAAACATCCCCATTCATGAGAAAACATGACGGGCCTACAGGCCTACAGTCACAGTGTGGATCTCCCAGGTTCCTGCACCGCCAAGGTCCCTGTAATGTGTCTCAATCATGACATCAATCAAGGGTTTGTATAGGTTTAACTTGGCAGCTAGTGCTGGGTGCATTTGTCACAACATTGCCCATTATCTGAAAGATCAGGGAGAAGGAGTAGGGATGACCCGGAAGAGACTGGCCATTCACAGTTTGATTTTTCCATCAAATCAACTTAAAATTGATTGTTCTGATGTAAATCATTAAGGCGCATACATGGATCGATGCCCATGAGATGGATCAGCGCTCAAGCTCATTGCGATGATGTCATCACGCCCAGCCCGACATCAAAGGAGCTGGAGGTGCAGCACTGCTGCATCATTGAGCTCAGTCGATGCTTTGCAAAGGGACCCACAGTCCCCATGCAAAGCAATGGACATTGACCATGATATACGGTCATGTGCGATAACCCTGTGTTCGAGCGAGCCACATGTGTGCAAGACAGATGGCCATGAGCATGCACGGTGCTGGAAGTGGCCATCTATCTAGCGCATATCTATGCATGCATGGGCACCTTTACTGTTGTGGGTGTTTAGATCAACCAAAAGTGGTCGATATTAGAGATGGTCAAATTAAAAAAACAAAATTTCAACAATTTCGAGTTAATTGCAAAGCCCCTGAACATGGTATTATCACCAAATCCTGGAGATGTAGAGATGGGTTGGGGGTATACTACAAAAAAAAAAGTATTGCCCTAACACAAATAATTTATGCACAACGTAAGTTCAAGTCAAAATGTAGAAAATCGGAATTTCGACTTTAGTTTTAAACTTAATTTGTGCAACAACTACATGTGCTAGAGCAAAACCTTTTTTTTTCAAATATTCCCACAACCCTTCCCTACATCTTCAGCAAGTTTGGTGATGATACCATGTTCAGGGGCTTTGCAATCAGCTCACAAAGTTAGCAAGTCGAAAAATTTGACCATCTCTAGTCGATATCGAATATACAATCGATCTAGCCTAGGATATTTTCGTCAATTGTACAATTATCTCACAGGTTTTCTAGGTATTTCAATAGATTTGTATCTGATGCTCAAAATGTAAAACATATTATTACATATAAAAGTTTATAGGGGTATTAAAATATAAAAATACCTGCTAATGTAAAATAATACAGTTTTAAAATATCCCTCTAAATTTTTATATGTAATAAGTAAATACATTATCACTTATAAAAGCACATGCTGATATGACACAGAATCAATGAATCATACACATTAAAAACATCCCATACACTTTCATGTGTAATAATTCATTTCATTATTACATATAAAAAGAACATTCCCGAATTTCAAAAATCAAATCAGCCAGAATGTTTATGTGTAATAATTCAATGCAATTAAATTAGGTCTTTTTTTTAATTAGTTGCTATTGCAACAACATTCATTACATGTTTATACGTAGGTTTGGAGGTATTTTCAATGACCCAATCCATCACAAATCCAAAAAGTTAAGGAAAAGATCCTCACTTCAGGACAGTGGGTGGAGTCATGCAAATGTCTTCCTTTACGCCCCATCAGCCAAATGCCCATCCAGAACCGCTGGTGTACAGTGCGAATATAGCCCTATGGTACCTCTGTTCTGTTTAAGAAGGCTTGACTGTGCTACGACTTAAGCTGGCCACACACGTCACCACGCTGTGATTGATCGCGGGTCAATCGTATGGTAATCAATGTGCATCACATGGGCACATCAATTACCGTACGATGGGGAACCGGTTTCCTGGGTCTCTCCTCTCCCCAGCCGAAGGCTGGAGAAAGCAGCCAGCCTGCAGCGGGCCCGCCCTTCCGTGCTGGCCACACCCCCTTCACACACACACAGAGCAGTTTGTGTGTGCTGCTCAGCTGCCTGTGTGTGAAGCTCAGCTGTCAGCTCGTCCATTACATTGGATGGGGACAGCACTGTCCCCATTCAGTGTAATGGATTTCGACCAAGGTTTTCCAACATGGATCCCCAACAAGTGCCCATCCAGAACCGCTGGTGTACAGTGCGAATATAGCCCTATGATACCTCTGTTCTGTTTAAGAAGGCTTGACTGTGCTACGACTTAAGCTGGCCACACACAGGTAGATTCCTGTGCAATCGACCGGCGATCAATTACAGCGTGGTGATGTCACTACACTGTGATTGATCGCGGGTCAATCGCACGGTAATCAATGTGCACCACATGGGAACATCAATTACCGTACGATGGGGAACCAGTTTCCCAGGTCTCTCCTTTCCCCAGGTAATAATTCAATGCATATAAAATGTTGCTATTGCAACAAAATTCATGACATGTTTATATGTAGGTTTGGGGGTATTTTTAATACTTTATTTATTTGTTAATTTGCGGCTATTGCTCTTTGGGAATTAATTACAAAATATTATATATAAAAGTCTGTTTCAGTTTTTGGGCTTTGGGGATCAATTGGTTAGCAAATCGATCACACTGTATGGTAGTAAGCTAGATCGATGTTAAGGTGGCCATACACAGGTCGATTTCACACTTGATTCCTGGCCGATCGATCACCGGGCGCGTGCGCGCCGATCAATCGACGAGGAATCAAGTGCAGCCCATCTTGACCGATCGACCCCGACCGATCGACATGGCCCCCAAATCGGATCGGCCAGAGAACCAACCTGTTGGTGTTTTCTGATCGATCGGGCACACATCAAGAGGAGTTGACATTTGTGAATCGATCGACTGGTAACAGAATCGTCCAGGAATCGATGGCCTAAGGTGGTAGGCACAGACTTGTATGGTCGATCGATCGATGCCTGTGACTTCACCGGAATCGATCGGATGGTTGATCGATCGATCGGGAATCGACACGTGTATGGCTAGCTTTAGACCGACAGAAGATTTTGCAACTATGCAAACCCATTGAATCAAACATAGATCTAGCAAAAATATATACCAATATTGCTGTATATGTATATTGCTAGTCTTACGCCCCCCATACACGTCCAGATTTTCTGTTCAAATAACAAAGAGATTCATTTTTTTTCAGGGAAATCGGTGATTGATTGTATGTTTGCCAACTGTAGTAACAGATATTTGATCAACTGTTTTGGGATCGACTGAAAGTGTAATCAATTTCAATACAACCAATTAAAATTTTGTCCAATAATTTTTTGATCAATTATTTTTCCCAATTTTAATCCTTTTAGGTTGATCTAACCATGTGGGCTGCCATAGATTTTCAATCAATCAACAAAAAAATGTATTGAATTAAGTTGATTGAATGAAAAATCTAAACGTGTACAGGGGGCCTTTAAGGTCCATTTATCGATTGCTATACGTGTTCACGGTGATTGATTGGTTGGGAATTGAATGAGGCCACACAAAGCTCGATCGAACAAGGAACCAGCATGTTGTTCGATTGCCATTGCTTCCAAAGTATCAAATGGGAAGAAATTGCGCAAAGATGGGCACATCGATTGAATGTTCAAGTGACGAACGCACAAGCTCAGCATGGTGACGTTATTCATCAATCGATTGAGCATTCATTGACCGAGCAGGTATCGACCCGTGTA
>CM070032.1:8865875-8879976 GCA_036250615.1 Ptychadena robeensis
AGTGGGGCATGGGGTAGATCTATTTTTAGGGGAAGGTGTGGCATTGTGAAGCACATATAGTCATACATCACATGGGGGGGTCCTGACTATTGACATAGAAAGGTGGGAGACTTTTCAGCGTTATGAATATCTGTAAATTGAAAACACCACCAGACATGACATCAGGAGGGTCCGCAACCCTTGTGCTTCATTATTCATCCTCTACATCTTCCTCTAGAATGCCCATGGCGTGTGTGATTGCTCATCCTATTGACTACAAATGTTCCCACTTTGTTATTGATAATATTTGACCACAAGCTGAGACGTGACTCATAGAAGCAGCAAGATGCTGTGAAAAAAATATGCATTTCCAAGCTCAGGCAGCCTTCCTTAATTTATAGAAAAAATTGGGGAGAGGGTTTAGCAGAGACCTAGCCAGCCGTGCTTTGGGCTGTAGAGAGGGTCAGATACCCAGGGACTTTAAGGGGCACATAATGGATGAGGATAGATAGACAATTTATAAAAAAGCATGATTTTATTTAGTTTGATTTACAGAACATCAGCACATCATCAAGTCAGTCACATAGTCAGTCAGTACCACAAAACAGTCAATATCGTTAGAAGTCAAGTACTTAGTTAAAAACCCGAGAAATAGGCATCACTCCAGGCGCAAAGCGCCAGTCCAACGCGTTTCACCCCTTTTCGCCCCTCATCTAAATTGTATCCAATACAATGGCATTCTCTGAAAGGGTTAACTTCAAAGACCATATCTGCAATGACAATGGGGGTGATATTCATGTGCAAATTGTGACATTCATATGCAAATCTGGACATTCATGTGCAGATTAGGCTTGAAGAGAAGTGTCACAGCCTGCTTGCATAAGTTCGCACACACAGACACAGACTATAGCAGAGCTAGACACAGAGCAGAGTGAGCAGCCGGAGGATCTGAGCTGGACAGCTCCCTCTCGTCAGCTGCAATACTGCATTAGCAAGTGCAGGACGAGGTACTGCCGTCAGAAGCGCTAGGAAGGTTAAGTACCATTTAAATAAAAACATCTTGTGGGCCAAATATAAATACACTGCGGTCAAAACTTGCTGGAGTTTGGTGTTCTTGTTCTATAAGGATCCCACCTATATTACCACAGAGGGATAGGGCATGCCTGGGCAAACTACAGCCTGGGGGCCAGATCTGGAACGAATGGATCCCAATGATCCATAATGCCTATAGTGGTCCAGCTGCCCTCCTTATGTCTGCTCCTTGCAGTGAACGAGCAGAGGCGAGCCAGAGAGGCTTGTCACCAAGGTTTCCCCATTTTGACTGAATTGTGGCAGGTACAAATATTAATATTTTTTTGTTGAAAGCTACACAGCAAATTAAAGATTAAACAATGCACCTGCTGCACGTTCCTGGCATATGAGTAATTGGTAAACCTATGTCAGACAGCCATTACAGGCTCTATACTCAACGGAGTATAGAGAGGTTCCAGGTGACATTTGGGGTGCTCACACTAAAAAGTAATGTAATTTGTTGGGAACCGCATGATCACGTTAGGCTTTCTTCAAGTCATCTTCATAGGGTCACATCATTATTTCCAAATGATTCCATATAGATTTTGAGTGCCAAAAAGATAGGCTCCTATCTCCAGAAGAAAACGGGACAAGGGGATACTGTGTCATACTGTGAATCAAAATATTGGTAAAATAACAGTTGTTGACTTTGTGAGTTGGGTCTATAAATATATACTTTGAAAGTATCTAAACCAATATCACTGTAACAATCAGCGATTAGTATGGGCTTGTTGGTTCTTTCCTGTTTAATCCATTTACACCTATATCCTGTTTTTCTCTGACTATTATAGATACAAAGGATTTAAAGGAAACTGCTCCGTGTCCTTCATCGATCAATTCAAGGCCTTGCATCAGTGTAACAAGTTTTGCGAAATCCTGGGCCTGACGTCCCTGAGGCCGGCTAACCCCAAACAAAAAAAGCCAGCTCCTTCCAAAGAGAAAGCCCAACCAATCCCGACTACTTCCAGGAAAGTTCGCAGCACCACCAAGCCGAAGAATAAAACATAGCGGTTCCGTGCTGTCGCAATGAACTGCATCATTTGACTGGTACCTGCAGGGCCCACTAGCAGCCATGAGGCTAAATCAGGCAAGGACCCATAGCAATCCGTGGCCCAGTAGATGCATGGATGTAGAGATGACCTATTGATATTCTCCACCATTGGAAAGGGACGTTGTACGTGCCTGGACTTTTGCTGCTTTAGGCTCCGCCTATGTGATAAGCATGACTTATATCCTAACCTATTAAAGAGGATAACCCATATGTATAAACTTCAAGGGAATCTATCTCCGACAATGCTAGTTGACTGACTGTAATGCTGATCCAGTCATTTTACTACCCTTTGACTTGGAACGCCTGATCTTGTTATTCTTTGACTTGGAACGCCTGATTCTTGTTATTTTGCCAATGGCTCAAAAAGAATTGACACCATTGGGTTGGCATTAGCGTTGAGCGGCATATTGAAGCATAATATGTCATATATCCGGCATTGCGAATATCCAGCTCAAATTGCGAAATCTCGAATAGCCAATAATCGACGAAAATATTAGAATTTTGAATATTCTCACTCAACACTAGTTGGCATCACAGCCAGGCACTGTAGATGGGACCTGCAATGGCAGCCTTTGCAGGTACCAAAGAAAAGTTTATCACAGATGGATTATGGGTCAAGGGGAGGCCATTTTGTATGTCCTGCCATTGTAAGGTTGACACTCTAGACTCCACATTGTACAGCAGCTGAGATGATACTTAAAGTTCGTTCACACCATGGCAAGCTGTGTGGTTGATCATCTGATGTGAATGAGCCCTTGGAACACATACACATATACGTGACTGTTCAGTGCATTGAACTGCGGTCCAGCTATTTGAATTACAATGCTCAATGACCTCCATAGCTATAGCCACCTTGGAGAGAATCATCCCAAAACTTCACAGTCTAGGAAGTGATTTTGTTTTTAAGCTGGGTACACACGGCTCGATGAAGAAACAGATTAGAGTAACAAAGATTAACATGACCGCGCACGGCGCCAGATGTTGCTCTAATCTGTTACAAGATTTGAGCCATCCATGGTTTCATTGATCCTGCTCAAGGGATTCGACCAAACAGGTTTCCATCAAGTTGGAAAACCTTGGTCAAAATCCATTACATTGAATGGGGAACGCGGGTCTCCATCCAATGTAATGGACGGGCTGCCAGCCGCAGAAGTTCTACGGCTCGATATGGGGGGCAGCTCCAGATGACGTCATCATGCTTGGCTGGAGCTTTCTCGAAAAGGCCGTGAATATCGAGCCGTGTGTACCCAGCTCTACTCTGCTGTGTGTACTCAACCATTAGACAGGAGAGGGGGGACTCAAAGTTTGAAAAGGGAGTAAAACTACCCTGGGGGAAAACTAGGTTCAACTACTGGTTCAATTTTCAAGGATGAATTGCTTCAGAGTGCCTGCAGCTAAAGAAATCCGTAATATCCTCGGCTGATTGTCCAAGACGAGTAATGCTGGAGAAATGTAGAATATAATAATAAAATAGTAAAGGCTCTAGTAGTGCTGTTTTATGACCATATTCTGCCTATAGTGGTGCATGTGGTTAGAGGATAGTTAGGCTAAGTTTACACTGTCTCTTGCAAGGTCGTTTTCTGGTCTTTTAAGTGACCAGAAAACGACCTTGCTTTAGGTTTAAAATGGAAGTCAATGAGGTCATTTAAAGAACAGAAAATGTACTGTCGTTTATTAAGCAGTACGTTTTGTGTCACGTTCAGAGTGCCGTTTGGTCGTTAAACTACCCCATTGGCTTCAATGGTGAAGCTCTGAAAGCGACTGCAGCAAGTTTGCAGAGCTTTTTTCACTCTTTTTTCAGTCTTTAAAAAAACAAACTGGGAGTGGCTACCCCTGCTTTCCAGGCACCCTGCAGGGTCAGGTGGCCTCCTGTGGCTGCTTAAAACTCATCCCCTGCCTCACTGGATGTTTTTCAGTCTTTAAAGCTACATTTTGTACAAAGGTCTTTGCTTTAAAGCATCTTTGAAGCCTTTGTGTCACTGGAGAGCATCTAGGAAGCTTTAAACGTGACGACAGTGTAAACTTAATTACAATGATACCAACGGTGTGGAGTTATCCAGGATCAGATCACATGCAGCCTGTTCGTTTAGTATTTGGCTCCCCTCCCCTAGGCACTTCATTCTTTTCGTCCTTGTTTGATCCCAGTTGACCACTAATACTCATAGCTTGGTTGTTCACATTTGGTGTTTGAATTGTCTATGTTTTTAGACAAGAATGTTAGTAAAACAGATGAGTGATAGCATTGTTTTCTGTAGAAGAACATCTATTTTTATATATGAAATATAGTGACATTTATTTATTGTGTGGTCTTATCTACTAACGATACTCTAGGTGGAACAGAATGCATGTAGTGTATCTATAATACCGAACAATATGATAATGACATATGTAATAGGGAAAAGAGCTACTGTGTGTGCAAAGATCTATAGCAACCCATTGTCTACCTACATGTCTGTGCAGACACATGGGGGCCCCCTCCATGTTAACCCTATGGAGCAACCGACGGTCTCATGCCACGTTTCACGGACAGTTGCGGTAATTGCACGTTTAACGAGGTTCTATTTATAAGGACTGTCAGCCAGAAAGCCACTGGGCACTACTGTGTGCGAGCAATTGTGTAGGTATTAAGAAAACGCCACCATGACAGCTTTATCGGGCCGGGTGACTTCTCTTATCCGGCATTTAACAGTCTTCAAAACTAGACCTAAAGTTGTCTATACACTTGTAAATGCCCGGCCATTGACCAATACATGTGGCATTTAGCCAGAAGCGCTCTGTAGTGTCGTGGAGGTGCAATGTAGTGCGCAACTTACACGACCAGGTTCTTTTGGATGGATGTCCTCTGTCCAGTCACCAAACATTTCTCACACCCCAAACAAACGTAGGTCCACGCAGCTAGTAGGGGCTATGTACAGTTTATTGGAAATATTTACTTAAAGGCACCAACTCCCGAGGGCAGAGATGGGGTTCAGACTTGGGATCAAATGTTGCCAAGGAGTTCCTACCAGCTGCTGTAACTGTGGACAGGGTTGCTGTAGGTTCCCACAGGGATGAATAACAATAGGCAGTCCAGTCAGAGGAGATCACCTCACCCAGGGATTCTCATCTGGGGACACATCTGAGGGAAGCTGCAGTCATCAGGGGAGCATCATCAGAAAAGCCCAGAATTTTCTGAGGAACTTATATTTCTAAGCTCAGAAAGGGGCTGGCTTAAGGCCTGTAGCTGGGCAGAATATTAGAGCAGAGAGCAAAAAAACAGCTCGAAAAACATTTAACACTGTCCTTGCAAAAAGGGGTTTCTGCAACTGATAAACAACAAATTTAGGCTGTAAAGGGACATACACCAACAATAATAAGCACTTTACAACAGTATATACACAGTGCAGTGCAATATATACAGTTTTGTGGCCCTTTCTTGGGTCACTACAGCTCCACATAAAGCTTCCCACTGTATACCTTTACAACTAGCAGAGCCATGTTGGTATAGTAAACATCAGGAGCAGGTGGTTGAAAAGGAGCACTACCAATTGAATGTCAATGATCCCAAAAAATTGCCACTTCCATCTACCAGAATTTTACCAATTTATCTAATGTCTAGAGCTGTGGTTTAGGTCTTTTCAGACTGAGGTAATGATGTCTAATCTCACTCGCTTGCCATTTAGAGACTTTGGGACTATAGTAGTAACATCTCCCCAGTTTAACCCACCTGTTAAGGCCAATACTTCTTCTGCCCCTGTTGAATTTTGTTATTAATTTTATTAATAGTATTTTATTTTGTTAATGTATGTTATGCACATATGTTACTATATGTTATGCAGATCTATCCCAGTGGACGATTACATAAAACAATGCTCCATCTTGGGTGCCTGTCAAACAATAGAGAAGCTTTGGGTTAAATATGTAAACGTAAATCTACCTTCATTTATTTAATGCATTGAAGTTATTATATTATGATGATTATTATTATTTCAGTGTAACTATGTAATCCTGCAGTGACCTGTAGGATGTTATTTCACCTTATGTTTTCTTTTATAATTTTATGTCACAGAGCATCTTGGTAATATGTTTCTCTTTCTTGCTTTATGTAAAATACGATGTATGGTTGAGATATGATGGTTTATGTAATAAGTAAGAAGTTATCGCTTGGAATGTGTCCAGCGGTTATAATAATGGTGCACGAGGTTAAAAGGTTTCAGTCCAGGTGATGGAAAGAGCATCACCAGCAGCCTGGTGAGCAGGTCTGGCAGGACACTCATCATCAATATAAATATTTTATTTGGAAGAAGAAATTTCTCTATTTACTGCATACATTATGTACGTAGGGTAGACTCACTACCCATGGCTGTCCATCACAGCCCTGGTCATCTTCTCCTGACCTTATTTTTAACCAATGTCTTCTATTTTAGCAACTGAGCTTTTGCACATGTTATATTATGCCGACATATAGATTACGAGATACGCAGACAGTATACAGAAACAGAAAAAAATTAGAAGAATCACCCAACCAAAAAACTATTATCCTCTGCTACTGTTTGAACTGTAAAAGATGGATACTCACATACTTCCACAAGGTGGATCTATGTTACGTTAGATGCAATAAGCTGCCCACAATGTAGAGTTTGGATAGATACCTGGTTGACACAAAGCATCATCTAGTCCTTTCCTCCCAGTTTTGCAGTCCCATTCATTGAATTGCAGTTCTTTCAGTCATAGAGGCTCATATGTGGGTATTACCAAAGCCTTCTATTCTCTAAAAGCTATACAGAGCACAATCCCAGCCCCACTCATCAGCTATGATCTTTCAGACAGTAGTTCTCAACCTGTGGGTCAGGAGAACCTTAGAGTCCATTTCACAGGGGTGTCTGTGTTCACTGAAAGCATCAGAGCTGATGCCTGCAAATGGAGTGGGAAGTTAGGAGGGAGAGTAACATCACCTCCCTCCTAGCATAGGAGGAATAAGGCATCACTCTCCCTCCAAACTTCCCACCCCACACATCATTTACACAAGTGGGACATTATACTTACCTGACCGTGCCAGGAAGTGACCTCAGATAGTGTCACTTCCGGTATTTAGAATGTGCAAGTGACACGTTGCACCGCCACTTCTATCTTCCAAATACAGGAAGTGAGACTTTGTGATGTCACTTCCTGGGTCATGGATCCTAAAAGGTTGAGAACCACTGCTCTAGAAGCCCATGGTAATGACATCAATTGGGCTAAAATGTATTTTGGATGTTGATAAAGTAGGAACCAGGGAAGGCAAATTGGTTATTGGCCATCGGGTTGCCTATCTACAGTAACAGTCATGGGCTATGTACGTTACACTCATTACAAGAGAGAAAGCCATTTAGATGACTTAAATGTCTTCAACATTACACACTGATTTTAATTACGGTAATCTTTACATAAATTTAATTGAACCTAAATTGTAGAACCTAACGTCACCCACTTCCACCACTCCCAACCAATATTACAGTCCAGTACTCAGCAGCTAATTAGGATGGTCATTGTTCCACCTAGCACCTTCAGGCTCATACAAGGTTATGTTGCCCGCCCTTCGTCATTCTAAGCTTGTAATTTCTTATATAGTATTAAATGTTTTGCACTACCGGTCAGTGTGTACCCGTAAATTTGCACATATTTTGTATCTGTGCTTTACCGTGTTTAATTTGCCCATCTATAATGTGTTTGTCTTCTGTTCAGAATGATATCTTGGAGCGGTTGTTGTGCGCTGTGTCTGAGAAGTTTACATTGATCTGTGTGAAATGTCAAGGAATATCCCGATTAATAAAGTGTTTCACATTATAAGTAATTCTTGTGCCTTTGTACGCAATAATAAATATCACTAATGTTCAAACATTTATTGTATTGGAGTTACTGGACATCCACGTACTCGGCTACTTTAACCAACTTAAAGCGGACCTACCACGTCACTGGGCACTTTACACTATCAGTACTGCTGATAATTAGGCAATCACTGCTCAAAATGTAAAAATAAATTCCTTACATCAGGAGGGGCGATTCTCGGGCTCTTCCCTCCCACTGTGTGATGTACCTGCTGCGGAATCTTGTAAAACAGTCAGGGGACTGGGACAGCTGGGAAGAAGTCCGTAGTCTTCTGTGAATTGGAATGCAGCTTCACATCTGCAAAATCTAACGTGATGTAGATTCTAACGTGGCCGTTTTATAGAATTACAGCCCCATAGTCAGAATGAAGTATGGGCGGATTTGCTTCTGTCTGCTCTTAATTGATATGATTTACCCAGTAATGAGGAAGGTAAGGCTGTTATTTTTTTTTATTCTGTAGCAGTTTTCACAGATATATACTGCTGACACATGAGTATTATGTCAATGTAATGTATGTGTTTTAGTTTGGATATAGAATCAATTTAAGATGAACGTATATGTGGTTGGAGGGGACTTAAAGCTATAAAGGTAATGTTAAAGCTACATATAAGTTCTTAAACAGTGGCATAGGAATCAGTATAGCAGCCGTAGCAGCGGCGCTTAGGGGCCAGCTGCTGGCGGGTCCAGGAGGGGGGAGCTCTATAAAAAAAAAAGTCATATCTAGCTATGCCCCTGTTGCTTTGTCTCTATCAACTTTTCTCTTCCTGTCCTGGTCATACCCTGTCCTGGTGAATCTGAACTGAGGAAAGATCCGACCTCAATGTCAAGGAACAACAAAAGTTCATATCTCCACCATTTCCTGTCCTAAGACATAGTACAATTTTTCAGGGGTCGTGGATACTAGGAAATGGTTACTGAGAAGAGTGTATTGGGTGATGGGAGTAGATATGAAAGATGGATACTACACAACTGAGCCTTTTCATTTAGGGTTCCTCTTTAGATTAGGGCTTACACATTCCGGGGTGTACTTGGTGGAATGGGAAGGCCCACCCAGTTATATTACTCCCATTCCAGAGTCTGGGACCCTGTAACAAAATTATATGAATGGCAACCATGTTTGCTCCTATTTATCCTAGAATCCTTACCCAGAATACAACTAGGACCTACAGCTAACCAACTGTGCTTAACCTTGACAGTGGGTCCCTCAAAAGTGCATGATTCCTCCTGGGCTTTCCATGTAAGCCTGCGCCAAAGTAGAAATATGACCTACACACAGGTAAGCCACCCAGCCACAGTTCCTATGGTCCACCACCTCTCCTTCCCTCACATGTAACAAAATTAAACAAATGGCAACCACGTTTGTGCCTATTTATCCCTGAAATACTACACAACTGAGCCTTTTCATTTAGGGTTCCTCTCTAGATAAAGGCTTACACATTCCGGTGTATACTTGGTGGAATGGGAAGGCCCACTCAGTTACTTTACTCCCATTCCAGATTCTGGGACCCTGTAACACAATTATACAAACTGCAACCATGGTTGCCCCTATTTATCCCTAGAATCCTTACCCAAAATACATCTGGGACCTATAGCTCACCAACCTTGTTTAACCTTGCCAGTGGGTCCCTAAAAAGTCCATGATCCTTTCCATATGAGCCTACACCAAGGGAGAAATATTTTCTACACACAGGTAAGCCACTGGGCCACATTTCCTATGGTCCACCACCTCTCTCTGCACAACTGAGACTTTTTCAGGGCTAAAGGCCAATCCCAGGGTGCACGGGGTGGAATGGGAAAGCCCACCTAGTACCTTTCTTCACGTTTTTGAGTCTGGAACCCTGTAACAAAATTAAACAAATGGCAACCTGAAATCCTTACCAACAATACACCTGGGACCTATATCTCCCCAACTGTGCTTAGCCTTGCCAGTGTGTTCCTAAAAGTCCCTGAGCCCTCTTGGGCTTTCCATGTCAACCTCCAGCAAGGCAGATATATGAACTACGAACAGGTGAGTCATCTGGCTACAGTTCCTATGGTCTACCCCTTTCTTCCCTCAACTGAGCCTGTTCAGTAAGGGTTCCTCTCCAGCTATAGGCCAACAAATCCATTCTAGAGTCTAGGACTCTGAAACAAATGGCATCCATGTCTGTGCCTGGAATCCTTACTCAGAATACTTATGGGACCACATTCCATAATATGGGAAGATATATTCTCTACAGAGGAGAGATGTCACTGTTAAAAAAGAAAATGATACTGGGCCTTGATCTATTCATGATTTTTCTTCTTCTTCTAGCAGTAGCCTTCTCCTCTGTGTGTATGTATCTTTATTCTAGTGCCTGGTTTGTAATAATACCACTGTGTATATTCATACTTTAACTTAGTGTTGTGAATCATTTACCATTATATCAACAATGTACACTATGTGGCAGTATGAGCTGTAGGAAAATTGCTACTTGCAACCAACAAAAACAGACGGAACCAGGAAGTTAGACATGTAGAAGTAGAGAGTAGAAGACTTCAGATTCACAATACAATGCATGGCTGGATTGAAAAATTATGATATGTTATGTATGGTATGTCACAAACCAGCAGATGTGAACCCACTGTGCCACGAGTTCTACTATCTCTAAGGGCGTTGTCTAAGTGAACCCACATGTTCTTTATAATAACCCTGAAGGTGGGGATAGACTTTTCAGAGGGGAACACCAGATCCCTAGCTCTTGAGGGAGGATAGGGCATGGGGCAGCTGTTCCAGGGGGACCAGAGAAAGTTACCAGAGGCACCAGAGGCACAAGCGTCGTAAACAGGAGCAACAGTGCAGGACAAGGCAAAAGCATAGTCAGACAGGCAATAGATCAGAGCAGGTGACACAGGTACAGGTTAAACAGGTAGCAGAGTCACAGAACGCAGGCATGAATCAGTAACAGCGAAATACCCATAGGAATTAGGAGCCTTAGCAGGACACAGGCACCTTGACACTGAGGCATCTGTAGAAAGGGCTGAATTACTTATATAGGTGCAAGAGGACCATGATTGGTCAGTGAGGACACATGTCCAATCCCCTATATCTCAGGAAATGACACATGCTGGTCCTTCAGAAGTGCTGCAGAAAACATGCTGTAACCAGGACTGTGGAGTGGATCCCAGCACAACAGTAAATAATTGCTGAACATAGTGCCCAGGACCGCGGAGGTAAGCAGGGGGGCAGTGGTGCACGGAAGCCGCTGTTACACCAACACATTTAAAAAGTCTTAATAACGCCAAAAATCACAAGCTTATCTTCCAGCAATTAAAGAAAAGCAAGTGACCATGGTCCTTACCCTAATTTGCAGCATATATTCTTCCTGCTTAACCTATAAACAACATAAAAAATTCAAATACAACTTTAGATGATGTTACTATAGGCGACAACAATTCTGACAATATCTGCTTAGTCACCCCACCTGCATTTCAGCGGATCAGAACCATCAATGGGAGCCACTTCTCAGTATTATTCTTACTCAGGAAGAGGAAGATTGCTGATAGAAATTCAATTTCCTCTTATTCCTAATAGATGAAGACAGACATAATGAGATTAGATGGAGCTCTGCTGCAGAGAGACTTGGAGCCTTGGAAATGTGACAAATTGGCCAGCCGAGTGACAGATGCTGAACATTAGATTGCAAACTCATGTGACCGTGCCCCGGCATTAAAGGGAATGCAGCTTTTTACTTTCTGTGTTTTACAAATGTACTCAGAAAAATAAGTTCTGTCGAAAATCCGCCCTTTACGGCCTTGCAATAAGCAGGTAGGTAGTGTGACCTTGAATTTCTCAGAATTTCAAATAGCCGGCTGATTGCTGCGCTCTCAGTACCGACCTGAACAACGGGGTTCAAGTTACGCACATAAATAGCTAACGGAGTCAGCAAAATGACTTAGAGGAGGAACTTCACCCACCGTTCCTCTATCCTGTAAAGAGGGAGCCGTTTACACCTAGCTGGTTGGTTCTCTGTCGGATCCAATTCTGAGCCCCCGATCAATTGGACGCGATCACTCGGACAAGGTGGTATGCAGCGATCGGATCCTCTTAATTGGCTGATTGATTGCAGCTCCCATTCCCGCTGAGATCGCTGGAATCAATTGGGTGAGTGATCAATTGGCCATGGAATCCGACACGTGTATGGCTAGCTTTAGAAACACAAACTCTTTTTTTGATATGATTAGCTTGGATCCCAGTTTAACAGGTAAAAGCTTACAAAAAAGTTAAGAAACATGAAAGTTGAGGGAGAAGATCTTAATGTAGGTCTACAAATTTCCTTGGCCAGCGATGTCAGCTGGACTTTCAAGGCCTTCCTTTTCCTGCCAGGCTTTATACCCAAGAGCTTGTTTGGGCCCAACTTTCCTTTCGTGCCAGGCCCTATGCCTAGAGGATGCCCTATGCCTTAGAGGATGCCCTATGCCTTAGAGGATGCCCTATGCCTTAGAGGATGCCCTATGCCTTAGAGGAGACCCTATGCCTTAGAGGAGGCCCTATGCCTTAGAGGAGGCCATATGCCCAGCTCAGCACACTGCCACAAAGCTCTTACTCCAATAACAGATGGTCCAGACATGAAGTAGGGGATATTTCAGTTTACTACAGGAACAAATATTTACAGGCACTTCACCATCGTTGGCAGGGATGGGGCATCAATCTTGGGAAGCTACAGTTCCAAACTTGCTCCTACTCATGATTAGGTACCTTAGGATGTCTGAAGGCATTTTCACTAGATTGGAGTAAAGAAGAAGCAGTCTTTGCCAGGAAGTCACACTGGTAACAGTGGATAATACACCCAGGAATCCTGCATCTGGGGGCTCGTCTGGAGGATCTGTAGTGTATCAGGTCAGAATCCGAAAAGCCCAGAATGTTCTGAGGAGCTAACATTTATAAACTCCAAGAGGGGTTGGCTTAAGGCCAGTAGTGGGGCAGATTAGGACTGATACACTTAAGCCCCCCAGATCACTTCATACAATTTCTTTTAGATCTACCAACAACTATGTAGTGCCAGGTAATCCCTGATAGAATACATAGTGATTGGAAGGTATATATTACTGCTATGTCATGCTGGGTTCTCCCTGATAGAATACATAGTGATTGGAAGGTATGTATCACTGCTATGTAGTGCTGGGTCCTCCCTGATAGAATACATAGTGATTGAAGGTATATATCACTGCTATGTAGTGCCGGGTCCTCCCTGATAGAATACATAGTGATTGGAAGGTATATATCACTGCTATGTAGTGCTGGGTTCTCCCTGATAGAATACATAGTGATTGAAAGGATTATAAAGGTCCTCATATTACATGGTTTTGGTAGAACACAAGTTGATTGTACAGAAATTGTATGGAAAGATTGTATGGTGTATTGGGGGCTTTAGTGAGGAGTGGAGAGTGGAAAATAGGAGACAGCCATCTGGGCATGTACCCAACCTCATGTAGGCAGCAGGTGCACAACCCTTAAAGGGACAGGCATCACACAAATATATATATATACAGTGAATAGCATAGGAATAGTGTACAGGGCAAGGTATATATACAGTAAGACAAATACAATTCAGTTGAATAAGCCCTGTCACTGTCCTAAGATAGGGAAAACCCCAAATAAACCGGCATTTATAACAATGCATATAAAGGAAAAAATTGTGCCATTTACAAGTCACTACAGTGTTTTCTATATGAATCAATGCCAATCATCATACTCAATGGAGCTCGACTCTGTTATTGTATTATTTTACATCTTCATATTCAATAGTTGATATTACATATTATAACATTAATCAATTACTCAAGTCTGACAGATTGTCTGTTTATCCTCCGCCCTCTGGATAACCCGCATGGAGAACGGTAATGGCAGCTATTTAAAGGGAAAGAAAACCAATTGAATTTCCCTTCCTTTGTATAAACATAAATAAATCTTCTGCGCATGAATAATTCTGAATCTCAGACTCCAATTTTTCAGACAATTGATTGCAGTGTTACTGCGCGCTGATGGAGGCGGATAAACATTTGCATTTTATAATAAATTAGTATCGCAGAAAGAACCCGGTGAAGGAGGAAACATTCTGCACTAGATCGATTTCTGTGTTTAGACACTTTATGACTTCAGAGCTCAGAGTTATTCACAGTAGGTGTGTGTGT
>CM070032.1:8913805-8924222 GCA_036250615.1 Ptychadena robeensis
TCGGAAGACTGAGGGGCTCATCACCTTACTCGGGAGACTGAGGGGCTCATTACTTTCCTCAGGAGACTGAGGAGCTCATCCCTGTTCTTGGGAGGCTGAGGGGCTCATAGCTGTCCTCAGGAGACTGAGGGGCTCATCGTTGTCCTCAGGAGACTGAGGGGCTCATCGCTGTCCTCAGGAGACTGAGGGGCTCATCGCTGTCCTATCTCCTTCTATCAGCATGTTTCCAGATCTAACATTTAAAAAAAAAAACAGTGCAGTTTCTCTTAAAACTGGTTTAACTTTACCATCGGACCAGAATTTCCCTTTTGCATTGAAGTTTACCATGGATACACTTACCTCCAGGACAGACGAATTTAGGGATAAGTCATTATTGATATTATTTCACCTACTCCACATACACCGTGTTGGAGATTGAAGAACATAACTCAGGGACGTGTTTTAGCATTATTTTATTAAATATTCAGCAATAGGCATGATTTCATTACAACACCTTCATTGTTTTGCCACAGAAGTCTCTTTCCATGCGGAAAGCATCTAAAGTCCTCATTCGTAGTTATTTATATCCATTTATAAAGCTATTATGACTGTTAAACAAGCATTGTACATAAGCAATACATTTCATAGGCTATACAATCGTCAGGTACTGAGCGTCTCTCAGATACACAATTCATCTTTGCTAGAAGATTGTTTTTTTCGTCGTAATAAATAGTTATGAAACAGTATAGAATTGGAGAAACGTCGCGGTTCCATTAAAGGCATCGTCTTGTATTTGGAATGTCTGAAATCCAATACATATGGAAGGAATACACTCAGGAGGCTGAAACAAATGACATTTGGCAATATACATTCCATCTCAAAGGGCAACAGATACCAAGCTGCTTTACATCAAAGAGGCTTCGCCAGCATTCGGAGATAAATATCTTAACAGGAGAATATCAGAACAAGAAAAAAATATATATATATATAAGTGGCAATGGGGGATGATATTTCCCAGCATAGATCTTCCTGTCCAAAGAAAATGTCCTTCTGCCTCCATTTTGAGCCAAAAAACAGCAGCTATCGCCCACCAATAAGCCACGCATTTGGGTTATCATACACATACTTAGTTTTAATTGTTACATGTAATACAGCTCACTTTGTGTTTGGTGCACCTATATTGGTTTTATAAAATATCTACACTATAAGGCCAAAGGTATACAAATGCCCCCGTAAAATGATGAAATGTAGGTGTTTAAAGTGAAGGGCAATTCTACAGCAAAGACATTTTAGACTAGGACCTCGAACCATATGGCAACGGTTAAGAGATAGTAATGGGGGCGGTGCCCCTAGGTATAAAGCCAACTCCATAAAGACATGCTATGATAAGTTTCTTGTAGAACTCAAGGGGTCTACACAGAGCCCTGACCTCAACCCTACGGAGCACTAGAGATGGTTGCAAAGTTTCAAATTTCGTTTTAGAGTTGATTGCAAAGCCGCTAAATATGGTATCCTGCCGACATTGTAGAGTTAAGCTACACACGTGTAGATAGGGGCCTGATCGATGGGTGCTTTGAGTGCCGTGTGCGCTCACAGCCATCTATCTGGCCCATATCATATGCGGACATTCCTGTTTTCAAGCGGGACCAATCAATCCCACTGGAAAACAGGGATATCGGACATGACCATGAGCCACGATCAATGCCCATTGGTTTGCATGGAGGCATAGCTGTGCTTTCTCTCCGGCTCCTTCAATATCTGACAGCAGCTTGATGACGTCATGCAGGGAACATCGAACGGCTCCAATATTGAGCAGTGTGTTCTCAGCTTTACAGAGGGGTTAAAGGAACATTTTTAAAAGGTATTGCTCTAGCACACAAGTAAGTAAACATTTTGACTTAAAAGAACAAACTACATGTGCTAGCGCAGGGGTGGACAAACTTTTTGACTCATGGGCCATAATGTTTTTTTTTTAAATTTGACAGAAGGGCTGGAGAAAGAGCCTGTAAGGGCCGCCCGGTATTGGTGTCCATAGGTCTCCTAGTCCAGACAGGAAATTTAAAAAAGAATATATATAAAAGACATTATTCATAAAAAGAGGCTTTGGATAGTAAACATTCTATAGCAGGCAAACTATGTCCTGTGGTTCCTAAACTGATGAGCAGGCCCCCCCCGGGGGAGGGTGGGCGCGGGTCCTCATTCTTAACATGTGTTTGAAAAGTGAGGTGGGCGGTGCTCTTGATAATGTTACTAAACAGAAAAAGCGGGCCCTGCAAGGAAAGTTTGGGAACCGCTGCTCTAGTCAACATCTCTATCTTTTTCCAAGCTAGGCCATCCTTACACCAAGCTGACAAAGGTTAATTTGCTCATGGCTGTGCTAGAGCAATGCTATTTTTGGAAGTCTCCAGCAATTTTGGTGATGATGACCATGTTCAGAAGCTTTGCACATAACTCACAAAGACAGCAAGTTGAAAAAATAAATACAATTTGGACAATCTCTACTGAGCACTTTTGGGATGAAGAAGAACATGGATTGATAGTCAGGCAGTGCCGGTGCTATGGGTGGGCCATGGGGGTTGGCAGGCCCGGCCAGTCAGGTCCATGTGCCCACTCGATTAGTGCCCTCTACCTATAGAGCCTGACCTGTGAGACGCAGGAAGCGTTCCCCCCTCGATCCATCCGTGCCTGCCCACTCCTGACGCTCTGGTGCTGACCCTGCAGTCAAGTCTTTACATGCAACATTAGCACCTGACGTCACAAATATTCCTTCCTACAGACAAACTTCCAAATCTTATGGAAATCATTCTGTTGCAAAGTGTAGCTCCAAAGTCCTTTGTTTTTTAACAAGATGTCCAAAATACAGGCCATGCCATGGGTGGTAGGATATCTCATATCATAGGTGTATCGGCCAGTACTCAACCAACCTTTGGCATATAGTGCAAAAAATATCACAATGATGTTGATTCATTTTAAACCCATACGTCCTAGTTTGGTAAAAGTGCAATCCTCGGAACCTATCGGGATCTTCTAAGCCCACCTTGGTGCATCATAATATTCTTCCATATTAGCGTTGACACATTACTTAAGCCTCATCCCTTTAAACCTTCTAGTATCGTGCTACAGGAATAGTCGGCTATAAGGACAGATAGTCATTTATGTAGAAACCAGTAGGTTTGATGACCCACCATTAAAAAAAAACACCCCACCCTACCTGGCGGGTACTATATTAATACATTTTGTCTTTTTTTTTTTTTACAAGATTCTCGATATAAAAAGAATACAAAAATACAGAGCAAATGAGGACAGAGAAAGAAAAAACTATTTCTTAAATACTACAGTCTGTGAAATTCTTAAAAAGTATATAAATTGTACAGATTTCCTGTCCTGTAATGCTGTATATTTAAACACAAGATGTATCCAGTGTTATTCTGCAATATTTTACATTTAAACCCTTTTTTTTTCTGATTTTTCGTAATACTTTGTACACAGTGTGGCACACCCCACCCTTAAAAACCAAAGGGGGAGGGGGTAAGAGTGATCAATATATAAGTACATCTTTTATAATGAAATTTTATAGAGACATTACTAAAAGTCACAGGACTTTGGTGCAAAGAAAATAGGAATTCCTCATATGTCATATAAAAATATTCAATCATTCCAATTCTAACTACATTGTGGTAACGTTTCACTTTTAATATCACTCAGTCGTATGGGGGTTGAACAAACTAGGGAAAAGTGGTATTAAAGGAATATAGGTGTTTTTTAGGAAACCTGTATTGAGTTAAATAGGTTGTCGTGGTTGACTTGGAGGTAGCGCTCAACCAACTTTAGAAAGTAATTGAAGTCATCATACCAGCCTCTGGTGCTGGTTGGATGGTCATGTGCTGGCAATATCTCTAGGTGACTTTAGATTGAAGGTTAGAAAGAAAATCTAATGTAGTCTAGTGTATTTCTAGGGTAAGGGTAGATATGGCCAACCCCACTTTAAGCACAGAAGCAGGGAACACACGTGTAGATATGGGCCAGATCGATGGCCGCTTAAGCAGGGTACAGACAGCTGGATATACGAGCCGTCCGATGTACCCTGCAGCAGCCTGATGACGTCATCACGCTGCTGTCAGATATCGGAGAAGCAGGGGAGAGCAGAACTGTCTCCCCCCGGCTCCTCCTCCGCAGCCGAGACCCAGGCAAAGCATTGGACATCGGTGTATTAACAGACAGGTCCGATAAGGCTGTTTTCGAGTGGGATTGATTTGTCCCGCTCAAAAACAGCTATAGGGGCAGATTATATGGGTCAAATAGATGGCCGTGGGCGCGCACGGCGCTCGAAACAGCCATAGATTTGACCCATATCTCCACGTCTGTACCCTGCTTTAGGGTAGATATGGCCAACCCCACTTTAAACACATAAGCAGGGAAGATGTGTAGATATGGGCCAGATTGATGAGCACTTAGGGTCCCCATACACCTTTAGATTTTTCAGTCAGATTTCCTTTATATCTCCTTTTGTTTTACCAAAACCATGTAATATGAGGGGCTTTCTAAACCATCAAGTCTACCTGTGTTCAATCGCGGAGGACCCAGCACTACATAATTGTTGATAGATCTAAAGGTGTATGGCCAGCTTTAGAGCGCCGTGCGGGCTCAAGGCCATCTATCTGGCCCATATCTAATGCGGCCATCCCTGTTTTCGAGCCGGATTGATTGGTCCTGCTCGAAAACAGGGATGGCCGCATTAGATGTGGGCCAGATAGATGGCCGTGGGCACGCACGAAAAAAGGGATATCGAACATGACCTTAAACCACAGTCAATGTCCATTGCTTTGCCTGGAGACAGCGGAGTCTCCATGCAAAGCCTCATCGGAGCTAGAGACACAGCAGTGCTGAGGCCCCAGCTCCTCCGATATCAGGCAGCAGTGCGATGACGTCATCATACTGCTGCTGGGAAAGTGTAAGTAGACACATACACAAGAAAACAACCCTAGTGGGTCAACAATCTTTTGTTGCCCCACTAGGGTTGAAAGACTGTTGACCCACAAGGGTTGTTTTCTTTATGTATTTAAAGTTTGTCTGTGGACAGGTACAAATTCCTAACTATTTATGGATGCTGCTGCATAAAACCCAATATAAAGCACCTCATCCCAAACCTGATAACCATGGGAGGTAGACTGAAGAACCTACAAAGCCTAGACCACAATAAGCTGCCATGGTTATGAAAAGAGTACCAGTTGAACCTTTCAAAGATGCAGAGGCTGCCTTTATCAGAAGTCATTGTCACCGCCATTCACGTCACGATTTCTGTGCAATCGACCGCAACCTGCTGACTCAGGAATCACCAAGGTGGTACACATTGATTCCCTAAATGATCATTGTGTGATCATTTGGGGAATCGATGCACAAGACCTTGGGTAATCAATCCCTGGCCAATGCTTTGGATGATGACCCAAAGTAATGGGGATCGAACTGGGAAATACGGACATGCAAGATCCCTGTTTGATCGTTCTTTCCTTGGATCGATTGCTCAAGGTGGGCTGCGTTCAACTCCTAAATGACGAATTGCAACAAAAACGCACAGCGATCGATCGTTCAGGAATCAAATGCAAAATCAAGTCATGTATAGGCGGTTTAAGTGAATGACAGAGGTAAGTATGATAGCTAGACAACAATCATCAACATAAATGACCAACAGCAGCATTCATTGTCCCTCCCCTGAAGTCCAACTCAGTTTTAATATACCCTCAAGGTTGATATGTCACATGTCTCTCGTGTAGAGGCTTGACTAAATTTTGGAAAATTGCCAGTGAAAAGGAAATGTTTCCTCCTAGTATGTCCAGAAGCACCTTCAGCTATCAAGATCTAATATTAAGAAAGTTTGTTGGGCTCCTCTATAGTCAACCACATAACATACCGCAAATGGTAAGATACAGGTTATCTTGTTTTGAAGGTATCTAGTAAACGTTCAGGCCAAACTCTAAGGTAGAAGTAATGGTCCAAGATGCAAACCACTACAATAAGGTGACAAGTGCTAAATAGAGAACCCAATGAAGGTTCTAACCAATCCCTAGTCTAGGCAAACCTAGAAAACAAAAATTGGGAAGTTCTACTTGAGGGATCAATTGAAATCAATAACCCGTACATATGGACAGTTCATGATCTACAGTTGTTAATTAGACAATGAATTTATTTGCCATTCTTCCTGGATACATTTTTAATTTCCCAATAATGGAAAGTCAGTCAGATTTAGTTAAGCCATTTCTAAGTTTATAAAGTCTACCTTGTATTTTATATTACACGGGGCACTAAGGAAATAGCTCCTTCTGACCCATTGGTAAGAGTCCCTTTTTGTAGTTTTGTTGTTGAGGAACCGGTTTGGGAAGGTCTTTAAACTATGTGAAAAGGATACTAGAGCTCCCCCTGGTGACTGGATAGAAGACTAATATATGAAATATTTTCTTTTTAAAAATAAAAAGTTGACCAAGTTGACTGTCTATTAGTAGGACTTGTCTAGGAATGTATCCGATGTTTTGCTGATAAAACATACCAGCACAAAAAATATAAAAACAAACCTTTGGTGGTAAAAAGAAATATGTATTATTCTCTGTTGCAGACACCTCCATATGAGTTCATGATGATGAGCTTGGTAAGGAGGAGGTTCAGTGGTCTTCAACCATACTAAACACCTTTGGGGGAATTGGAATACTACTTAGGAACGGAGTCCCCTCACCCAATATCATCACTGATCTCAATGTTGCCCTTCTCACGAAATAAGCACAATTACCTGCAGAGGCATTCCAAAATACCAGAAGGGTGAAGGCTGTTAAAGCCACATAGGGGAAGACAACTCTGTATTCTTATCCAGGTTTGGTTTTGGGATATCCACCTAGCTCACATATAAATGATGGCCAAGTGTCCAGAGACTTGACCATGTAATATATAAGTAAAAACCACACATGGTACTGTGCCAGGAGGCTCAGAGTATAACACCCAACAGCATTTAGATTAGTGAGTATAAGCAGATTTTTAAATGTGAACTATTACCGTGTTTTTCGGACCATAAGACACACTTTTTCATTCCCAAAATCGTGCCTTGGCTTTCCGTTAGCTCTCCCGAGCTGTCATATGAGAGATGCGGCAACAGCCAGATTCCTCATCTGTACTGTACTGTTTCTACCAGTAGAGCCCTGCTGATAGAAGCAGTACAGCCAGCAGCTTCCATGTATGTGCACGTTAGATACACTCACCGTTGCGTTCACAGTTGGCAAGAAGGGAGACGAACAGTGCAGAATCCAGCAGTCCAAACAGCCCCCCCCCCCCACTGCTGCCTGAAGTGTGCTCTCTAGTGACACCATTTCTGTGGCTGAAATTGGGTACTGCAGGGGATTTTCCAACTGAGAACATTTCAAAATATTTTTCTGTTTTTCCTGCTCTAAAAACAGGGCGTGTCTTATGGCCTGGTGCGCCTTATAGTGCGAAAAATACAGTAATATGTAAAATATGTATTTTATTGTTTCTGCCATTGCTAGTTTTTTTTTTTTCTCAGGTTGAAGGTGGCACTGGGACCACTACGCCATTGCTAGCTTTGTTAAATCACTGGCTCGTCTTTTCCATAGCTCACCGGACTGGAAAAATTACACATTTTCCATACAGGCCTTAAACACAGTGGGTACCAAAACCCTTCTGTACGACCCACGGCCTGGTTTTATTGCTATCTGGGACTCCAATAAAAGAGATTTCAAGCCAACAATATCTATAGTTCATATGCACTGGTTGTTATGGTCCGGGGGACAGATTAGTAAAGAAAGTGGTTTGTAACATGGGAACTAAAATTCTTCTGTAGTTAAAACTCAAGTCAATAGTGAAGTCATCTCAGTTTTTTTACCTGAATGTGGTGGGAGGAAGAAGGTGGGAAGATTGAAGGTACTTGGCAGTGGCCAATGTTAGTTAGACTAGGGCTCCACTATCCATTAAAACCCTGCACTGAAAGCCGCCCATTGACGTAATGGGACTTTGACAGGACTGCCTCCACAGTCTGTCAGAGCTCCAGATCCATCGGTCCGAGCCTCGCGTTGATGTCAACGCAGCCCATCAGGAATGCAACTGAGGCTTGCACTGACATCAGTGGATGCCAGCACGTAGTGGAGCACTAGCCTTACCCTGTGAATGGTCTTGGGATTACCACTCCTCTCCCACTCCGCACTGTTAGGTAGATCGTATAGGTTCCTGAGTTACCTGTCTGCTTTGGAGTGTCATGATGGCCTGGGGCTGTCTAGTCATAAAACCCAAGATGGAGGATGGTGTGGTAGGGAATTATGACTCGAATAACAATCTGAAGAGACATGTTGTATCACCACAAATACATATATTACCATGTGACATCAGAAATGACGTTGTGGCATATTATTTACAATACCCCTCCTCTAAGTTTAAGGGGGATTCACAGATAAGCTAGAATTCACTATCGGTTTGTCCTTTCCTCCCAGGATTTTCCCTACTTAAACCAGTGGTTCCCAAACTGGGAACAGAGGTATTCCAGGGGGGGTGGGGGGGGGGCCGTCATTCTTAACCTGTGTTTGAATAGGGAGGTTGGGCTCCATAATATTCCTAAATAGAAAAGGGGGGCCCTGCAAGGAAAGTTTGGGAACCACTGCCTTAAATCTACAAACGTAATAGCAATGACCTCCTACTGGAACCAGCAAAATGTAATATCTTCCATGCAGTAATCAGTAGAACATACATACAATATTATCAATAAAGCTGTGTGATCTGGGTGTAGTACCCGTAGAGGATCAATGAACAGTGAAGAGCAGAATCCTTTGACCCAAAGCAACCTTCCAGAGGTTCTTGAAACCCTTCACATATCTGGCTATGTCCTCAATCTGCATACAGGCAACTGGGTGGTGGGACAGAAAATGGGAGAGGCAACTCAACATCATGACCACACTTGTTTCAACTTATGTAAGAGAAATCTACATAGATATCATTAGACAGTGGTAATTATTAAATCTCCACCCTAATTCCAAAAATTAGGATCCTTAAAAAAAATAAAGGACCCCCAAACGGTTCCTTTGATAATGTAATGGGCTCATATACAATCTCAGTATCAAACACTCTCCCACACTACGGGGCTTGAGCAGGAAAAGTGTGTAAGGAGACATTTCACAGCATCCAATCAGAAACCTGGGTTCCTTATCAATTCTGCACTGCAGAAACGACCGCTGGCAGCTGATTGGTAGGTATATGCAATATGAAATGTGCACTTTTCGTACATAAGCTCTCGTGTTAACCTTCTGATGGTCATGCACATAGACCACCACGGTAGGGCAGTAGATGCCTATTTTAGGCCAGTGACAGTGGCACTCCATAAAGCGGCCATCTTGGATAAAAATCCTATGAAACCAACATGGAATCTGTTATAAAAAACGAAACAAATGACAACGACCGTGTTTTGGCACTACACTCGCTTCACCATGTCTTTGGAATTAAAACAGAAGTAGCTGTTTCGAGTCGTCCGTTTTTTTTTCGAGCAGAGCGGTTTTAATTATAACGAAGTTAAAATCGCAAAGTAGGTCTGAATCATTTAAAAAGTAAACATGTCATTTTCTTTTAATACTATACCTCTCGCGTGATTGGTTCCATTCATTGTCATTAGAAAAATGGGGTAAAATCATGAATTATGGGGCTGACACCACATAAATAAAGTCCTCCTGAAATGTAATTTAAGCATACAATGAACGGTGTCCAATCGCGGTCTCGATCCTCAGAAGTAACATCTTCAGTCTATCATGCCAGAGGTCCGAAACTGAGGAGAGCGCTCAGAGTCAGAAGCTGTTGATCGGACACCCGAAAAGAAAAGGTTCCAGATTGGCACTTTTTACCGCTTCCCGTTTTTTGTACCATTTTACCAGCAATTTTTTTTTGTTTTTCCCCATAAGTAAAATTTTGTAGCAATCATGAGAAAATTATCCGACTTTGCTACGTAAACCGACACAAGATCAACCACCCAAAAAACGTCACCATAGTCCTTTGTCATTTTCTTGGGTGTTGATTGTTTATAGTGTGTTTTTCATCATGTTTAGCATCTCTCGATCATCACTGGTATCGTCCACTTCATTCAAAAGGAAGATGCGTTTTGTTTTTTTGGAGAGGAAAGGAGGACTCCTTAATCGACACCTTCGAATCCCTGAGCATTCTCTACCGCCATGAGAAGTTTCTCCCGTAACTCTTCAAAGGAGTCGTAAGGAGGTAAATCTAGACGGTTAAAGCTGAAAGGAAGTCAAATGGTTTTGTGTTAGTGTTTGTTTTGCGTAACCGATACAACCTTTTATAAAAAAAACAACCTACCTACACCTTACAATCTTACCATACACTTTTTGAACAATTCACTTTTGTTCTACCAAAACCATGTAATATGAGGAGCTTTCTAAACCTTCCAATCACT
>CM070032.1:8924322-8937333 GCA_036250615.1 Ptychadena robeensis
GGGAGGACCCAGCACTACATAGCAGTGATATATACCTTTCAATCACTATTTATTCTATTATATATTGGCCTTTGGGTGCTCTGGCTGTGTTCTCAGCCACCTCAATCCACCCTGGGTGGGTATTGCATTCAGGTCACTTGGTGGGCTCTTGTTGGTGAGTGACACGGCCTTGATGGATGATCAGTGGATCAGGAAATTTTATAGAGTGATCTAAAGATGTATGGGGGGCTTTACTGTCTATGACTTCATAATAAAATCCCCTTCAAACAGCAACACCTGCAGGCTGTGTGAGGTATTACACAGGATCAAAATCCTCATCTGAAATCTGTGTTTATTTAGGAGGAATATTTGTTACTTCCTGTTGCAGAGAAACAGAGTAAAGGAAAGGGCATCTTAATGAAACCCCCCAAAGGTGAAATATGTTCAGATGACCACTCAAAATGTTAGAATTTTCTGACCATGGACAGTAGGGTGGGGTGCACCTGCAAAGTGGGAATTTGAGCATCAAACAAAAGCAAGTTCCGTTTTTTGCTATGTTCTTGATGAACATGTTTATTCCAAAGAACACATGGGCGTAATCACACTGCAGAAGAACGAGGGTGATTTGCAAGCAGTTCCAAATGTGCGTTGAGCCAAAAAGCCTTATTTCAGATTGCGGCAGCCCAACACCAGATGGAGAGCTAATAGTCTACTGGGGGGGGGGGGGGGGGGGGGGGGGGTTGGGTCACGGTGGTTGTATGACTTACCATGTGTGAGCTCTGGGTAATTTGTCAGGGCTTCCCCACTGCTCTATTGTAAACAGCTGAGGACCGTTAGAACCTAGAGTAATGAGAAAACAAAAATGTCATTAAAAGGCCTAGTACAATACTGAAAAAATTTGAATTAAATTTAAACACTTCTGAAATTCCTATAATACCAATTCGGGTTTCTAAGGCAATATTTTAAAAGTAAACCATCTGAGAGCAACTGCTCCTTCAGAGACTTGTCCTAGCGTCCTCCTCAAACGCGTGCCAATTGTAAGGACCGCTTAGAGAATGTTTGTGGCATGCTTCCATTGACTTATATTGAGACGTTTGGCATGCTTCACAAGTTTCCTGTCAAACATTATAGGCAAGATGGAAATCAGCGCTGAGCAACACAGACGACATGTGAATTTTAAATGTTTACTAGACTGTTTGTCATTGGTATAAAAGGCGATAGGTTGGTAAATCGTTTGGAGGGTTTGTTCAGGTAAACAAGGCCTTAAATCCGAACTACAAATTTTACAAAATTGGTCAAAATTCTGCTTTTGATGTTAACATTTCCTCCAAACAAAATCCGGTGACCCCACTCACTCCACAGCACACTGTAAGCGAAAGAGTACTTGGGAGGGTAGACATTATCTTCCCCTTAAGTCCCCTTGCACCTGGCAGTCCCCCGCAGCATCACTGCAGGGTAGAGACTAGGTGAAGATACCTTCATTTGGTCTGCACTCCCCTCTGCCCCTCCAGTCTGTGACGCTGAGGAGCTGAGGAGAGGCTGGATGAAGATCCCTTCCTCTAGTCCCTGCTTAGCTTTGCTCCTCTAGTGTGAAGTGGCAGTGCAGAGACTGGAAGAAGGGTAAAAGGCTCCGATAGGCATCTTTGACAAGGATGGCGGCACCAGGCAAGAAGAAGAGGGGAAGGGAAGTATGTGGATTTTAGGTTCGGGTATCAGTCTGCTCAAATCAAGACAGTGGACAGGTAAGTTATGTAGATTTTTTAGGCTTCTCTACATCTAACCGGTTAAGGGCTCTCTCAAACTAGAGCCCTTAAAATCTGTGTTTTTTTGGAAATAACCAACCATCCCCCTGGTTGCTTTTCGGGCGCCTGTCTGGTAGAGGTAGACTGGGGTCAGGGACATGACCATTGCTTTCCATATGTAGACGCACGTATGAATGCTGCCTTCAGGCATTATTTTGTTGTAACAATGTCTTAATTTATTAGTCCAGACGCAATGGTGCTTGAGAGCTGTTCTCCATCAGTTCTCTGAGCCCAAACCAGTGTAATGGTTGGAAGGCCAACCTGGAGTTTTTCTTTGTAGGATAAGGGCACTTATCGTTTTCTCAAAAATCTAAATTGAAAAACCTATTAAGAATGTCCATATACAGAGATCTGTCCACTACGCCCTATGCCCTTTTAATCCATGACAGTTGTAAACACCAATTGAGTCACCTCCATTTTACTTTAGAGAAGCAAGAAAGGTCAATTTAAAAGGACTTGATGGACTGGAGAGGTGTTCTGACAATCTAGTGCAGGTAGCATATCTTGACAGGATTTTAACTATAAGTCCTGAAAGCTTCACACTTAGGGCTTGTCCTCTCAGTCCAATTTTTGCGTGGTTCTGAGCAGTGTGTGGTGGCCGCTTCCATTATTTTCAATGGGGCTGTCCCAACTTGCGTGGCTGACTGCTTGCAGGACCGTGCTGCCCCGCGGCCAGCTTCACTTTAACTCCAAAAGCCCTCACTCTTACCCTGAGAACCCCTCACCTTGATCCCTGAACCCACTAAACCCCTGTCCTCTGAGCCCTTCACCTGAACTTCCTAGCCCACATAATCCCTCACCCTAACCCCCAAACCTCTCAACCTCTCAACCTAATCCCTCGCCCGAAGCCTGTGCTTTAAGTGTTCTCATAGGAGTTTCAAATAAAAACCTCATAAACCCGCCATTACATCATATTGTTTGCGTAGCTGTCTTTTTCCATATCCCATGCAGTGAAAAGCTCTTTGCCTGATAGACATCGGCTCCAAACAGCATTAATATCCCTTCTGTCTACCTCTGGGAACTCCGTACATTCCTCTTAATTAAGTTTTCTGTCTATTAAATGGTAAATTAGATTTCATCCTCAAGGCTTCCCGACGTTTGATCAACATTACTCATCACTATCGCTCTGTACGATCCATGGAAACAGCCCAACCTCACCACTCCTCTTCTTCTAGGAAGAACACACCTTATCATTCCTCCTCCATGCCGATATTACAATTCTCAGAAGCTTGAGATCACTTAATTGTTGGCAAGAAAAACCTTTCCTCATGGTTCCTCTACCACCCAAAACTATTTTTTTTTACAAAAAACATGGGTTCCACCTTTGAGCTCCTAAACAAGCGGAATACAATAGCCAAGTGACAGAGACTTCCATAGATCCCCTTCATTATTTGTGTAGCATTGGACTGACAACATGGCGTTCCAGGAGTTACACAATACTGTAACTAAAGTGGGTCTTGTATCATGATTGGTTAGCCTTCATTTGTTTAGAGCGTATACCAGTGGTGGGCAACTAAGTTGATATGGAGGGCCACAAGTACGGCCCTTGGCATCACTAAAGGGCCGCACATAACATCAATCCAGACCCTCCCCCCCGTCAACATATCCTGGTTTCCCTGATCAACATTGACAATTTTACTGATGTAGGACCGGCAAAGTTGATTAGGAAAGCTGGGTCAGCGTGTAACCACTTCACAGGTGAGTTGTTATGCCCTATGTATTAACAGTTTTGGGGGCCGCATGTGGAGGACCAGGGGGCCGCTTAACAATGCCCAAAGGGCCACAGGTTGGGCACCTAGGGCATATATTCTTATGTCATCAGTCATATTTATTAATTTTACTCAAATCTATTTGATTTGGCATTGTTGTAGGCATTGGCTTTATTCAGCCTGGATCTTGACTATTGGACTTGGGTCCAGGGTTGGCGCCAGAGCCCCAAGAGTAGATGGGCTGGCAATTGGGGGAGCAACTCATCCCTTCCACCCTTAGTCAAATATAGGTGAGGGCCCAACGGGACTGGGCGAGCCTGGTCCCCCATGGCCCACTCATAGCGCCAACATTAATATTTGTTATTCTTCTTGGAGTTTTGCCACACAGATTTTGATGTCAGTCCCAATACCCAGCATGCAGAGTGGTACAAGATCCACATTATTTCACCAAAATAAGAGACTTGGGTTTTTTTTAATTAAAATTGACCGTTCTCTTTCAGCTGGCATATTCTGAATATTCACTTACCATAGAGTTCAGCAAATCCATTCATAGGCACACGAGAAGTCCCGGTTACGAACTGCAGCAATCGGATCCGCTTCTCGGCGTCCATCAGCAGCACAGCCTAGAATAGGTAAAGCCCGGCATTAGGAGAAGGCAGGAATGACGTCTTGTTTTTTTTTATATAACATACAAGAGAGGTAAATGCAATGATCTAACCTGAAGGTTGAAGAAGCAATTATGGAGAACACAGTCATTGACTAGTCTAGACCCTAGGTATTAAGGATTAAAGAACTATTTAATAGAATTTCCCTTATCTCCTGCACCTCCTTTCAGGGCCAAAGAAGAACCTATGCATTGCTATTTAGCTCCTGCTAGATGAGCAATTCATTGCTTTTCAGCTCCTGCATCCCCTAACAGGGCCATGGTAGCACCAATTTATAAATATATATCTATTCAGCTCCTACAAGACCTTACAGGGACTAGGAAGGACCAATACCTGGACATTCAGCTCCTGTACCTCTCCCTTCAGGGCCATGGGATGACCAACACCTTGATATTCAGCTCATGCATCTCCTTACAGGGCCATGGAAGGACCAATATATATCAATTCAGCTCCTGCCCCTCCTTATGGGGCCATGAGATGAGCAATACATTGCTATTCAGCTCCTGCATCTCCTAACAGGACCATGTTAGGAACAATCAATATATATTTAGCTCCACCACCTTACAGGGACACTTAGAACCAATACATGGCTATTTAGCTCCTGCACGACTTTACAGGGCCATGGGAGGACCAATACATGGCCATTCAGCTCCTGCACATCTCCTTACAGGGTCTTAGGAGCAACAATACATTGGTATTCAGCTCCTGCATCTCCTAACAGGGCCATGGTAGGACCAATAGATATCTATTCAGCTCCTATACCACCTTACAGGGACTTTTGAGGTCCAATACATGGCCATTCAGCTCCTGCACCTCTCCTTACAAGGTCTTCGGAGCACCAATATAATAATATTCAGCTCCTGCATCTCCTAACAGGGCCATGGTAGGACCAATAGATATCTATTCAGCTCCTTCACCACCTTACAGGGACTTTTGAGGTCCAATACATGGCTATTCAGCTCCTGCACCTCCTTACAAGGCCATGGGAGGACCGATACATGGCCATTCAGCTCCTGCATCTCTCCTTACAAGGTCTTAGGAGCACCAATACATTGCTTTTCAGCTCCTGCATTTCCTAACAGGGCTATGGTAGGACAAATAGATATCTATACAGCTCCTTCACAACCTTACAGGGACATTTAAGGCCCAATGCATGGCTATTCAGCTCCTGCACTGCCTTACAGAGCCATGGGAGGACCAAACATGGCTATTCAGCTCCTGCACTGCCTTACAGGGACATTTGAGGACCGATACATATCTATTTAGCTCCTGTACAAGCTTACAGGGCCATCGGAGGACCAATACGTGGCTATTCAGCTCCTGCACCACTTACAGGGACATTTGAGGACCAATACATGACCATTAGGTCCTGCTCCTCCTTACTGGGCGATAAAAGGATCAGTACACGGGGATTCAGCTTATGCCCCTCCTTACATGGCCATGAGAGGACCAATACATTGATATTCATTGATAGACCGATCAATAGTGTAACCCCTAAAAAGGATACAACAGCAAAAAGGGCAACAATGCTGCAGTGATTCATCTACAGAAGTGAGAGCCCTGTAACCCTATGAAAGGTAGGGCTGAGGTGGAAGCCACTTCCGTTACCTGGATCATATTTATTACATCAGGATAATGATATGGACACTTACCTTCCAGTACCACTGGATTGCCGGGTGGTTTGCACAATATCCATTCTTGTACAGTGTGTGTTGTCTCCAGTCATTCACATCCACATCTCCCAGACCACACATCAGAAGCTGGAAAACCAAGACAGACAATTATTTATTGTATATATTACAAATGATATTCAAGGAGCCCCAGAAATATTTTACTATTTGAAACAACTAATCCAACATCAGTTCCTCCCTCCTTCCGTTTCCACTTCCCAATGTATTTCCTTAATAGGGGTGCATATTAGTAGTTTTGTGTTGAAAAGGAATACTATGGTCACAGTGGTGGGCTGGCAGCCTTAGTCCTGGGGGACAAATCCAGTCAAGTGGCCCATTGCACCACCAAATCAGCTCACCATCCACGCCCAGCTTTTCCTTGTTTTATAACGGATATTGACGTTATGAAGCAAGACAAATATGAGACAATAAGCCCCCAGCAGTCTCTCTCCAGCAGCCTCTCTCCATCAACCCCCAGGCAGCCTCACCCTCTTCATCACCCCCGCAGCCTCTCTCCTTCTGCCCCCAGCAGCCTCATCTCTCTCCATCACACCCCCAGCAGCCTTTCTCTCTTCTGCCCCCACGCCTCAGCCCCCCCATCAGCCTCTCTCCATCACCCCTAGCGCATCAGCCTCTTCCATCACCCCCCGCACCTTTCCTCTCCCCCCCTCCCCCTCTCATCACCACCAGCAGCCCTCTCATTCTACCCCCAGCACTCACCCTTCCATCAACCCCCAGCCCTCCTCTCTCCTTCTGCCCTAGCAGCCTCGCTTCCCCATCCCCACCACCAGCATCCTGCAGCCTCTATTCTCCATCAGCGCCCTCAGCAGCCTCCGCCCGCGTCTCCATCACCACCCTCCCCTCTCTCCTTCTTCCGCCCAGCAGCCGTAAGCCTTTCCCTTTAGTGTAGGGTGGCCGCCCCAGCAGCCTCAGCCCCTCTCCATCACCACCAGCAGCCTCTCTCCTTCTGCCCCCAGCAGCCTAAGCCTGTCTTTAGGTTTAGGGTGGCCTTTCCAGCCCTCCCCTGGTCACAGCCTTCTTGACATGGGGACATCCATATAATTTATGTAAAGGGAGGAAGCAAATCCCATTTTCAATGTAATACATGTGACAGTGTTAATGGGCTTCTGGTATGACATCCCAATAGAAGTTTCAGGGATATCACATGTCTACACGAGGAAGGATATTATTACAGGTGAAATTCATTAAAATAAAAAAAAATCTCACAGCAACATAGGTGTTGGGATAAATAGTCTGACAAGTAAAGAGGGCCAAAGAACAAAGGAATATGTAAATCCACTGTTGGGGCACCAGTCCTATCGCATAGCAGCCCTCCCACAACATTGGACTAAAGCCTGGCCACAAAGATAATATATTGTTTACCATGGATAGTTATGGTCACATTGTTGAGCTTCTACCAGTAGGGGGCGCTACAGTTCAGCCCTGTATTTCCAGTAATGAGTTTATAGCCCTGCTATGTATAAATGTATATTTTTGTTACTCCTATAATGTATGAGGGCAACTTATTCCAAAACTAAAATAGAGGTTATATATAGCTATGGATGTTGAATATTGTAATGTAATGTATATACATACCTCAAGTTCATTTTCATCAAAAATCTTTATTAAATCAATAGGAATGAGTTCAGTAAATCCCTGTAAATAAAAATAAAATAATACTGTTATAAGTATGATTAACATACATGCGGAGTCTCAAGCACCCCATACACTCTTTCAATTACTCCATACAATTTCCTTTAGATCCACCATGTAGTATAATGGGCTGATAGATAGATAGATAGATAGATAGATAGATAGATAGATAGATCGATAGATCGATAGATCGATAGATCGATAGATCGATAGATCGATAGATAGATAGATAGATAGATAGATATGGGATAGATAGATAGATAGATAGATAGATAGATAGATAGATAGATAGATAGATAGATAGATAGATAGATAGATAGATAGATAGATAGATAGATAGATAGATAGATAGATAGATAGATAGATAGATAGATAGATAGATAGATAGATAGATAGATAGATAGATAGATAGATAGATAGATAGATAGATAGATATGGGATGATGATGATATCAATGACTCGAGCACAGAGAGTGTAAATGGCAGTATACAAGACCTCCTACCCAAAAACCTAGTTTCCTGGCTGACTTTAAATCATCTAAATCAAAATAGCCAAAAGGCATCAGCCCTCCATATCTGCATACGTGTTCCAATTCAATGACCCGCAAAGCTTCAAATCCAAGAGGATCAGGTAAAACAAAGGCAACATACACTGCTCGATGCCCATATGATCGAGGGGCCATTCGACACCATCGTGCTGTGCTCAAGCTTCCTTGATATCAAGCCCATCCAATAGTTTAATCGAACAGGGTTTACCAATATGTTGGTTGCCCGTTTGACCCATCTTTAAAAGCATTGTCCAGCTTTTCTTCGTGTGGGATCCACTTCGTGTGGGATCCATAAATTTTTTTTTTAATGTTTTTTAATAGATTCAAGCTCAGTTGAGCATCATGAACGTGCACGTTGCTCGATTGTGCTCTAATCTATTTAAAAATTGTGCTGTGTATGCCTATTCTTAAGTGAGGTAGGGTCAGTAGAGTAATAGGTAAGGTCAGAGTTATAATAAGGTCAACCACCCCTGCACCACCACCAAAAAAAATTTAAATAGTAAGGTTAATTAAGATATGTTGACCCTTAATTTGTCCCGGGCCATTATGACCTCTTTACATGATGATAGAAGGCCCATTTGGGCAAAGTTCTTCCATCATGACTGTAGATTGGATACAACTTTAAGATTTGTTACATGAACATAAGCCACTCGCAACATACCTCTAAAAATGCGTTCATCTGTTTCTGTACCCTGTTTACAAATCTCCACTGAATGACGAGGCTGAAAAGAAAAAAGATATTGATAAATAAACATTCAAAAAAATCCTGCTATGACATCTAACCTGCCATGGTCAGTAGAGACATGAACCCCTCTACTTTGGGGTTCATGGATAACATTTCCCAGACCGACAGTCCATCGGTATTCAATTTCAGAGACCTGGTGATCACGCACTCATTGAGAGTCATCAACTTTAACATCCTGGGTGATTCGTTGGGCGATGGGTTGTCAGCCTAAAGAGGTTTTACACAGCTGAGGAGCTTTTATGTGGAGCAAAAAACATGGTGTATTGTCCAAAAGTGACAAGTAAATAATTGCGAATACATAATCGTGCCAAGTGGTTTCCATTCAGCATTGCCAGATCCTCCTCAATGTAGACCTCAAGGCTTTGGAGATGTCTATTCATTGCGTGATAATTTTCTAAGCTGACATTTTGTTGTTCAGTACAAAGCCTGAGCCAGTGTACGGCCCGTACTTTGCAAACCGGAAATGTTAATAGAATTTTTATTAATATTCAAGGTTCTAAAAATCCTGTGACTGTATGTTGTCCATTATCACATATATATACAGAGGCAACCATATTTCATATAAAGAATACGAATGGTATCAGCCAATGCAGTGGGGGTAATGGTCCTGTAGGACTACAGGGCGCAGAAGTGATTGACTAACCTGATTCTTCTAGTAGACCAGCCCCAGGGGTCTTTATAGCCTCATTTGGGCTATCTGAACGGTGACCAAAGCTCCCCCCCCAATAAATACAGGGCTCATGGTTGTAGAGAGACAATATTGAGTACCTATGCTTGGAGACAATGACCAGGAGACATGAATTAGTAAATAATTCTCCTGTAAACCTACACAAGCATGTAAAGCTTGACGTGGGGTGGGGGTCCTACAGCAACAGATATCACTATTTTTTATTTGACGGCAAACAGAGGAACACATTCCTCTAAATAATAATGTTGTTGGCAATACACATAATTTTTGTGAAGTAAAGATGTCCCATCTTGAGTTAGATATCTAGATAAGGAAGGAGAAGAAAATTGTTCTAAACAAAAAGGGAATCACCAACATGAGACAGCTAGTGATTGAAGAAATGAATACACTTACATTATAGGTTCAATGTAAAGTTTGAAGGATCTGCTTCTAAGGGCATGTTTCCACTTGGTTTTGTGATCCGTCAGGAGCCCCTACGTTAAGCACAGTGCTTGGCGGGGTTCCCGACGGATCACATACACTGTACTTGCCACTGTTCCTTCCAGGTGTATGTGATCCGTCAGGACCCCCGCCAAACACTGCCCTTAACCTAGGGGGTCCTGACGGATCAAACAACGCTGTGAATACATAGCCTAAGGATTTACTTCTAAAGGTAGTCATACATGGCACGTTTTATCCGATTTTTCGGCAGATCGGCCCCCGTACATGCTCTCGCCAATCGCCCGGAGGTCGGGACCACCTGGTAAGATCGACAGGAATCTCCCGCATGTCGGATCGCACTGTGATCTGACCTGCTGGTAAATTCCTGTCCAATGCCATTACCTTGAATGGGAACGGCAGTCCCCATTTAAAGTAATGGCCGGCACACAAAGGGTGCCCGCCGATCAACTGAGGGGCCGGCTGCAGCGGGATGACGTCATCCCACTGCAGCCAATCCCTCATCTATCAAGGGAGAATCACCTTAACACTAAAAGTTGACCTGTGTATGGCTACCTTAACCCAAGAGGTTTACAATAAGAGGGTGGCCATGATGCCTTTCCATGGTTAGCAGGAACAAAGCTCTAATTTATGAGATAGCCTACATGCACTGACTTAAACTGGCCATACACCTTTAGATCTCTCTGTCAGATATTCTTTAGATCTACCAACAACTATGTAGTGCCAGGTCCTCTGCGATTGAACACAGGTAGACTTGTTTAGAAAGTCCCTTATATTACATGGTTTTGGTAAAACAAAAGGAGATCTAAAGGAAATCTGACAGAGAAATCTAAAAGATTTATGGGGACCCTTACAATTAATACAGATGAATCAAAATGATTACGTACTCAATATACTCCCTCTTGTTTTCGTTTGTTACGACCATTTCTGAACCATTTGGTTTTAAGTCAACCTGGTAAGTCTGAAATAGAAGAAATAGAAGAAAGAAAACCTGTTAATGTTCTGAATATATAATGACCTTTTGAGGAAATCATTAATGACATAATCGTGACATGTCATTCAGTCTTTGATCATAAGTTGTACATCGATTGTAATGTGCACCGAAAAGTAAAATGTTGGGCATATGATTTATCAGTGACGTAACTAAAGAAATCTCAAAATGATCGAAAAGCAGATCTTAAGGTCTCCAATAACGTCCTTTGATTTGTGATAGATCAACTAAAAATAAAGTTACAAAAAAATCTCATCGTTTCGGTTGATCGCATGCTTCAAACATGAATTTGTGAACAATCGATCAGTCAGAAATCATACAAAAATCTAAGCGAAATACATCACAATAATATAAAAAAAGACTTTTTTTTCACGTATCAGGGAAGACCTGGACTTCCCCACATGGTGCAGTCCAGGCATGAGCACAGAGCGGTGGGATGGGTTGTCCACCAAGGAATGTGTTATGGACATTCATTTACTACTGTTCCAGGTTCCCATAATGGACAAATTAATTCAAAATATTCATATCCTAATGACACCAATATATTCCAGCATGACTGTACCCCTATGAAAGCCAGCTCTATAAGCTTTGTTTGAAGAGTCTGACATGTAAAAACAGTTGTGGCCAGCCCAGAGAGATGACCTCAGTTCTGAACAAGCTTCAAACACCTTCGTCCAAATAGCTTTAAACGTAATTTATAGAAGCATCTAAGACCTAGGTGCCCAACCTGTGGGCGTTGTTTGGCGGCCCCTCTTGGTCCTGCGACCCCGAAAACCTAACTGTTAATGCATAGGGCATAGCAACTCACCTGAAGTGTAGTGGTCGCACGCTGACCCAGCTTTCCTAATCAACTTTGGCGGTCCTACATCAGTAAAATTGTCAATGTTCGGGGCAACCAGGTCTACATATGAGCGCTGCACCCAGGGGCAGGAAGGGGGTGGGTTGGGTTTTGACTGCCTAACAGGATCTGGTCCACCGCCTGCTGAGATATGTCCACAGGGGGAGGGTCTGGATGGATGTTATGTGCGGCCCTTTAGTGATGCCGAGGGCCCCACTTGTGGCCCTCCATATCAACTCAGTTGCCCACCACTGATCTAAGACATATCTCAAAACCTTTCCATTAAAAACACAGACATTGATGTGTTTTGATACCATATGTGGTTCCTTTAATGGGAACCTTCGGCAGTGTGTTTCAGATACTTCATTAGATGCAAAGATGAATGTCTTCGGAAGATGGTCTTTGAAGTGGCTTTGAAGCTAGTTACGGCTGAGCTTTCAGCATGAACCAGAACATTGAGTCATTGAAAACTCCATATAAATGACCATAGCCACATAGCTTCAGGGGTGGGCAAATTTTTTGACTTGTGGGCAACAATGGGTTTTTAAACATGACAAAAGCCCGCCATATGGGTCCTTGTAGCTAGGACGGGATATTTAAAAGTAAAAAATATGTAAAAAAAATAAATAAATAAACATTCTATTGCAGACAAACTATGGCCTCTAGGAAACAATCCAAGAAAATATCCTCTAGGTGTTATCTTCACTTATTGGAGGGAATGAGGGGAGCCAGAGCATCTTGGCACCAAGGTGACAAAGGGCCAAATTAAAAGACTGAAGGCTGCCATACATAGGTCGATGCCCGTGAGATGGATCAGCCCTCGAGCTCAGCACGAGATGTCATCGAGCTGAGCCATGGAGCTCAGCCGATGCTTAGCATGGGGACCTGTGTTCCCCATCCAAAGCAATGGGCATCGACCATGATTTACGGTCATGTCCGATAACCCTGTCTTCGAGCAGGATTGATCCCGCACAAAGACAGGGATGGTCACATTAGATATGTGCTGGATAGATGGCTGTGAATGTGCACAGCGTTTGAAGGGGACATCAATCTAGAGCATAGCTATGGGTGTATGGGCACCATTAAGGGACGGTGTTGGCCCCCAGGCCTTAGTTTGCCCACGTCTGTTCTAAAATCATTGTCCGAGTAGCTGCTTGATAAGCCAATGGGTTGAAGAAGGATGGGAGGGTGGTTGGGTAATTTAAGCCAATGGGTTGAGGAAAGATGGAAGGGTGGTTGGGCACTCTAAACCAATGAGTTAAGGAAGGATGGGAGGGCGGTTGGGT
>CM070032.1:8973671-8987522 GCA_036250615.1 Ptychadena robeensis
CAACTCCCACCATGCACCAGCAGCTTCCTTATTTTGCCCCGTCTAAGTTGCCCTGTCAATCAGCATCAAAAAGAAGTCCCTGCTCGCATGCTGCAAGGAAAGGAAGCGTCAACGGCTCCTGCGAACTTAATCATTTGGGACAAAAGTCAATATTTCTGGATGCTATGGCAACATCTGTATAATAAACCTCGGTGGGAATGCGTTATCGGAGATGAGCACATTCCGCAGAGCAGCCATTTTCCTTCCAAGCTTGATAAATATATCATAGGAAATGCTGCAAGATGTTTCACATGTTGAGCGATCATGTAGGCAAGTGACATAAAAAGGCAAGTCTGTAAATGTCAGAGAGGTGATGAGATAACACCTCTAGGTATCAGGGATGTGGGGCTGGAAATGTCATATAAGTGATGGCTGGGGCTATGCCTCATGCTTAATTAGCAAGATGCCTCCAGAGTGTGTATTGGGGGATTGGTATTTAGACTTGTGTACATGGGGGGCTTAGAATGTGCAACATAAGACCCTTAAGGAAAGCATTTTTAGAAATGTTCTCTAGCCAGCTGGCCAAAATGAAAATCTCCAAACCCAATCCCAGCCAAAATGTTCTATCTAAGTTCTGGATAGTAAAGAATAGAGTTGGTGCTTCTTTTATACTAACCCTAGATACGAGTAATGGAAGGTTCTCTTGAAAGAATTATCCAGGTCTTATCCTAACCCACTCCCATGCTCCTCATTCTGTATATCATGAATGGTGGAGTTTAGGATAAGAACAGATATAAACTGATCATTACTTTTGACTGAAGATACTTGCAAGAAAAATATGATGTAGTAATGCTGATACCCTAATAAACCGTTTACCTTGAGTATGTCTTCACTTGCTTAACAAACACCTTTCTTCCTCAATCACAAGAGTTTCAGCATCTCCCTTTGTGCTTTTAAGGCCTGTGATGGGCTTTGAAGGTGGCCATGATAGGACAACTATGGTAGTGACACTTTAGTGATCATAACATCGGCGGAATGAGCATTCATCCACCATAGTAGCCGCATGAAAAGGAAAAGGAGTCAATATTGTGTTTTTTTCTTGCCTTTTTCGTACTGCACTCCGTTGACCTTTCCGGCCAGCAGATCAGCAGAAGGAAGTTAGAACAGCCGGAGCCCGAGGCAGGTAAGGTGGTCTGGTCCCCGCCAAGCAATACATTTAGTGCAGGGACACATGACGGAGCCGATAAATCAGTGGAGACAAACCCAAAGAGTCACGTGGGGCTGGCTTAAGTCTTGAGGAAAGGGGACTCTCCTTTCAACCAATAACCATCTTCCATTTCATCCCCTTCCCTTAAAACACCAAAGATATCAACTTGGGGATTACAGAGAACACCAGGGAAATTACTGATGTTTCTGGTAAATTACAATAACTGAACAACACTTTTTTATTATAAAAAAAAAGGATTAGGTAAAGGGTGTTTTGGGAAGTTCAGAACACATTATACAACCAACCCTTGGGAACCCATTAAGTACACAAGTCAATGGTCCACTGTATAGACAGACTCTCAGACATGCTTCAAAGACAGTTGATAAAAGTCGCAGCACGGTGGCTCAGATGGTTAGCACTTATGCAGCGCTAGAGTCCTAGGTTCAATTCCTGTCCTAGGCACTATCTGCAAGGAGTTTGTAGGTTCTCCCCGTGTCTGCGTGGGTTTCTCCCCGTGTCTGCGTGGGGCGACAGATCCCTGTCGCCCCACTTCTCGGCCGGCCAGAGAACGGACATGTCCGATCTTCTCTGGCCGATGGGAGCCAATGAAAGCCGATGCCATAAGCTGCAATGAAGCAGCGTCTTCATTGCAGCTTATGGCTGGCACACAAAGGGTGCCCGGCCGATTGAAGGGGCCCCATAATGCAACGGGAGGCTAACGTGATGACGTCATCACGTTAGCCTCCCGGAAAGATATCGGGAATAGTCTGCCTACACACATCGGCGTGTGTATGGCAGGCTTAAGTGATATGTCTATGGTGAGGACAATAGATTGTCAGCTCCTCTGAGGACAGTCAGTGATATGACTATGGTGAGGACATTAGATTGTCAGCTCCTCTGAGGACAGTCAGTGATATGACTATGGTGAGGACATTAGATTGTCAGCTCCTCTGAGGACAGTTAGTGATATGACTATGGTGAGGACATTAGATTGTCAGCTCCTCTGAGGACAGTCAGTGATATGACTTTGGCGAGGACAATAGAGTGTCAGCTCCTCTGAGGACAGTCAGTGATATGACAATGGTGGGGACATTGGATTGTCAGCTCCTCTGAGGACAGTCAGTGATATGACTATGGTGGGGACATTAGAATGTCAGCTCCTCTGAGGACAGTTAGTGATATGACTTTGGTGAGGACAATAGATTGTCAGCTCCTCTGAGGACAGTTAGTGATATGACAATGGTGAGGACATTAGATTGTCAGCTCCTCTGAGGACAGTCAGTGATATGACTATGGTGGGGACATTAGAATGTCAGCTCCTCTGAGGACAGTTAGTGATATGACTATGATGGGGACATTAGAATGTCCTTTAACGATAGGATTGATTAGATGTAATTAAAGGTTAGTGATTGCAGAAATCAACAAAGAAGAGACCCCAAAATCACCCAGTAACGCGACGTGGACTTTTTCCTGTTTACAAAAAGTTAAATTGTTAGGTTCTCAATTTTTTTTATTTTTTTTTGATTATACGACACAGGAAAAAGAACCGCCGGTGTCAGGTGTACATCAAGGAATAAGGAGGAAATTACCATGGACAGTTGAGCCTGTTCGGCGACGCCATCGGTCACGCTGCAAGACCGCAATCTAGACGAGGGCTCCCGCTGCTGAAAAGACATGATTCAGTAAATGGTAAGTTCGGTAAATGGTAAGTTCCAGACTCAAAGGCAATGACAACATCTAATGCGGACAACCAAGTTGCGTTAGTATGAAAATCCGCACCATCCAACCCCTGACGTAAAAAAATTTATAAATAAAATGTAAAGAAAGAATAAATTTTTCAAAAAATTCAGTCGGAATAGTTGTTACCTTATGCCTTTCCCAAGCGGTTTGCTGCGGTGAAGAAAAAAACGTGGTGTCCGTGGTTAGTATGTTATCCCTAAGTCAGAAGATTCAGCTCAGCAATGGAACACTACAGCAACCCAGAGAGAACGACCCTCATTAATTGACCTGAGTTCATTTATTCAAAAACGTCACAACCCTTTTCTACATCTTCGGCACATTTGATGATAGTACTCTTTGTTCAGGGGCTTTGGAAATAAATCCCCCCATACACATCTAGATTTTATGTTCAATCAACTTAAAAAGATACATTTTTTGGGGGGTCAGGGAAATCGGTGATTGATTGTATGTTTGCCAACTGTAGTAACAGATATCTGATCAACTTTTTTTTAGGATCGACTGAAAGTGTAATCAATTTCAATACAACCAATTAAAATTTACCAGCACGTCCAATCCTTTTTCAATAATTTTTTTTCCCAATTTTAATTGTTTTAGGTTGATCTAACCATGTGGGCTGCCATAGATTTTCAATCAATCAAAACAATTATTGAATTAAGTTGATTGTATGAAAAATTTAGACGTGTATGGGGGCCTTAAGGCTATGTTTCTACGGTGTCCATGAGTCTTGCCAAGATCCCTCCGTCTAACGCAGTGATGGGCAACTGAGTTGATATGGAGGGCCACAAGTGCGGCCCTCGGCATCACTAAAGGGCCGCACATAACATTTTCAATCCTTACTGACTTGTATAAGCATTTTATAATGAATAAATGACAGCAGGCAGGGATAGAAGACATTATTTTTCATTTTTAAATCACAAAACTTTCATCTAAGCCAATCAACGTGCTCCTGAGTAAGTCACTAGCCTCTCCTTCTCCTCCTCCCGCTCTAAGAAAATCCCAGGTGAGGACAGTGGCGAATCAGTGGACTGGAGATTTCCTATGCATTAGTAAGGTTTCAGTGGCCACAATTGGAGGACTGAGAGAATGTCCAAAGGGCCACATGTTGGGCACCTGGGGTCTAACACATCTATGTGGACATCCTGTAAGGCATGCCTTACAGATGGGGGTCTTTCTGCCTATTCTTCTTCTCCTTCGAGGTCCCGGAAATGATCAAAAGACCAAAAGTGATGTTGGGTAAAGGCCATTTCACACAATATGCGTTTTTTATATGCATTTTTTATAGGCATGCGTTTCCGCATATATGCAAAAACGCATGCGTTTTTGACATTACATGCTTTTAACGTTTGCATTTTTGAACAAATCAATAAAAACTGCAGGAAAAATGAATCAAAATGCATACAGCAGTGAGTTTTTAAATACGCAATGCATTCAGTGTGAATGGTAACATTGCTTGTCTATGTAAAAACGCGGGCAGTAAAAAAAATGTGTGCGGTAAAAAAAACGCAAGTTTTAAACACAACGCAAATAGTGAAATAACAGCTGGCCCGAGTCCATCTTTTAAAAGGGAAAACAGGGATTCAATTCATTGTCTATGGGTACGTCAGCTTATCCATATTTCCGTTGGTCTCTGTTGGGTTGATGTCGACGTATTGCTCTACTTGGATTTTAAGGCATGTGGATACATGTTAAGTAAATGTAATGTGATGGCCAAACATCGGCCAGGTCAGTGACGTCACTTCCGGTACATGGAACGCATAGTTCCTTGTTCAAATAACCAGACGTGATGTCACGGACGTCACTTCCGGTTTTTAGAGCAGATTTTTTCACTAGAAGACCGGGTTCTGTAGCCAGTCTCTAGTGAAAAGATTCTTCCTCTGGCCGGATCTTCCTGATCCTGCCGGTGGGAGAATACTAAGCTTCTTCTCGTCGGCAGGTCGAACACATGTATTGTTCGCCAGCTAGAAGGAATGCGAACATGCATGTTCGCAGATGAACTGTCACCCTTGTGGAAAGCTTGGCCATGACTTATTGTAATGCGCCAACATCCTTATGTTTGACATATGCCTATTGGAAGGTTTTTGACGATGTGAAAACATGCTCACAAAGTCAGTTAGCCAAAACTTTTCTAAATAAATAGTTGAGCACAACTGTCAGCAGTGATCACACAGTAGGAGTGATGTTAGTGGCCAGAAAGACCAGTAGATGGAGTATGGAACCGGGTGAAATTTACTGAGTAAAATGGCTCAGCATGAGGGATGGGTGAAGAAGTTGTCTGGGGGTGTGCAGCTCCCGGTATGGAGGGGGGGAGTGTGGCTCCTCATAAGAGCCACACTCCCCCCTCCATAATACTCCAGAATAGGAACAAGGACACAATAGTCAAGTATCCAGCAACCTTTAGCCATAAAGTGTGATAGACCATGGGGCATCTTTGTTAAATGCCTAATGCAGTATTGAATTAAACAAAAGAATTTAGGAATAGCCGCCATGCAACCAATCTAGTCCCTTATGCCCCAGTGTAGGTAAAATAAATAATGGAGTACAAACTTTAGAAGCACAGTCCAATGGGAGGTTATCAGGAACAGTGGTGGGTATGGTATTGCAGGATCATAGATGTAGTGTAGAAGTTTAGTGTCAATGTTGAGGTATGCTGGCCTTATTTTTCCTACACACCAGTATTTGTAAATGAGGAAAGTTGCATCTGACACTCAGCTGGAATCTTTAAAAGATTAGGATCCAGAATTCTAATTACTGGTAATTTGTTGACACAGAGCTAATTGCAGTCTGGGCATGTCTTGGTACAGAGTAGGTGCCAACTGCAGTTTCATTACTTACAATAAGTGAGCTGAACTGTTCCCCGTTGGACTCGGAACTGATCTGTAGCCTCCGGTTGAGCTCCTCCGACAGTTCCAGAGCGCTGGCCCGAGAGACAGGGGACGCAGGTGGTGGCAGGGATGCGTTCAGAGTATCGCTGCTTAAACTCATTTCTTCTGAAATCGTCTCCCATGGCTAGAGAAGAGAGAAAAGTAATGTTAAAGGGGGATTCATGGCTCCACCATGTTCTTTTTTTACTCAAAATAGTCTACTATTCAGTCACACTGTATGGTGGAACAGTCAAACCTCAACATTTCTAACAGCATAGTAAGCTTCTTTATCTGCTTCATGTTTTGTAAAGTATAGTGAACACCTTACATACGTTTATAAGGACATGAAGATATATTAGAAAACACCATGACCTCCATGATAATAATTCTAGGAGTGACACCTGTACCATTAAAGTGTATGAAGGTAGGATGGTCCTCTACATGATCTTTAGGCATTCTGAACCAATCTATTTTTTAGTTGGGCTTTTAGAAAGTCATCAGTTGACAACACCTTGAATATCTGTGAGATTCTGTAGAATGGTGGAAGACCTACACAATGAACCCTATGAAAATCGTAGCTCAACTCTACTGTGTCGTTTAAAGTCAACACCTTTTTATAAGTCAAAGAGGACAAGTCAAAGTTGAGGTCCAATATATAGACTTCACAAAGCCTACACAAATCCCACTACTGCAGCCTAGAAGGTTCTTGTACAAGCCAAATACTTCCATTTTAATACATTTTGTCTACTAAGAGGGAGAAGACTGATGGTAGGGAAAATCCTCACTTGTATACATTAACCTCCTGGGCGGTTTGCCCGAACTTAGTTCCGGCGCAGTTTGATCGTGGATCAAACTGCGCCTGTGCCGGGATCTGGCACAAACAGAGCCATAGACCTCCATGTTAATGGAGGGGGCGCCGCTCTCCTCCCCACACACCGCCGGCAACTATTCGACACTGGCGGTGTGTAGAGGGCTGGGCAGAGAGCCGGCAATCACAGCGAGGTACAATAAAAATGGCGCCAAAAGCCCAGAGGGTTAAACACCTATCCCAATAGTTATTCTTCACGGGGACAAACTAATGCCATTGGCCAGAGATTTACAGACATGTCCGTTCTCTGGCCGACCGAGTTTTGGGGCAACAGGGATCTGTCACCCCATGTGGGCACCCACGATACGTGGCCGATTCTGCCGCTGACCCATATATGGGGTCTGCCACCTTTATCCTCTTGAGGTGATATCTATGGGCACAAACATACCATATATATTCGAATATAAGTCGAGGCACCTAATTTTATCTACAAAAACTGGAAAACATATTGATTCGAGTATAAGCCAAGGTTGGGAAAACCAAAGTCAGATAGTGGAGATTTATAAATGAGAAAAATATAGAGAAAGCGCTGTTACCCCTAGGAGTGAATCAAACAGGTGAATTTTTGTGCCACACCCTCATAGGTTTATTGTTATTACAGGATGGGGTTTCAATTCTTATGTTCAAACATGAAAATAAGTTTCCATTTTAAAAGTCTTTATTACTATTATTATTATTATTATTGGGACAAAAACATGGAATGAAAACCTATTTTTTTAATCATAAGTAGTGGAGTGTTCTATTTGAATTTTTATAAAAATTCTTCTCCAGTAACAACTGGTAACAGAAACCGGCCACCAGATTGCAGTGTGGTGCTGTTTGTTTACATTACATCAGCTGGTGACGGAAACATAAGGGAGCTTCACAGAGGCTGCCAGTGCCTCCGATTCAGTGTCCTGCGACCCAGGACAGGTGAGGGGATCCTGACTCAATTATAAGCCGAGGGGAGCTTTTTCAGCCCATTTTTTTTAGCTAAAACAGTCGATTTTACATGGTATTTTTCAGCAATGGAGTCTAGATAACGTTCAAGATGGGAAAGGCAGGCCCTGCCATGGTTGGTTCTTTATGTAGCACAGAAAAACTAAATAGTCCTCATAAAAGTGAGAGAATGTAAAGGGGATAAATCTTTCAGGTCTAGGTGTACAATAATATAATCCTTTCTGTTGTACTATATATGAAAATCTCCCCAGCTATCTCTCTCTCCATCCAGTAAAGCTTACCATCTATTTTTGGAGAGCAAGCCATGGAGACTTGACTAACATATCCAAGGTCACAAGAAGACAACACTGGAATTGTAAACTGAGCAAAAGAATGTCTCAGTGTCATTGTTAGGTAGAGGGATCTTTTAACCGCAGAGCCCCCAAAAGCATGACGGTGGCGTTTTGCGGTTTCAGTGACACCAGCCCACTCGGAGGTGTCGGCTACATCGCTCGGTGGTCTATTTATACGTAGCCTGCAGTTACTTGTGTTCTAACATTTTGAGGGATTAAACGGCTTGAATGCCAGTCTCTGCATTTGAACACATTTATCTTCAAAGGGCGAGACGTTCCCCACTTGCCCTGTCTCCCCTATGAAGGCATCGCAGCAATGCGCTGCCTAATGGCATTCCTTGGCTTGCTCCATTGGAGAGGCTGGCCGGCTGATCGGAAAGGAAACATGGGCACATACATACTATGATGTCATCACCTGTGCTACTTAATTCGGGTCCATGGCAATGAGAAAGCTGTTAAAACCTCTAAACATAAGTGTGTACTAATGCCAATTGCTTTCCTGGCACTAGGTGGGCTGATAATATGCAAATTAGTTCTTTGGGAACTTAAAAGATTTTGTGTCTGTGCCTCACTGTCACTGGCAGGATGAAGCACGTGGGTCACAGAGGACCACATGTGAAGAAGTCAACTTTAATATATGCAGTCAGTCATTTTTATTGACATGGACACTAACTCCGGGAGACCAACGTTACCTAAAGATTCAAAGCTCATATGGTGCAATGCACGTCTAGTAAAATGTTGGGGATGCTGTATCACAGAACCCTCCAACAATCTTATTTCTTTGGGGGTTCCTTGCAGGGGTCATAGCATTATGGGGTTCAGATCCCCATCATTTCCTCCAAGATAGGCTTACATCATGGGGCATGCATGAGAAACCTCTCCCCTTCCTAACTTGCGGAAAAGATCAGCTCAATGTTGAGCCCCTTGTTTATGTCTATGCCATAAGCTACCAAGAAGGACAATAGAATCCCTCTTGACCATCTCTTGATATTTACAAGAAGATACATTTCATCTGTCAGGTTTGGTGACCTTAATATGGTCATACTTCTTCTGAATGTTGAACCAATGGTTTAGCATGAGGGTGGTTTTCAGATATCAGATATCATGGGGAATGCATAAGAAACCACTCCCCTTCCTAACATGTGGAAAACATCAGCTCAATGTTGAGCCCCTTGTTCATGTCTATGGCATAAGCTACCAAGAAGGACAATATAATCCCTCTTAACCATCTCCTGATGTTTACAAGAAGATAAATTCCATCTGCCAGGTTTGGTGACCATAATATGGTTATTCTTCTCCCAAATGTTGAACCAATGGTTGAGAATAAGGGTGGTTTTCGGATATCCCAGACATGTTTTGCTTAGTTTGTAAGCCTGCTGTATTTTTGAGTGGTAGAACAAGTTATCCCCATCATTTCCTCCAAGATAGGCGTACATCATGGGGACGCATGAGAAAACAATCCCCTTCCTAACATGCGGAAAAGATCAGCTCAATGTTGAGCCCCTTGTTCATGTCTATGCCATAAGCTACAAAGAAGGACAATAGAATCCCTCTTGGCCATCTGCTGATGTTTAAAGAAGATACATTCTTCTTCTGAATGTTGAACCAATGGTTTAGAATGAAGGTGGTTTTCAGATATCCTGGGCATGTTTTGCTTAGTTTATTTGCCTGAAGTATCTTTGAGTGGTAGAACGAGGTAGACAAGGTCACCTGTTAATTGTCATTGCATTTCCTAAACCCCCCCCCCCCCCCCCCCCCCCCACCAGTTCCCCTCACACCTCTCAGTACATCACACAAGTAGAAGGTGTTTTGTATTCAGGAGACTGAGCAGATTAGCGAGCTGCGCGCCGTTGGGTCTGCTCCCCTGCTCTGTAATAACCTCCAAGTGATATTGCAGGCTGTAAACAAGGAATCAGCCAGGACTCTGAGTCTCTAAATGGATTTCATACATGCCAGTTTGGTACTTGATACGTTGGTGAGCGGATCAAAACATACAGTCTCCACGGTGAAAAACAGGACCGCCGACATGGCTACCAACCCGTCCCTCAAATGACCTAAATTCCGTTAATGGACGTTCCATGGACTTGAATATGTGGAAGTTAATCAGTAAAGTCTTGGGTTTTCAGAGAATGTGTTGGTGTACAACCAACAGACAGGTACAAACTTGCTGACTTAATTTTTTTTGTTTCAAATATTTGAAGTTTTGCCTCCATTGTAACAAAGGTAGCAATGACATCTGTACCATTAAAGTGTATGTACCGTATTTTTTAGACTATAAGACGCAGCCAGTCTTTAGAGCCGGAAAACCAGAAAAAAGGATTTAACATATAAGTGTTCAAATCAATTGGGTTAATGCAATGGATTAAATTAATGCAATATCAAATTCAGCCAGTAGATGTCACTAGCAGCAGTACACTCAGCACAAACCGTCATCCTCCTCACTGATCTTCCTCACTGATCGGGAGAAGGGGGGCAGTGGGGCAATGGCATCCCTCTCTGGCTGTGCCTGTGTCCGTGGAAGTGATTGCAGCTTCCACAGACACGGAGAGAGAGATAGATAGCAGTTCATCTATCTCTCTCTTCATTGTTCATATCAGCAGGGCCCTGGGCTCTGCTGGCAAAAGCAATCATACAGTTCAGATGGGAGATCTGGCTGTGGCTGCATCTCCCAAGTGCCAGCTCCCAGGCTAATCTCCTTGCCAATAGCTGGCGGGAAGCCAAGGCGCGACCACCAGCGGCCAAGTGACCACGCATTCGGACCATAAGATGCAGACACTTTTTCCCCTCGATTTCGACTTCTTCTTAATAAGAGCTGAAAGGATTAATGAAAATGTAATATTACAACTTGACTATGTGGTGCTCCCTCATCATCTGGATCCGCAAAATGTTGCATGACAGCATAAGCATAATGGCCAGTGGCCTGAACGAAGTACCGATACAACCATCAGTTTACATATCCTGTACATCCTGACATTTTTCAATTAAGCCATCAGAATGTCTTCGGTTGACAAAATATTGATACCAGTGGGATGTAGCGATGGTTGAATTTTTTGACTAGTTGACTTTGTGAGCTGATTGCAAAGCCTCTGAAAATTGTATCACCACCAACATTGCTGGAGATGTAGAGAAGGAAAAAAGGTTTTGCTCTAGCACATGTAGTTTTTGCATAAATTTAGTTCAAAATCAAAGTCGAAATTAAAATTTTTGACATTTTGACTTGACTTTGAACTTAATTTGTGCAAAAACTGTGTGTGTTAGAGACATACTTTTTTTGTAATATACCCCAACCCTTTTATACATCTCCAGCAAGTTTGGTGATGATACCATGTTCAGGGGCTTTGCAATTAACTTGAAATCGTCAAAATGGTAATCTCTAGTGGGATGCTAAGGAATGGTGGAAGATCTACACAACGACCTTTATGCCAGCCACAGCTCAACTCTACTATGCCCATCAGACCTGACCAGAGTCCAGACTTCTAGGTGCACAATTATGGTGAGTTCATACAACATCGAATACATCTCTCCACTCACCTCAGGTGCATCGCCTGATTCCATATATTCTGGCTCTAAGTCTTCACTGATGTGCCTCCTCGATCTGAATACCCGATGGGCCTCTTGCTGTATGTGTCTGATATTATTATCCGACTCAGATGCAACTTCTCTGGTAAACGTCAAGAAAAAAATGGCAAAAAATTAGAAATGTAATCCAATCTTTTCTTCAAAATGATACACATACTAGAAGCTGATGGCTTTCGGTACTCATGACCTAAAATTTACCGCGCATTCTAATTTAACCATTTAGACCATTTTTGGATGTAAAATTGGAGTTGACATAAGAATTGGACAACTGTGTTTTTGGGCTCATTAGAAGTTTCCTTGGAAATTAGGTCTGTGAAGGTTCTTATTCATCCAGGTCATTGTTTATCTGCAGTGTTTAACCTTCTGAGCGTTGTTCATGCGGCATGTTTTTTTTATAACCGTTCCACGGGCAATCGCGGCGGAGCACGACATGCTTTGCCGCGATTGCCTGCCCAGCTGGAGGTTGTAAACATAAATCCGGCTTCACTGAAGACGCCGGACTTATGCTTTAAAAAGGCGACGCCCCTCCAGTTACATGGAGGTGTATGGCGCCGCCTACCCCGGCCCCCTTCGTCACCGGTGACGCGATCGGGGGCACACCCGGAAGCATCGGCATACATGCCGATACTCCCAACCGCCGGAGGAATCCAGCGGTATCTAGAGCGTCTCTCTAGTTAACTCGGGCCAGACGCTCAGAAGGTTAATTCAAAGCCCAGTTGATTTGAAATAAACACTACAGATGCCTTGGAAATAAGGTTAAAATTAATCGCAACTTAACATAGTTTTCGGACAATAAGACACAGCCAGTTTTTAGAGCAGGAAATCAGAATTTTTTTTTGTGTGTTTTATGTATTTTGTGTGTGTAACCTCATGGGTGTTACAGGCTTTTGCACTATTTTTCATGGCGCGAAAAGCCACTTCCCAGGCAATCGCATCGGACTGCACGCTCTCCTCCTGGCTCCCTACACACCACCGGTGTGAATTAGACACTGCCAATGTGTGTGGGATCACCGATGACGTTGAAGACAAGGGGCTTGCAAAGTTCTGTGAGCCTGCAGCTATGCAGAAATGCTGCAGGCTCATGGAGAGCCAGTGATTGTGCCTGATCCAAAATCAAACTGCGCCTGTACTGGCTTTGGGCATAACGCCCAGGAGGTTAAATGAATTAGTGAAAAAATGCCCTGCAGTACCCAATTTCAGCCACGAAAAATGGTGTCACTAGAGAGCACACTTCAGGCATCTCCTTTTCCTCAGACAAGTGAAGGGAGGGAGGGGGGGGGCAGCGGAGGAATCTGCACTCTGGTTTCCCTGTCCTCTCTGCGGCTGTGTGAGTGAGGAAAGCGTCAGTGTGAAGCTTTCCTTACACACACACTGCATTGGTTGCATCTGCAGGGCTCTGCAAATATGACCAATACAGCTCAGAGGGGAGTTCTGTCTGTGTGCAGATCTCCCATCTGCCGGGGGAGCCAGGTTACAAACACCCACGGCCATTTGGTCGCACATTCCGACCATAAGACGCAGGCAAATTTTGGGGGTGAAAAGTGTGTCTTATAGTTCGAAGAATATGGTAAATCTGGTTGTGAGGTGGAACAAGTGCCATTCAAAAATCACACTTCACATGTTTTGAATAATTAGAGGTAGTCACCTTCATCTGGACTTGGTTTAGCAATGTAGAAGATGTTTCATAGCCAGACCAAGCCTTTGGGGAAAGTGAAGAAGCAGCTTTGACTAGCTATGAAGTATCTTCCAAATGACCAATAGTTCATTTGAATATGACTAAATACCACTAATGACCATGACCTGGTGAACCTTCAAGAGGGTCAATGTGACCATCATTTTCAGAATACCGTCAGTAATGGAAGCCCCCATACTGGGGATTTCCTACACATTAATAAACACAGCGACGGCTCAAAGCCCGGAGCGATAATTACGTGAATAATAACACACACTGAAACGGCTTTTCACGGGAGGAATAACTTTCCATATTTTATCCCTGTGCCCTGGTGTAGGTATTCCATTTATAGGACACGGTTTGCCGTTTATCACTTATATAAGTACTTCTACAGACAGGGCAGGCGGCCTATTGGAACGAATTATGTGACAGCTGACACTTTTTACTGCACGCCACCAGACTGCAGCCTTTTAACACTTACAAAAGGTGGTAAAAAAGAGTTGTAGCGCCGGTCTTCTGAAATATTTATGGTTAGGTTAAATTCCAACTGCGTATTCTGTTAAAGTCATTTAATAATTTTGATGTTTTTTCCTCAATTGGTTAAAAGAAAAGTATAAAGCCCCACATACACCTTTAGATCACTCCATACAATTTCCATTAGATCTACCAACAAC
>CM070032.1:9032545-9046606 GCA_036250615.1 Ptychadena robeensis
CTCCTCTTCTCTAGTGTAGTGATTGATATAATACATAATGCGGCACAAACCTGAGAACCTTTGAATGAAAGGTATTGTGTCCCCTAGATATATCAGTGGCTTTAATGATATCTATGAGCACATAACCTTTAGGATTTGTATATTAAACAAATGTGCATAACCATAATACTACAGTGTACTCCACCCTGTTGAAGTTAATTGAAAAACCCAATTATGCCAATAAAAATGCTTATACAAGTCTAGTATCGGTTGAAAAATTTTACTGATCGGCCCTTTGTTAATGCCGAGGGCCGCACTTGTGTTACTATGTATGAAACTCAGTTGGACACCACTGGATTTTAAGTCCTTTTCTCAAATTGTTTATGTTCTAACATTTTTGCTGTGAAAGAAAGAGCTGTGTGATCTCTGCCCCCATGTAAAATTTTTTTTGAGAAACCTGCAAAATGTAAACAAAGCTCTGTGCATATACTTTTGTCGCAGAGAAATGCCCAATAATCTTACAGAACATTGGAAGGAATACCATTGTCATGGAGTCATTATGGAATTTTATTTATTATATACGCCAATTTCTACATATTAAACACTCATCTTTCTTTCTAATGAAATAACCTGTCTTTTCCCTTTAAACATAAAAAAATTCTGATTTACATTTTAAAAAAATTGATTTAAAAAAAAAATCGTTTCAAAAAAAAAAATTAAAAAAATCATTGATTTATATCCACCCTGGTTCCACTGGAATTTGCGGACTATTCCAGTCAGGGCTGTTATTACCCTATGTCGACCCAAACTCTGACACCATTTGAGTTATATGGACTGGCCAATCAAGACACTTTCTCCCTCTCTCCTCTCCCTTATGTTTGAGATAGCATCAATGACTTTCCAGAAACCCAAATTCATTAAAGTGGGCTGCTCATTCATACAAAAACATAGTCCCATCTAGACACTACTCTGCTGCTCCAATGGCCTACTTTTGGCTTCCCTACTCATAATTCACTGCCTGGCCAAAAAAAGTGACCACCTGCACTTTACCAAGCAAAGGTACGAGACCCCTATTGGATAAATCTGGGGTTACTGCAGTTGGTCAGGTCTAGGTTCAGCAACAGTATGTGCTCCAACAATGAGGTCAGCTGACGTCCTGACTATACTGAATGACCATCAATGGTTTTTTTCTTCCCTGATGGCACGGGCATATTCCAAGATGACAATGCCAGGATTCATCGGGCTCAGGTAGAGTATATTCCAATACACAAAATCAAGACTTTTGTAGGGCTGTCCCCATTCTCTGGTGCTCCCTTCCCTTATTCCATTAGGCTTGCTCTTACAACATACATTCAACCAAGCACTGAAAACAAAATCATACCAGCCATATTGCTTAGTGTGGCTCAGGTTTGACTTCAGTATCAGTATTGATATCAGTAGTAATGATAATGGTGGTAGTGGTGGGGCTGGGGGTTGCCATCACTATATGCCTGTTTTATATTACAGCTATAGGCATCCCTGGCCCTCACATCCCCTGTGAGGGAACCAGCATCACTAGAGATCTCTAAGTTGCAGAAATTGTAACATTAGCATAGCAAGTTTGGAGTTCAAGTGATACCGTTTATTGGCTAACTGAAGTCATTAGAGAAGCAAGCTTTCGGGATGGCTAACACGGTACAACACTCTACTATTGCTAACATTAGCATACAAATTGTATGCAAACTGAGTAAAACAAGAACAGCAACTGTTGTACTTTAGGTTCAGTTTTAGTCTGCATACAATTATTCTCCAGAGAGTGAGGACAGCCATGCATAAATTTCAATTTTCAACATCTCATAAATCATCTTTAAACATCTATAATGAGACAATCTGCAATATCAACTTAAGCCACAAGATGTCCCCAGTGATCACTTGCCGTCGATGTACAGATCTCATCATCGGCTTCTTTCTCACACATCAGGGAGGAGAGGGGGAATGCTGCATGCAGATCTCTCCCCTCGTAGTTTGTAGATGCGCTTAGTAACAATAATCAAGGTACGCATAGCTAGTTTTCAGTCCCTTTGCTTACCAACATACCACTTGTGATGCCCTGCAGATAGTCTATCATATCATGTACTAAATTCTAAACACTAAAGTCTGTATGCTCGGAGAACTATAGGAGGACCATTGTTGATCTCTGATAGTTATAACCCATAAGGAAGAAATTGGATCTCTTCTTGTAACTGAGCCTCTGGGTCACCAGGTTCTTCCAGAAGAAACATCCTGAAGGCATATTCAATGAGATCACTGGCTACATGGACACCACACGTGGTGAGGTTACACATTCACTGGTGAACAGGAATCTACAAATTACACAATACAGGAAAGCCACCACCCTACGTGTATCATTATCTGTCCAGAAAGGTGATAGGCTGCCTCTAACAATACATAATCTTCTATATCAGCAGCCTCTGACTACCCTGTGAGAATTTCAAGTCGTTATTTCCATTTAATGTGGGCTTCCAAAGGTCATATGGGCTGGTAGGTAATTAGTCAGCCGGAGTGTGGTAATAAGAGAGGAGGTGCATAATAAAAAAAAACAACCGACCCAAATCACTCAATATGCAATATATACCTTAAAATAATCTAACAATACTGAAGACTCTATAATGCACACACATAAACTACAGATTACAGACTTATAATCAGAGATAAGCGATCTAAAGTGGGTAATGTACAGAGTGCAAGAGGTACCAGTACATGAAACATGTAGAGACGTGTTTTCATAAAAAATGCCTATTCAGCTGGTCTAAAAGGACATTATAGGTACCGTATTTTTCGGACCATAAGACACACTTTTTCACCTTCAAAATCTATGGGGAAATAGTGTCTGCGGCTTATGGTCTGAATACGCGACCCTGGTGGCTTGACGCAACTTGGCATCCCGCCAGCTCTCCCGAGCTGTCAGATAAGAGATGCGGCCACAGCCAGATCCCTCATCTGTACTGTACTGTTTCAACCAGAGGAGCCCTGCTGATAGAAGCAGTACAGCAGCAAAGAGACCTACATGGAAGCTGCCAGTCAGCAGCTTCCATGTATGTCTGCTTGTAACTGCGATCAGCGTGCAGCTCACAGCTGGCAAGAAGGGTGTCACAAATCACCGTGTCACCCAGCGATCTGCAACCACAGAGGTGCCATCTGCCAGTTCTACTTTGTCTACTCCTAACACTCAGAGGACCAGGACTTTTCTCAGATCAGCTCCCTCTGCTGGTGGAAGAGAACGTGGCACATGAATTGGCTCCTGCAATCTCTGCTGCATTATCACACACCTGGAGCCCTGTCCAACCAGATCACCTGACCTGGGTATATCAGGAAGTCTGAGACAACAGGACGTTGCCTGAACAAAGAGTGTTTTATGCCTCTGACACACAGGTTCTGTTGCTCTCTATCGCTTTACCTTTACCGACCCCTGGACTGTGTTCGACCACCCCGTTTGCCGCCTGCCCCGACTACCGCCTGTCTGATTACGTCTCTGCCTGCCAACTTGATACCGCGCCTTCGATACTCCGCTGTCAGCCGCTGCCAAGTAAGTGTGGCTTGGGACCGCAACCTGGGAGCTCACCGCAGCAAAGTTCCATTGTTTCTTGCGGAATGCTCTGGTGAATACTGGGAGCTCCTTAGACTCTGCGCCCTGGTTTATGCTTGTTTGGTGGCACGGTTGGTCCACTACTCTAGTGGTTCACTCGTGACAAAGGGAGAGAAGAGTGCAGAATGCCCCGTTCCCCTCCCCATTCTGCCTGAAGTGTGCTCTCTAGCGACACCATTTCTGTGGCTGAAATTTGGTACTGCAGGGGATTTTCTTTCCAACTGAGAACATTTCACATTTATCCTACTCTAAAAACAGGGTGCGTCTTATGGTCCGATGCATCTTATTGTCAAATGCAGACAACAGTTCAAAGTTAAATAGTGAAGAAAATATCTTCAGATATATATAAAAGGTCAAAAAGACCCATCATGTGTTCGACATGACAGACTTGCTTCTCCGTAGCCAGTATGAAGTTACTAGACCTCGTTCTCAGATATGGTCACTGTACACCTATACTGGTAAGTCCAATACCCTCTTACGTAAAGATCTCAATGCCATAGATCAACTTTCCAGATCATATTTTACCTACAAGCTGATATCTATGCCTAACTGTTTTTCTTTTCAACCAGCCACCATCCTATGATGCTCTATTGAAACCTGATAAACAAACATTCCTATTGAACTGGCTCATTGTTTTGGTTTGAGACCAGCGGTAGTGCTGCTCCTGCATTGCTGAGAGGTCAGCAGTGTCTACTATGCTGAGCGTCTGTCATTTCTCACACCGCTATGTTCCACTAGCTATGTAAATTGAAGTGGAAACTTCTGAGTTATGAACATAAAGTGTTCCTAACGGCCGGTCCTCCTGCACCTGACACGGACCAAGGCTTAGCATTGCCAGTCATCAAGAAGTGTCAGAGAATGATTCCCACAACTCTTGTGAAGGTTCCATGAAGAGTTTGTGATGTTCATTGGGTATTATTATTATTATCTTGTATTTATATAGCACCGACATATTACGCAGCGCATTACAGTGTATATATAGTGATATCATTAACTGTCTCTCAGAGGAGCTGACAATCTAATGTCCCCACCATAGTCATATCATTGACTGTCCCTACCATAGTCATGCATATGTAACTTACACAGTCATAGGCCACATGTAACTAAAATAGGAGAATCTTTATTTTGGGAAGCCAATTGACCTACTGCATGTCTTTGGAGTGTGGGAGGAAACCGAAGTACCTGGAGGAAACCCATGCAGACACGGGGAGAACATGCAAACTCCTTGCAGATAGTGCCCAGGCTGGGATTTGAACCTAAGACTCTAGGTCAGAGTACTAACCACCTGAGCCACTGTGTACCCGTCTTAGTCCTAAAACTCAAGTTCAAAAATGTTCTAGTAAATCTCCAAAATGGTCAATGGAAATAGAATCCATAAAAGCAAGGTGGCATCAGAATGTGTACGGAGGGAAACCTTCCAATGGAGATACATTTTCCAGCGATAACATCTTTAAAGCTGGCAATACACAGGTCAATTCCAGTGCGATGGTGGTGGCGCAACTAATTGCCGCATACCACCTTTGGCAATCTATCCCTGTCTGATAATTTAGATGAGGACCCTTGGTTCCTATTTAAAGTAAAGTCGATCGAACAGGGATTTACCAACATATCGATCACCATTTTCTTGTAGCGGGATCGATCGCTCCAGGTGGGCAGCGTTCACTACCCCGAATTATTGTTCCAATGGTAAATCGGCCCATGTCTGGACAGCTTATGAGGTGACTACATTGGAATTATATCCTCTCTGCGAGTCTATGGGACAAGATGTGAAGGGCAACCTCTCTAACTAAAGCTGGCCATACACTTGTCAATTCGCCGAGGGATCAATCGCAGTGTGATGACGCAATGAATCTTCGAACAATCGTTTGCCACCTTGGGCAATTGATTCCTGTCCAATACTTTGGATGAAGACCCTCTGTAGTTACAGGATCCCTGTTCGATTAAATTTTTTTGCCATTTGGAGTAGGACCAATCGCTCAAGGTAGGCTGCGTCCAATTACCGAATGATCGCTTGCCGAATGTTAACGATCACCATGCACGTTCTTGTTGATCGTTCGGCAATCGAAGGAAAACTGGACCCCTGTACCTTAATACTTCAGATATTCTATGACCTGGACCTTCGCAGACAGACCATGGTTGGCTTTACCTACTTAGATTACCATTAAAAAGTAGCTTCTTAAGATACCCATGCATGGGTCGCGATTGATCGCCATGCGCATTCCTGTTGCATCATCACGCTGTGATCGTTCCTCCATCGAATAGGAATTGAACCGTGTATGGCCAGCTTTAAGTCGTTCTCATAGACCTGGAGATCCATTGACCCTATAACAGCCAGTACACTTTGGGTATGGGAGGTCACTACAACACGTAGATAGGCAACTTTTAAAATTCCAGGTGGATAGACACTTGGTGGGAAACATACAAGAAAAAGACGTGGGTGCATAGCTATTGATGCGGCATATTTGTTAAATGCCATCTAAATCCAGCCAGCTGTTGGGCACCAGCCATCGTGTACAGTGAGCTGAATCATCGGTAAACCCCAACAGGTTTTAAAATACCCTGTAATACGACCACATCCCATAATTAGCCAAATGAGTGGGGCCAAGTTTTACAGCGACTAAATGTTTATCTGACCTCCGGGTGAACTAAGTGAAAAGAATTAACCACTGATGAAGGAAGAGCAGGAGGGTCCCTCATGACGAGCATTGACCGCAGATTGGCAGATGTCTCGCTGGAAGTGACGGGTGGTAAGATGCAACCTACTTACTTCTCCACACTATAGGAAGTGGCCACATTTTCTCCAGCCAATAAGTGTTGCAGAGATAGAGAGATTTCCTTGTCTTTTTTATATAGATTGTAATTATTGGTGGTGGGTCACACGCAGAATTAGAATGGAGTAGAGCAGTGGTTCTCAACCTGTGGGTCCGGACCTCCTTGGGGGTCGAATGACCATTTCACAGGGGTCACCTAGCTCACTAAAAGCATCAGAGCTTAGTTAGAAGAAGTTAGAAGGGAGAGCAATGTCCGCTCACTAAATCTGGGAACACACATGTAGATATGGGCCAGATCAATTGCTGCTTCGAGCGTGCTCGCGGCCATCTATCTGGCCCATATCATATGCGGCCATCCCTGTTATCGACCAATCAATCCAGCTCGAATACTGGGATATCGGACATGATCGTTAATCACGTCCGATGTCTGTATTTTTGCCTAGAGACCGCGGGTCTCCAGGCAAAGCATCGGCTGAACTGGAGAGAGAGCAGAGTGTCTCTCCAGCTTCTTAAATATCTGACAGCAGCGTGATGACCTGATTGATCAAATTGGTGGAAGGGTGACATTCAAAAACGTCCTCGAAATTTCAACCGTGTCAGATCGCGGGCAATCGCTTGGGTGGTATCATGCCTTTTGACTTTAATGGGAGCGATCGTCTGCGGTCGCTGCACCCCTAATTAAACGCGGGTGATCGCAGCCAAACGCTCTAGTGGAAACAAGCCTAATATATATTTTAACCTCCTTGGCAGGATGATACATTTTTACCAGGAAGAGGAAATTCAGCTTTTATTTTATTGACATCAACCTAATCTTATTTGAAACAACACAAACATTGAAATAAAGAAAAATCTTTATTGAGCCCAAAATCTCCTATCTGTACAGAAGCAGTTTTACTTTGGGCATTTGGAGTTTACACGAGAGGTGTTCAAGTATCCTCAAGGTGGATGATTCAAGTATGGTTTAGGAGTTGAGAGCCCTTCGAGAGCCAATAGTAATCACATAGGCTATACACAATTTTTTTTTTTATCGAAGCGCCCTCGGTATGACAAGCACACACTATCCGTGATCCTATGACAACCGGTGCAAAAAAGTGGACCACCTAAAAAAAAAAACACAGGTGTCTTTCGTTTGCCCCGCTCCAAAAGGAGCTGAGGGCCCGCTCCCCGAAAAGGGGTTTTGTACTGAGCTCAAGGCACCAAACATGTTCCCTAGTGGACCACGACCGGAGTTCAGTCTCCCGAGTACTAGGGACTAGTGGGGCTCCTCTGAAGAGGTGGCCCTTGTTGGATGGACTTTTAGGCCAGAGCCGTAAGCAGTCCCTCCTAACCGCTTTCCGAGGTGAAGCCTGTAAGGCAAAACACCCGTACTAGTGAACGGAAGACAAACGTGAATCGGTGTTCAGTGGAGTACTCTGGGCGGGCCTTCCGGTTGGCTATGAAAGTTCCTCCAGGTGCCCATTAAAGCTTGTGCTCTGGTGCCGCATATTCGTGTCATTCTAGTCACCCCCATATATAGGGAGCACTGAGGGCGCTTCATGACCCCTGACCAGACCGAGGTAGCAGAGCCTTATTAGCCCCGTACTAGGCTTTGCCATTCCAGGTTTAACTGGACTTATCCTACTGGCTATGATATTCCCATGGACAATAGCAGAACATTCAGGCCAGACTGATAAGAACACATACTACACTTGATCTTAGCCAAAAGGCCGAGAAGTGATAGGCTATCCACATTCCGCACATCAATGCTCACGGGCCAGAGTTCCCTTTTAACCACTCAGTCTATTTAGTCATGACAGGTCCTCTTTAAGGGTGCAGCATTGGAATAAGGAGACAAATCCTCATGTCCCTGCATCTGTTCTGGATGGCATCTGACATTATCATCCTGACAGTTCGGTGAAGCTGTGCCGTGTTATATCGTTAGAGCGACAGCAACAGCAAAACAAACAACAAACAGCCATGGCATGGAACGCACTTCTGCTTTCTGATCATCATCGCCAAGGAGCCGCTCACTCCGATGGCCCCGGCATGCATAATAAAAAGGGAGGCGGCATGAATAAATAATAACAGCAGGCTGTGTCATTATGTGCTAGACATCCTCATCCTTGTAAGTATTTATTTTTAGACTATAAATATGAAAACTGCTCACTGCCGTCACAAGGGGCTCACTCCCACAATGTGTCTTTTCCTGGCAATTGGAGTAGTGATCCCTAAACGTCGAGAATGTTGCAAACCTTCAAGACGCAACACATAGAGGAAACATTTTCCAATCTGATTATTAACCTCCGCGGTGCTATGCCACACAGAATCGCTTCTGGCGCTGCATCTTCAGCGTCATCGCCGATGCTGGAGAGGTGCCATTAGCCCTCCATGTTAATAGATGGGGCGACGCTTTCCTGGCCCACATCGGGATGTGTAGAGGGGAAGATGGAGGGTTGGAAAATGGTGTGATAAAGGCATACTGCTAGGGAGCTTAACCTCCTGGGCGTTTAGCCTGAGTTAACTCAAGAGTGAGTTTGCTTACTAACAAAACTCACCCCAAGCAAACTTCGTGCATACTCAACTGTCCGGTGAAAGCCCATGGCAGTCCTCTGTATTGCAGATGACATCATATGCATAGCTGTCAAAAAAAAAAGGGGGACATACTGGAAGTGATGTCAGTGACATCACTTTCGGTATGCGGACCTTGGTTCTTCCGACGTTCCAAGTGACGTCACTTCCTATACCGGGCTTACCTCTTGGCTGTTTAAGCAGGCAGGGGGCGTTACTCTCCCTGCTAATGTCCCACCACCCTTGTGCTGATAATGTGCGGGGTGGAACATTAGCAGGGAGAGTAACGCTCTTTCCCTGCTAAATTAGCGCAATTTAAAAAATCTGGGAAAAATCCGGTATTTCTTGAATGCAGGATTTGGAGGGGAAAGCCAAATCCCGATTTCCCAAATGTAAAAAACTTGACTTTCCTGGCCAAAACGGGAGGGTTGACAGGCATGCATATGTGACCGGGAGTAGGCGGCGCTATACAGAAAATCCCCAGTGTCTCTGCTGGCGACAGCCATTGGCAATATTTCCATAGCTTAACAATGGATATGTTTGTGATTAGTTTTTTAATGAACTGTAACACCAATTGCCTTTCAATTTAATTGTTTCTATGTTGCCTTAAGCCTGCCATACACACGCCGATGTATGCAGGCAGACTAGTCCCGATATGTTCCGGGAGGCTAACGTGATGACGTCATCATGTTAGCATCCCGGTGCATTATGGGGCCCCTTCAATCGGCCGGGCACCCTTTGTGTGCCGGCCATAAGCTACAATGAAGACGCCGTCTTCATTGCAGCTTATGGCATCGGCTTTCATCGGCTCGCGCCGGCCAGAGATTATCGGACATGTCCGTTCTCTGGCCGGCCGAGCAGTGTGGCGACAGGGATCTGTCGCCCCATGTGGGCACATGCCGATTAGCGGCCGATTTTTAACCTGACCGACGGCGTGAGCGCGCACGCCCGTCGGTCAGATTAAAAATCGGCCGCTTATCGGCATGTGTATGGCTAGCATTAGTGGGGAACACTAACGTTCATGGACAGCCACAGGGAATGCATTGGGATGGGTATCCATTATGGATGTATCTAAAATGCCTTATCCCTCATCTTCAAATGATAGAAACAAAAAAACGCATGGGTCAAAAGCAGATCACAAACACATCACAGATGGATGCAACTGCAGTGGAAAAAAAGAGAAACAATGAAGGATCCAAGAAGCAGTGGAAACACAGCCTTAGAATGCGCAATGGCACCATATAATCAGAGGGACGTTTCAGGGCTACCAACGCTGACCTTTTACTGAGAATGATCGGTGTCTACCTGAGGTCCATGGTATGGTATTTATTTTTATTTAATAGAATCGGTGAGGTGGACACCCATTTTAAGAAGATAGGACAACAATGGTGGCTGGACAGCCATATTGGGCAGTACAGAGTTTACAGTTTATCTAATACACATACCCAAGTGTGTACCCATTCATTGTGAAAGACTTACCATCTCACCATAGTCGACCCGCATCATACTGAAGAATGAATTCATTGCCCATACTATGTCTCCATTATCATATCATTTGCATAATATATTCCATCTGTAGAAAGTGTGCAGCATAGCAATGAGACATGATTTCCCTGGTGTATAGTCAAGTCTTGCCAGTTACCAACCCTCTAGTTAGAAGATCCCTAATGACCAATAAAGCAGTTGATTTTGCTGACCTCAATATGATGCTCACTTTAGGTCTACAAGCTCTCGACATGTCTCTAACATACAACCAATACATCACAGGTTCAACCAATACATCACGGGTATCACCAATACGTCACGGGTACAACAATACCTCACATGTCCAATCAATACATCATGGGTACAACCAATACATCATGGGTACAACCAATGTATCTTGTGTACCACCAATACATCACGGGTACAATATGTGAAGGGTACAACAATACCTCACATGTCCAACCAATACATCACGGGTACGACCAATACATCACGGGTACAACCAATATGTCACGGATACAACAATACCTCACATGTCCAACCAATACATCCCGGGTACAACCAATACATAATGGATACCACCAATACATCATGGGTACAACCAATACATAATGGGTACCACCAATACATCATGGGTACAACCAATTCATCATGGGTACAACCAATAAATCATGGGTACAGTCAATATATCACACGGGTACAACCAATACCTCAAAGGTACCATTAATACATCATGTGTACAGCGAATATAGCACAGGTACAACCAATACAGCACGGGTACAGCCAATACATCATGGGTACAACCAATACAGCACGGGTACAATCAATACTTTACGGTTACATCCAATACATCAGGGGTACTGCCAGTACATCACGGGTGCAATCAATACATCATGGGTACAACCAATGTATCACAGGTACCACCTATGCATCTTGGGTACCACCAATGCATCACAGGTATAACCAATACATCACGGGTACAACCAATACATCACGGGTACAACCAATACATCATGGGTACCACCAATACATCATGGGTACCACCAATACATCATGGGTACAACCAGTCTATCACAGGTACCACCTATGCATCTTGGGTACCACCAATACATCACGGGGTCAACCAATGCATCACAGGTATAACCAATACATCACAGGTACAACCAATACATCACGGGTACCACCAATACATCATGGGTACAGCCAATGCATCATGGGTACAGCCTATACATCACGGGTACAAACAATAAATCATGGGTACCACCAATACATCATGGGTAGAACCAATACATCACAGGTACCACCAATACATCACGGGTAGAGCCAATACATCACGGGTACCACCAATACATCACGGGTACCACCAATACATCACGGGTACCACCAATACATCATGGGTACAGCCTATACATCATGGGTACCACCAATACATCACAGGTACCACCAATACATCAGGGGGCGAAACCTCCTGGAAATGACTCTCAGGAACTGTCAGGAAGGTTATGGAAAGAAGCGAGGTGTAAGAGGCAGCGAAGTGAAGCATGTCAGTGAAAGGCAGGAATGTATGATACGTTGTCATATTGATTGGGCTCTCTGGTTTCAGCAGCTGCTGCCTTCTCCCTGGTTATCAATGACACAAAGTGGAGTCCATCACACTCACCATCCATGAGCTACGTGGAATTCATTACGGGTCAAGCAGCTGCTTTCATATTCATGTTCACCACCTACAACCAGGAGAAGACAACCCCATGTTCCCATGTTACTCTCAATTGCCACGGTATCAACATTCCGCAACCACGCATCCATCTTGGTGGCGTATACAAGTCCAAATAACAGACTCAAACAATGTACAAAGGATGGCAAGTTCTCCAAGGAAAAGTTGGAAGTCAATAGAGATCATGTTTTAGCCTACACAGAACCAAGAAATGAGACATGGTCATACGATCCAGATCAGTGAATCAGGGAAGACCAACAACTTCAGCTGATCAAATCGATCATTCACATCTCCATAAGTTCTCCTGCTGAACTTCTTCTATGACAACTTGCCATTCCTAGTCAATGTAGGTGCCATTTTGACTTGCCTTTAAAATGATGGACAACTTAGACACTAGCAAGTGTGAGCTTTAAGGTTCTATTGGGGACCAAAACAAATCTACTGCCAACCACAACATATCATCAGTGGAATGTCTTTATTACTCCTGTTTCATGAGTTAAATTGGTTGAATATGCCAGTTCGACCATATCATTTTCTCAAAACTGCTCCAAGAAAGTGTGCTTTTAACCTTGTTGCCAAAGCAATTACTACAACTGTGATATTTTAACAATTGTATTACTGGTAGAAGCCTACCGTGTATAGAAACGATAGTCTTTGCTGGGTGCCGCCATCTTGAATTTGATGCCAGCAGATCCAGCAGGGGTCCTAGATAAAAGGCTAAGTAAGCATAGGAGGAGGGGCCAGAACAGTCAAGATTAGGCATTCCTAGAAGATTTGAGGTCTATGACATGGAGGCCTAGTGGATTGATTCAACAGGAGTTAACATGTAAAGTCTATCACAGTTGGCCATACAAGTTCAAATATTGCTTTTTTAGATTGTATCACTCTACTGCTACCATAGCCATTGCACATTGTTAGGGTCCCCATACACCTTTAAATTCTTCATCAGATCAGACCAAAACCATGTAAAGGTGCCCATACACCTTTAGATCTCTCTGTCAGATATACTTTAGATCTATCAACAACTATGTAGTGCCGGGTCCTCTGCGATTGAACACAGGTAGACTTGATGGTTTAAATGTCCCTCATATTACATGGTTTTGGTAAAACAAAAGGAGATTTAAAGAAAATCTGACAGAGAAATCTAAAGGTGTATGGGCACCCTAATATGAGGGACTTTCTACACAATCAAGTCTACCTGAGTTTAATCACACAGGACCCGGCACTACATAGTTGTTGGTAGATCTAAAGGATATCTGACAGAAAAATCTAAAGGTGTATGGCCAGCTTTAAGGTGGGTTTACACGTGTAGATTTTTTTTGGTTGATTAATAAACAAATTGGCCATGCTAGATTTTTGTTCAGATTGTTTTTGTTCGTCCTCGAACAGAAAATCTTTCAAAAGGTCATTGAACATGTTGGTGAATTTTAATCTGTCATTGTATTTTTGAGTAAAAAACGGATACACCCTAATTTCACTCAAAATATTTTTGCTCAATATCCACATTTTTGCATCACTTTAAAAAAAAAGAAAAAATATTTTCATTCGATATTGGCGATGAATGAATAAAAATTTAATGTTACATTCGATAAATGGACGAAAGATGTTCGACAACGACATCGAACAAAAAATGAATTGACAGTTGATTGATGAAAAAAATCTACATGTGTAAACCCACAGTTAGGGTTTATAAGCAACTAGAACATTATAACACAACAACTTTGTGTGAAACAGATAATGCTTTTTTACCGGTAATGGCCAAAAAATGTAAAACATTGGAAGCTCAGTAGCTGATTTTGGCTTCTGGAGTTAGAGACAGGCAGCTGATGGTACCAGTTCCATCAGTGGTGCTGGACCAAACAACCGTGTGGTTTAATCCCGAGACTTAAGGTGGGTTTACACGTCAAGATTTTTTCGGCCGACAGATGGACGACTAACGA
>CM070032.1:9046706-9068212 GCA_036250615.1 Ptychadena robeensis
GAATTTGGAGCCTAGCAACGCCCACAGAATACATCACTTCCTTAAAACCAAAAATCTGAATGATTTTTTATTCGTGTTTCAGGCGATTATTTTCATTCGATATTTTGCGTCGGTTGTACAAAAATCTAACAAAAATCTAATTACGTTCGATAAATGGACGAACGAAATCTGATAAAAAAATCTAACAAAAAATCGAATCGGAGGTTGGACGAAACAAAAATCTTGACGTGTAAACCCACCTTAAGGTCCCCATACACCTTTAGATTTCTCTGTCAGATTTTCTTTAGATCTCCTTTTGTTTTACCAACACCATGTAATATGAGGGACTTTCTAAACCATCAAGTCTAGCCGTGTTCAATCGCAGAGGACCCGGCACTACATAGTTGTTGCTAGATCTAAAGGATATCTGACAGAGAGATCTAAAGGTGTATGGCCAGCTAAAGGTGGTAGAAAAGCATAAATTACTGCCAAGAGCACTAATCTCCCAACTCATTACATTGACCTGACAACTCTTTTACTGCTACACAGAAGTCACATGCACGCATCGAGTCATCCGCATTGCCCGAGTTCTCTGACTGTCTGGTTGTTGTAGACACTATTCCGCTATTCTCATATACAGGTCTCTTTTTCTCTATCACATGGACATATTTTCTCTATTTTTATGAACAGAAGGAAAAAATATCAAATCGAATAATACATTTACTTATCCTGTCTGTTTGTTGTGCCTCTGACTATAACAGACAGTATCTGAAAGGTCATAAATAGTTGGAAGTTGTAGGACTCGAGACGCCCCTGTGGATTTTTTACTGAAGCAGCTGCTGGTCGGTGTATTGAGTGAGCCCATGGACGTCATGCTGAGAACAGGACAGGCTCCAGTTCTGGAAGCTCAGGCACAGGGGAGGGGAGCCATAGCTGAAGACATTGAGGTTGTGGACTGGGGCAGCAATAGGCATTGGCATGACCAACATAGCCTGATCATCTGGTCAGGTTCTCATTCGCATACATCAGCAAACAAGAAGCAAATGCCATGTCAACTTGACCTGGGTAGAGCCGACATCTGTCAAACTCTGAGATACCTTATAATCTATAAAACCATCAACTGTAAATAGAGACGCCACATCATCTTTGAAAATGTATATATATATGTGAGTGTGTATATATATATATATATATATATATATATATATAGATACACACATAGGCCACAGCTTAAAAAGAACAATATGTTAATTAACAAAAAAGGATCCTCGACAGCAGGGTGAGTAGTATATAGTAGTATATAGATAGTAATACCATCCATACCAGCCACAAGCCTATAGCTTTACCAGCTCAGTGGGTACCTCTTCAATTAAAACATAATATAGAACAGATAACTTAAGGGCCTAAGCCCCACCACTAATATCTCCCAAAAAAAATTGGTCCCTAAGAACTGACACGTCAACCCAAATCATCTGTTACTCTGTTCTGTCCCCATACACAGGTTGATAACGATGGCGACGTAACAAAGCTGACCCCAAGCGTTTGCTGATTGGACGCCAAATCGATGAGCACCACATTTCGCCATTCCCATTCAAAGTAATGGCAACAGAACTGGGATTTACCAGCATGTTGGTTCCCTGCTCGATCAGGCTTTTTTTCGAGCCGGGGGGGCATTCGATTCGCGAGCAATCGATCATCGCGAACATGCATAGCGGCCGATTGTTCAGGAAATTCCCAATAAAAACTGCAGATATTCGCCAAAAAAAAACCTGAATACTGCCGAATGCGAATATGTTCCGAATGTTTTCCATAAACTTTGCGGCATGCCGCGAATACGAATGTTGCCTATGCCGCTCATCACTACTCATTTTGTGAAGACGTTTGATTTCACTAGTTTTAGTAGATGCACCACTCCGTAGTAAGAGAAGAACGCTGCAACAATAAACAAATAGCATTCCTTCCTACAGAAAACGTGTGGGAGAAGTCATTCACCTGCCTACACTTTCATCCATATTTTGGAATACATTTTGGTCTTTTTCTTTGGCATTATCTGTAATCACAACTTTCCAGGTACAAACAATTCTGTTCTGTGGAGCTGAAGCTGTTTAATCGAGATGCTTGTCAGGGAACATAACGGCCAGACCACCATGTCAGGTGAGGCGGAAGAATGGAATTGGTTATGCTACAGTGACAGCTCACATCGTGTTTTCTGCTGCAAAGCCAAACAGTACGAGCAGAAACCTGAAATGTATTAGCCAACAATAACAGGTTAAAAAAATCTCAACACAATTGTCTGCACTGCAGGACTTCTGTTTGAGTTTGGAGTTCCCATTGATAAGGGAGACAAAAGTTGCAAATGCAAATGAACTGGTCAATTAATTCTGACTCAACTCAAAAGTATCATAGATGCCATCAACCCAAGTCCAAAGCCCAATGACATGGTCCCAATCAGTTGTGACACTGTAGAGCTTTATCAAATTGTCAAAACAAACATATATACCAAAACTTGAGTACTTCCTGCTTGATAAAGCACTCTGTAATAAACCCTTTACCATACAACATATTGTAAAGAAAATAAATTACCCTCATGTGGGACTTTAACTGGAAACCTGGATCATCACACAACTGTATTATTGTATCACAACATACATTTATTGAATATATATATATATATATATATATATATATATATATATTAGAATAGACACAAAATATTAATCAAATACATAATACACACAAATACACACAAAATACCCCCTTAAGAGTATCACACCTATTATTTCATTTACACAAGATATAGGAATCAAGGCAGATATTTTAATGCATTCTTATTTGCAATGTGGACTATTGACATGTTTACAGACATCTATAGGATTGTGCATATTGCTGATAGTTGTGGAGCTAATGGGGGAGTATGCTGTGATAACTACAATATTAGTGCCTGCTGGATGCACCACTATGAGCCGGATGAGGGCTGGAGTATATAGTGGGGACCACATATGACATTAACTCAATATCCAATAAAGGATCAAAGTGGTCCTACTATTTTTCACCCTGTTTGAGAAAATGATGTGTGGGGTGGGAAGTTAGGAGGTAACATAACACCCCAAACCCTCCTTAGATACCCACAAGTCTTCCCACCAGACTTGTGGGTATCAGTGCTATTGATTACTAGCAGCAACTCTGATGCTTTCAGGGAATGTGGCAAAGAAAACATTAAAATCTGCTGCTTGTATTAAAATTAAGGCTTTGTTTCCATTGCGTTGGGACCCCAACATAACAGATAGACTTACCTGCTCGGCGGACGGGTCTGTCTTCATTGCGCTGAGCCGATCCGTAGTCGAGTACGTTCAGCCTTTACACCGGCGGATGTGTAAACAGACCATCCACCGGCAGGCTGAGTCTGTGAGATACGTCGGGACCCCAGCTAAGCGTATACGCTTAGCGTAGGGGTCCCGGCGTACAATGGAAACAAGCCCTAAAGCTGTCCCACAAAAGTATTCCCATTATTTATTAATTTTTTTTAATAATATTTTTTATTTATTATTTTTTTTTCCCCAACAACAACAACAGAAACATAGATACAGGGAAATCATAAATAGTTTTACAGGTTTCACACCAGAACGTTCTCAATGCGATTTACAAAACCCTCTGGGTTCCAAACTGCTGTTCAAGTGTCCAAGTGCAAGCCCCGCTGGGTCCCCGTAGCTATGCAAGGGAAGGGTTCCAGAATGAACAGTCTCAATTCCATATGTCTGAGCGTAAAGGGCCGGTATCCCCGAGAGTAGGGGGAGGGGCAAGGAATGTATTCCCATTATGAGGTGAACTGTTCTGTTCCTTTTTCTTAACTGCCCTTCAGTGTTACCACTTAGGTAGAACGTATAGGTGGCTGAGCCACACATTTTGCAAGATCTTGAGACATGCCATCCTTAAAGTGCATGTAGGCCAAAAGGGGCCACAAAGAGCCCATTGGAGATGATCAGGGTCAAGAGAAAAACAAGGTGGAGAAAATACTATTTTCTAGGGTAGGTCAAGTCATGTGACCTTCAGGTCATTCAGTTCTGGTTAAACTCTACAAGGTAACCTACATCTATACCTCATTTTTAGATAAATTTATAGCACAGTTTCCCTTTATAGCCATAAAAAGGCCATCAGAGGCCACAGGTAGACTATACAATGCCCTCCAAGAGATAGAATTTTGCAGGAGGTGTCCAGCAGCCGTTTGGCTACGTTTATGGAGAATTGCACTCGGCAGCACACCTATAAAGGCTTTGAAAAGTAGCGCAAATTTATAACCGCATTCTTCAGTTTATCGTCTCTCCATCTCTTGCCTATATAAGAGGCTTTTCAAGGAGCTGCTCTGGGCTTCTCCAGACACGCTGAGCATAAACACTTGTTCAATGAAATGCTCCATCTTTAGTTTTACACCACAGCAGATAGACGGAAAGTAAACACAACAAGCCGGACGTCCAAAGGTCAACTACAAAGTGTGTTAATCAAGAAGAACATTCAATTATACCCAAAGAGCAGGGGCGTTCAACATGATCACCCCTCCCCCCTTCACCAACCTCTTGATATTTGAAGATTTTACATCGTTAAGCCACCACATATCATGTCACAGGTCATGATGGTTCCCATACACCAGCAAAATATTAATACCGCTAGACTTTTCCATTTCTTAAAGGTTGGATTAACCTTTGTGTGGTTAATTATGGGAAATTATATTACATTTTAACTTGTATTGCATATAGAGAGCACACAGCTATGGAATACATGGATTGTTGACTCTAAAGCTGACCATACACCTCTCAGATCTTTCAGATATCCTTTAGATATACCAACAAGTATGTAGTATAGGGTCCTCTGCCATTGAACACAGGTAGACTTGATGGTTTAAAGATGTGATATGAAAAGTCCCTCATATGACATGGTGATCTAAAGAAAATCTGATGTACCGAGTGGGGGCCAACAGAGCAGCTATGGAGTGCAGCGTGAGGACGTCATCAAGCTGCTCTCCATCACTGACAGTATCCGCGGACACCCTTTGTGTGCCGGGCGTTAGTTTCAAATGGAGATGCCGATCGAACGGTGCATGTGTGGCAACCTTAAGTTTTCACATTAACATGAATTAGGATAGGCTGGGGTGAGTTGGCACAATGGCACAGTAACCTAACTGCATGGTGCCAATGGAGCCTTATGATGGTTTAAGCTCTATTTCCTTATAGAAACATAGTTGTTGCCATTATAGAGGGATATCGGTGTTCCTTGGTGATGTCCTACCCATCGAGAAGAGCTACCCTGGTAGCTACAATGCAGGGGCTGTAGAATCAGCTCCCTTCACTCATAAGGAGTACCCCATGACCCCGAACATACCCATACTAGATAAAAAACACTAGTACTAAACAGATTGCCACAAACATCATTATGCTTCATAATGTTTAATGATTACTGTGTAATCTTCAACATCATCACTTCAATTCAATGAAAATGAAGAAGTATAGTGGTATAGTCACTGGACTTGGATCCATGGTGCAACCTTTTTTGTTTTTTTCCTTTCAATCATTTCAATTCCTCCACTTATATATGTGACCCTTTAGGCACCTATTCTAGCAGTAAAGTTCAAAGGGAACCCTTCCTATTGATATGGTCAACTTTATATTGAGATGAATGTGCTATACTCATCACAGTTGGATCCTCCATTCTGTAGCTCTAAAGGCCCCATACACGTGTCGGATTCCGGGCCGATCGATTCCGGGCGCGTGCACGCGAAACGATCGTGCCGGAATCGCATGCAGCCCACCTTGTCCAATCGATCAGATCCGATCGTTCAGGGGCCCAGAATTGGATCCGACAGAGAACCAACATGTTGGTCTTTCTCATGCGATTCTGCACAGATCAGGGGGAGTTGCCATTTGTGAGGTGGACAATCGGACACGGAATCGTCCCGGAATCCGTTGGACAAGGTGGTATGCAGCGATGGATACTCTTAATTGGCCGATCGATCAGACCTCCGATTCCCGGCGGAATCGCCGGAAACGATCAGATGGGTGATCGATCAGCCATGGAATCCTGCACGTGTATGGCTAGCTTTACTCTTTCTGATGCCAACATAGGGACATTGGGTACAGTGGCACCACCAGAATTATTTAAGAAAACATACCTTCAATAAACACCTTCCTAAATGGTGTGGGTAGTAAACAATTTGCTACTTTATTTTTGTATTGGTCCACAATTTTACAAACTGTGATATAAGAAAATGAATCAATTATTCTTACATTGCATACAAACCACCACAAAACTCTACTGTGTTTACAATTACAAAGATGGTAGATTGTAGGAAGACACACTAGGTACTATCCTTCGATATTCATAGATAACAGCTCAGACATTCGACATTGTATAAGCTATTCTTGGGGCCACCTTTTTTATTTGGCATTAGCCATTTTAGGGTATAGGATAATGTACAATGTCCGGTCATGAGTTTGCTTACAGGAAGTCAGATGAGTGCAGGGAAATATCATCCCACAGGAATGGCATCTAGAATGCATTCAGTTTAGAACCATATGTATGATGATTGACCAATGACCAACCCAACTGGGAGTTGATCAGGTTCTTTCATTCCTGCTTAGGTCATCATCAGGTGCTACCTAAACAAGAATTGTCCCACGTACAGAATAAACATGAATACCAAGACAATAAACTGAGCTGGTCAACAAATAAAACTGATTTTAGGTATTTGATGCAGATTCCAAATACTGTATTGTTTTTTGTTGAATTAGCTCTAGTTCTTTAAATGTTTACCTCATAAAAACCAAATAAATAAATCTAAAACCAAGCATATTGAAAACTAGATATGCCTATTTAAATTTTTTAAATAATGTCAATATATTCAGTAAAAGAAGTGTGTTGTACCGTGTTATCCATGGTTGAATATAGAAAAGTTGGCGTTTAAGTGATATCCTTTACTGGCCAACTGAAGTCAGATAAACAGTGTAATCTGAACACAAAACGTTCAATAAATTCAATAAATAAATCAAATTACAAAAATCCATCTGGAGTCACTATGACTTTCGATGCACCATAACCCCCACCCAACCTCCCCAACCTGGTGAGGATTTTAACTTGTACAAAACTCTATGAAGAAACCAAAGACTTGGGTGGTTTAATGGTCTAAGCAGCACCTTTGAAACACCCGAGTCTTGGGTTTCTTCATAGGGTTTTATATATTCAGTATATTAACAGAATCATCACAAAGAAGTCGTTAAAAAGACTCCTTGTGTATGATTACCTTCTTTTTGGATTATCAGGACAATCACATTGATGGCTCCATCAGTAGTCAACCATCAAGTGTCTATACCATCTACCCTGATACCTTTCCTTTATATCTTCATGGAGCTTCTTTCTTTGTTTCTCACTGAAATCATTTTTTTTGGGAAATGTTTGCAAATGCCTATGGAGATAAGGACCTATATGCTCACAGTACCATCCATTCCCTTTCCTATATCAAAAGAACTAGAACCCAATTCAATGGAATGGATCTCATTTCTAAAATCAGTAGACCTGAAATACACTAAGTACATTGGGATTTTCATGGCAAGTTAATTTCTTGAATTGTGTTATTATACACAATATGCTCATGTGACTGTTTAAAGGACCATCAGGTTCGATAAGTATATACTACACTGTATTTTACTCAACCCAAATTCAAAAATCAATCAGTTTTTTGCGGCATCAAACTAGGGAATGATTTTTTTTTCCATTTGTTCAAATTGGCTTTAGATATTGTAATAATACCAACACAGCTTGAACAATTTCTTCAGACCACAAACAGATATGTGTCCCCAACCATTACACACAGAAAAACTACATCTTTGTCCTTATGCTAACCTAGTTTCACTTAAAACACCTCAATTGTGAAATTATTCATCCCTATTACTTTTTTTCTATTCAATAAAAATGTTTTATCTACATACATGCCACTGTATTGGTCCTGTGAAGCAAAAAGAGTTTGACATCATTTTGAAAAGGTTTTAGATCTAGATAAAGGAGGGAAAGTCAAGACCCTCATCAGGTTATTTTCACCAGACCAGAAAAAAGGGGAAAACATTCTGTTGGTTGTTGTCTAAGGAGATGGGGGTCTCCCTTAGGGCTCATTTACACTGGTGGTAAACGACCCATTAGGGCAACCGATCACATGCAACATGAGTAGGCCACAGGGTCGTTGTCTAAATGGCTCTCGAACACCTGCACAATTTTGCAGGCACACACAGGAGCACCCGGTCGTTTTCCAGGCTGCTGTGGACTGAAAATTACTGGGTGCTCCTGTCGGGAAACAACAGTGTAAATGTAGCCTTATTTATAGCAATGGTTCAAAAACTTTCCTTGCAGGGCACCCATTTTCTATTTAGGAAAATTATCAAACCCCCCCCCCCCCCCCCTATTCAAACACTGGTTAAGAATGAGGGCCAGTGCCCCCCCTGGAATACCTTCGCGCCCCCCCCCCCAGTTTGGGAACCACTGATTTATACATATTAAACATAAATGATGCCCAATATGAGTTTCTTATAGTACTATAAGCCACATAGAGGTTGTCAGGTTACTTAAGAGTATAAAACCCAAGAAAAATACCCATCAAAGGCACTTAATATTGAAATCAAAGACTAGTAAAAATTTGGGCAAATGTTTGCTTAGTTATTCATAGTATTGTGTTTGTCAAGAGGATTACTGTGTAGACAACTGAAAAAGGAATCTCTTCCTGAAAATCGATGTTCTTATGTTGGCCACCTTACGCAGTCCAAAAACAAATGTAACTCTTTATATTAGAAATATAGCGTGCGCAAATCTTACCCTATGTCCAGAAGCAGATCCAGAATTTCTAACCATGTGCCCTTGGTCTCCATTCTGTTCTTCGTTACCTCGTGTCAAAAGAATCCTAAAATGGGGCTGTCTGCCATTCTGCTCTTGCCTAATTTCAAATGAGCACCCCTGTCCTTGCGAGGGGAGTTCTCTGGAATCATTCGCAAAATCCTCACTTGAGTCTTTACCGCAAGACCTGCCATCTTGAGTGGTTCCGTTCTCTACAGGGCTGATGCTCTCGGCTCGTGGCTGCAGTGGATAGGAGGTACTCCTTTCCAGTCTAATGCGGGGATATCGAACCAGTCGGTCTCCTTTGGTGCCTGTGAACCCAAAATTGTACTCTCCTGTCATGTTGCAATTAGTTGCCTGAGATTGCTGAAGCTGGAAAACAAAACACCTTTTTCCGGGACTTCCTGATGTATCCGGGAGATGCTGCAAAGACCAGCGCCTTGGCTCTGGGGTAGAATCATTGTGTCCTTCATGACAGGGTGGAAGCAACCTCACCTGCCGGATGTCCGTTCCATGACTCTGGCTTTTTAATCTCACGCCGCCAAAGTTTTTGCTGCATGTCGACACGGTTATTTCCTCCTCTCCGTCAGTCACATAATTAATATTGCCGTTCTGCTCCCCAAAACGCCGAACGGTAGGTCTTGGAAGAAAAGAGGATGCCCCATTAACTGGCTGCCCCCCAGATTCATGAAGTCGAGGAGGCGAATTACCAGGGGTATCCTGTGGACTGCTCAAGCAGGAGGAATTTTTCCTGACGGCCGAAATGTAGCGTTCGTTGAAGTCCACAAAACCACAAGGAAAAACCTCATCGGAGAAATCGGAGCTCTCGCTCTCATCCGGGCTTTTGCGCTGTAGAGAGATCTGCATGGAGGAGCTCCTGGTAGGACGCGCATCGATGTTCTGAAGCAGCTGCGGGATAAACATCGAAGTGCTCCTTTTCAGGGCACTGTCTTCTTGAAGGGTCTCATCCCCGCAGTGCCTGGGGTGAGAGCCGTTCCTCCTCGGAAGAGTGTGGAATGCCATGAGAAAGTCGTCTTCCCTCTCCTGTTCTAGGACGTCGGACTCGGGGGCCGTGTTGCTCCTTCCCGAGCCAAAGTGAAATCGTAGCCGGTGGGCCATGGTCTGTTAAAGACGGGCAGCAAAAAGAAGCAGAAAGCGACTCTGTGAACTCTGCCAGGAGTTAAAAATCAAAAACATAAACTCAGAGAAAAAGCGTCCCATCTGCCAAACTGTTAGCACTGCTGCCCTGATAGCGACAGATAGCCGAAATAGCCTAAGTGACAGGCAGCATTCCAGGCGTGACTGGATAAGAGCTATCACAGCTTCCACATACTGTGACATAGGGTAGGGTGGCCCAAGTCATGTGACTTTCTTCCCCCTTCTCTCCAGTGCGGTCAAAGTTTTTCTTTTCTGTTTTAGGTTCTTTTTTTCCCCCCTTTGCGAATCCAAGAGCCAGAGAGCCTGAAACAGCACCTTCCCAGCTGCTCCTTTTCCATCAGAATGGACGAGCAGGATCAGCGGGAGAGCTTTCACAGTTGACTAAAGCAGCAAACACATTCGAAGCTGCTGTAAACCTAAACCGCATCGTATTCGTTGGGCACTTCTCTCTTGGCAGGGAAAAAAGGAAAGGAAAAAAAAGTTGAGCGAGAGAAAGTAAGAGCAGGAGAAGGGGGAGAGAGAAAACACAGAGCCACTTCAGCGCTACAATAAACTTTGTGAATTGCCTCCTCGAACTGGGACAAGGCCTCTCTTCCCTATATGATCAGGAGATCGCTTGTACAGTAAAATAAACTAGAAATGAAATACAGCTGCACGGGGTGAGATGATCTGTTTCTCTTCTGAGGAACAAGTGACCTGCTTTCTGTTTGAGGCAAGCATTCTCAACGTGGACTCGGAAGCCTTCTTCTGGCGTCAGGAGTAAAAAAAAAAGTGTTGCCTCGAACAACCAGATTATGGCTTCTATTTATTCCACTGCCTCGATATAGAAGGAAGATAGGAAGAGTTTCGGATGTCACCGGCGGGACAGAGACATTGACAAGCGAGGCCTAGCATGTTTATAGACTAGTATGGACTAGAAGGTTAACTGCTACAGTACCGAAGAATAAATGGATAGGCCATGGAGAAGAACAACATAGAAGAACCTTTCATGTAGGTCCAAACAAGGGTTACCATCGTATCTAGGAGAAAAATACTGGCCTTGTGAATGACATTGGACATTTTTTATTGGTAAGATGGAAAACCCCACAGGCCAGGCCAGATTTGAATAACCCTAAGCTAACCAGGTTCATCTGAAGTAAAAAAGAAACTCATAGTAAAGCCTGCCATACACACACCGATTAGCGGACGATTTTGGCGCTTGCGGCCGTCGGTGAAATCGGCCTCCAATCGGGGGTGCCCACATGGGGTGACAGATCCCTGTCGCCCCACAGCTCGGCTGGCAAGAGAACGGACATGTCCGATGTTCTCTGGCCGATGCTGGCCGAGGCCATCAACTTCAATGAAGACCGGCGTCTTCATTGAAGGTAATGGCCGGCACACAAAGGGTGTGGCCTTTTTCCTATTAATTACCCCCATTTTTTTTGGGCCAGGTTGAAAACCCTATAGGCCAGTTTTGGAAAACTTTGGTGATGATACCATGATCAGGGACTTCATAAAAATTCAGCCATCTCTATCGAGAATGGAAAACCCCATAGGTCAGGCCACATTTGGGCAACCCTAGCTCAACCACTTAAGGTTTTCCCTCATCTAGTTCATGGTTCATCTGAAATAGACAAAGAAACTAAAGGTGGCCATACACTGTTCGATATTTTTGTTAAATTGAGGTAGCCTCATGGCTTTTTTCAAATTAAAAACATTGGAAAGTATATTTGTTATTGGCCGGGTGGACAACCCTAAAGTCGGATAAGATTTGGACAACCCTAGCTCAACTTGTGAAACTTCTCAGCAATCCAGACCTAGAGTAATAAAAGAAACTCATTCTTAATTGACAATTTGGATTTGGTCAGTTGGATGGCAAACATGTCTTCCAGAAAAGTTTGGTCGCTTTGACGTGACTTTTTAAAAACATAACTTTCCAAAATGAATTTCAGCTCTAGAAGTTAAGACAACCCAGGACACCAATCATAGGCTTTACCCATGATTTCTGTGAGCTTCTACCTGAGCTCTACTCAAAGGTCTACTATACATTTTGATGAACTGCAATTCTAACATTCTTTATATTTAACTTTATACACTGTAAGGACTTTGACAAATCCTACCAAGAACCTATCCTGTCCATAAGTCCAGATCTTTCCAAAATAAACTTTTAAGTTAAAAATTAAAAGTTGTAAGTTAAAACGTGGCAATATATATTTTTTGCTGAAAATGTAAAAGTATTGAAACTAAACTTGAAGTTCCATATATAATTAATCTTGAAGAGGGGCAGTTTGCCCCTCTTCAAGATTAATTATATATGGAACTTTGAGTTTAGTTTCAATACTTTTACATTACTTATTCAGAAACAATAGACCTAAAATCAGTATTTAACCCTTGCAGTGCTAGAATTGCACTACAGCACCAGGGTCATTTTGTAGGAACCCAATGTTTGCCCATAGGAAGGACTTACAGCTTTGTAGCACTCCGTGTAATCCAAATTGTAGGTACCTCTCCATTCCCTGCATTGTATTAACCTCCCTAGCGCACTGCCCGTTTCGCGCCGTTTATAATGGTGCGATACGGGCAATCGAGGCAGTGTACAAAGTACACTGCCTGTCACTCGCTCCCTCCCTCCGGGGCTCTTCACGCAGCCGGTGTCATTATTGACACCAGCTGCGTGAGTGGAAAAGCCGGCGCTCCTCCTTTAACATGGAGATCTATGGTGACAATCGCTGCAGATTTCCGGTTGAGACGAGCCTGAACAGGGGATGAGCTGGGCTCTTCTCAACCGCTAGGGAGGTTAAGGAGCTGGAAACCAGAGATTCAAAATGGATTTTGTGTTTCCTATTTCATTTCCTGAAAAGGTTTACTTTGAGCTTCAAACATTGGTTTGATTAATTTACCATATAAGCCGAATTTTTCAGCAACCAAAAATGTGGACAACCAAGTCATTGATCAACCTACATCATGCAACTCAGCACCTTACTACTTCCTGAATGGTAAGTGATGCTGTCTTCCTGCTACACTGACCTGACCAGGTCCATGGTGCAATAAAAGAAACACTGCTGGGAAAGGCATTGGGACAATCACATAAACATAATGTTTCAAGGAAGCAATAGGTTTAGTAAAGAATGGCTGCAATGCATTTAATTAATTTCCACATGTAGATAAACGTGACGCACTTGCAGGTAAATTCAACATGATATGATGATAGGTTAAAGGCTGCCATACACATGCCAATAAGCGGCAGATTTTTAACCTGACCGACGGGCGTGCACGCTCGCGCCGTCGGTCAGGTTAAAAATCGTCCGCTTATCGGCATGTGCCCACATGGGGCGACTGATCCCTGTCGCCCCACAGCTCGGCCGGCCATAGAACGGACATGTCCGATATTCTCTGGCTGATGCAAGCCGATGCCATAAGCTTCAATGAAGACCGACGCTAATGGCCGGCACACAAAGGGTGCCGGCCGACTGAAGGGGCCCCATAATGCACCAGGGTGCAAACGTGATGACGTCATCACGTTTGCATCCCTTTGCATATCGGGACTGGTCTGTCTGCACCTGTCGGGGTGTGTATGGCAGCCTTTAGTCATTGATGGGGCTAACAAAACTGATCTGAAACTTCTTCTGAGTGAAGGATATTTCCTATACATTTGGTAATTTATTGGTCAATGGACACCATCTAAAGGCCCCCATACACCTTACAATCTTACCATACAATGTCTGTACAATCAAATTTTGTTCTACCAAAACCATGTAATATGAGGAGCTTTCTAATCCCTCCAATCACTATGTATTCTATCAGGGAGGACCCAGCACTACATAGCAGTGATATATACCTTCCAATTACTATGTATTCTATCAGGGAGGACCCGGCACTACATAGCAGTGATATATACCTTCCAATCACTATGTATTCTATCAGGGAGGTCACTATACTACACAGTTGTTGGTAGATCTAATGGAGATTGTATGGATCAATCTTAAGGTGTATGGGGGGCTCAAGAGACTGTGTAAATGAGCATTTCTTCATTAAAAAGAGACACACTCTACATGCACTCTACTTACTGTCTGCAGCTAGTTCCCCTAAGTCCCTTCCCCAGGCTTCTGTTTGGATGTGGTAGGGGAGGGTGGATGGACCGTGTGCAATCAACAGATGGAGAAAAGCGCGAACAACGAGGAGAGGAAATAAGTGGCTGAGCAAGAACTGACTCTCTCTCTCTTAAACAGAGAACTGGGGGACCACGGGGAAACCGGGTCCCCATCAAACTGGAATTGATGTGCCCATGTGGTGCACATTGATTACCCGCGATCAATCACAGCATGGTGACGTGTATGCCTAGCTTAACTGTGCATTTCTGTGCCTTAGCTGCTGCATTTCTCACCCTAGGCTAGCTACCTTGGCTTATAGTTCCATCGGCTTATATTCTAGTACTTATGGTATTAAACAACAATTCTACCAACCTCAGAAGCCTTTTACAATCTTCACATTGTGGTCTACTTGCCATAAGAGGAAAAAAAAATTGACGCACCAAATTAGTGGTCTAAAAACACTTGCCACGTAGCTGGGCACATCCCTCTCCTGCAGTTCGACTTTAAAAATCTGAAGCATTAACCTTGCTTTTCAGTTTAAATTATTTATTTATGTTAAAGGCTACCAGGATCCAAGTGTTATACGCAGAGCCGTAGCAGACATGTTAGCTCAGTGCAGTTTACAAGACGAGTGCCAAGGCTCAGTACAATCGGTCATTGTTCTTGCCGGATTCCGAGCCAGCAAAGACATCAGCACTGCTAAAGGACGGCCAGCAACGGCCTTGAGAATGGAGACCGGCAGGTGCAACACCCAGCGCTGCGAAAACCTTTCACGAGGAGCAGAGTTTTGAACCAAAACTGAAGATAATGGAACGTTTTTAAGAAGCTACAACTACTGTACAACCACAAGGTCAATGGGTCCAGTGGCTCATTCCTAAAGCTGGCCATACACCTTTAGATCTCTCTGTCAGATATCCTTTAGATCTACCAACAACTATGTAGTGCCGGGATTGAAAACTGGTAGACTTGGTTGTTTAGAAAGTTCCTCATATTACATAGTTTTAGTAAAACAAAAAGAGATCTTGAAACTAACGCCATCGGCCAGAGATTATGGCACATGTCCGTTCTCTGGCCGACCGAGCTTACCCATGTGGGCACCCCCGATCGGTGGCAAAATCGGCTGTGAGTGAGCATGCACATTGCTCAGTGCGTGTGTAGCGGCCTTTAAGGTCCCGTAATGAGGGCACTTAACGAGTGAGAACCGACAGATAAGCTGTGGAGAGCAACGTGATGACGTCATCATGCTGCTCTCCATCTCTCAGAGTACCGCCAGTCCCCATTGAAACTAATGGCATCAGCCAGAGATTTACAGACATGTCCATTCTCTGGCCGACCAAGCTTTGTGGGCACCAGAGATCCGTGGCCGATTTTGCTTGTTACGCGTGTGAGGACCCTAAAGCCACTTGTGTCAAACACAAAAAAAAAAAACACATAACTTTTCTTCTGAAAAGAAAAGCAGAAACTGCCGTCTGCACTTGCCTATCCCAACTGCTACAGATGTGATTCTGTAACACAATCCCCTATCTTCCAGATGGTTGGATGTGTGCTGCTTTGGTTCCCATGCCTCACGTCTGATATCTCCCTTTCCATTCACTGGAAATCCTATTTCATTAGAGCGGTGCCAATTCCTGGAAAATGTGGGAAATATGCTGTAGTGATAACCGAGGAGAAGGGTTCCAAATACCTACATGGTATGTAAAAAGTATGACAGATAGACGTATTCTAAGGTGTGAAGATCCTGAAGAGAACACATTCCTTCTGTATGTGGCTTCCTGTGAGAAGAACTTTCAGTGACAGGTTACAATAAGGCTGTTTGGCCAAATACAGTGGACCCTTGAGTTACAATCCGCTTGACTTAAAGTTACCACCAAAATTGTAGTTTCAACTTAAAACCACCTACCACTTGTTAGGTCTCTCTGCAGTATGAGCTTTAGCTCAGCTGATAGCGCAGAGATCGCTGACTAAAATAAACAAAACTGATTCTGACAGCTGGAGGGGAGTCTTTTTAGAGACAGCCCCTCCCACTGTGTTACGTCTCGCCTAGGCAGGACGTAATAAGCTGCATGGGTTACTGGGAATTCTCTCCCATAAGCCCCTGTGTCAGAGTCTCACAGATGTGACGTCAGTTTCCACTTGCGCGGTCTCATGTGACCTGATGTCACCAATACCCTGTTTCCCTGAAAATAAGGCATCCCCCAAAAATAAGGCACCCTTACATTTTTGCTTCACACTGAAATATAAGCCATCCCCCCGAGAAAAAGGCACCCGGAAGATACGGTACTGTAACTCTGGACAGGGGGGATTGGAGGGTGCACAATGACACAGGAGGATCATAAGGGGTTACTAAAATGAGTAGTGATGGCCGAACATCGGCCTGGACTGTGCGCGAACAGGCGGGTCGGACTTTTAAAGAAGTCCGCCGTCTGCCTGTTCGCAGACACATTCAAATTTCCCGCCTCTAGGCGGGGAATTTGAATCGGAAAAACCGGATGTGACGTCAGTGACGTCACATCCGGTCCCTGGAAAGCATCCTGGAACGCATAGTTCCTGGTTACGGGAGCCGGATGTGACGTCACTGACGTCACTTCCTGCTCCGAGCCGGTTTTTTCACTAGAAGACCGGCTTCATGCCCGGTCTTCTAGTGAAAAGATTCTTCCTCGGGTACGATCTCGCAGGTTCTGATCCTGCCGGAGGAAGAATATAGATCTTCTTCTCGCCGGCGAACGGGGCGGGTCGAACACCCGTACTGCTCGCCGGCGAGAAGGAGGGCGAACATCCATGTCCAACATCCAACTGCCTTGCGGGCAGTTCGGCCATCACTGCCTATGAGTCTCCTTAACCATTTTGATTACCTCCTCTGATCCCCCCTGTGTCATTTTAAGTGACCCCCCACCCTGATACCCCAGTGCCGTATTCTTCTCTATAAAAAATATGACATATAAGACGTAGGGCATCTTTGGGAGCAAAAATTTATAAAAGACACTGTCTTATTTTCAGGGAAACACAGTAAGTTCAGCACGTTAAAATGGAGCATCTCACCAATCTACAAAAGGCTACAAGAACGGATTCCTGATGTTCTTATGGAACGGGACTCTTCTTTTTAAACAATACCACCTTCCAGCTCATCCTCTCTTGCTGAAAGCCAAACATATCACCTTGAATGTCAATTTACAACTTTTGTGTTTCTGGTAGGCTTGGCTTATTATATTGGTGTTTCTGGTCATTTACATATATTATACAACCCTTTTTTATTATGAAGACGTGAGGTAAGGGTGGCTTTGGGAGGTTCAGAACACATTATGGGTATTTTTATTTCTTATGGGAAACATAGATTTGACTTACAACCAACAAGACTTACAATCAACCCTTGGGAACCAGTTAAGTTCCTAAGTTTACAGTGCAAAGGATCTAAATATGGCAAGTTCTTCTTGAAATATATTTGCAACAGCATTTCAAAAGTAACCTTTTTTGCAAAAATGATTTCTGACATGTAGAAACATATTTTGCACATCTCCACACTACTTGGACATTTCTACAAGTTGTACCCACGTACAAATACTGTAAATACCAAAAATACCTGTCGATATCCAGTAAGCTCCTATAAATATAGTCATGTAGAAACATGCTTGATTTCTAACACTTTAACTGACATGCTCACCTCAATATAGCGGGGAAAATAGAACTTAGCGCATAATAGACAGAATTCATTCACTCCATTGTTGTTCTACATCAGTAAAAAGAAGAAAGACCCTACCCCAGGTTCCATCATACCAACGTAGAAAAGAAATGAATTAAAGAGTACGCATCAAGTTTCAACCTACATAAAAGCCAAGGAAGAAAACAGAAGAAAATCTGAAGATGAAGATTCAATGTTGGCCAAGGTCACCGGGAAGGAAAATCTAAAACTAGAAGGCCAGGCCAATTTAAGCAGCATTGCTAACCTCGAAGGTGTCTTGTTGTCCACTAAGTATATACAGTCTGATTTGTAGCTCTAACATACCTTGCCCAAAAGATGACATCCTACACTACACATATCACCGTTACCCTCAAGTCGGCATCTCAGATCTCTGGGATGTTTGGCCACCCAAGATGAAGGGCATATTACACAGACCTAGCTATTCTGGTAGAAGGACAGAGAATAGACCCTCAGATCTCCAGCTAGTGTTTTTTCGTCTGCAGCACCTGAGAGGTTCCAAAAACCCGACCGTTGAGGTAGAACCTTCAAAACATTAAGAGGACTACACCAGTCAATGAGGGTACACAGGGGTGCACATAAGTGGTACTCTGGTACTCAAAAGGGGCCAAAACCTAGCTCTGCGTACCTGCATTTTTGGTACAAAGCTCATATGCGTACTAACAACTTGGAGGCGCTCCGTGTCTGGGTGGCCACAGCTAAATGTGACAGCTGGAATATGAAAAGGTTGACATTTGGACTGCAGGTAGTCTCAGGGGTTAGTTACTAAGCCAGAAAATATCAGGGTTGCACTACTGAGGTATGAGATTTGGGGGTTCAAACAGTGTTGTACTGTGAGAGTTATGGCCCCCATACATGCACAGATATTAGCGGCCGACAGATTAAAAACAATCAATTTTTAGATCGGTCGACTGAAAATTGGTGCATGCCCACATGGTCCGATCAATTAAATTTGATCGTAATTGTGAAAAAAATCGATCAAAACATGATCGGACATATCGGAAAATTTTGATCTGTTGAATACAAATTGAGTACAAATTACGATTCCCAAAAAATCGATCAAAAAAAACCCCCAAAAAATCGATCAAAAATTGGTTATTTCATGTGGAGTATATTCTATTTTCCATCAATCAATCTCCAATTGTACGATTGAAAAAAATTGATCGTTTTTAGTCTGTCGGATGCTAAAATCTGTGTATGTATGGGGGGCATAACATGTAACCCAAAGCCAGCTGGTGACCTGTGGATGGAGACAGCTAATCAGAGGATCAATTAGGAACAGGGAGGTCCATCTGCAGCAGAGTCTACCATGCAGGAAGCTGATGCAGAGGACAAGGAGAGAGAGGGTGAGGGAGACAGTGCTACCCTACATATGGGGCGAGTACCAAATGCCATCCTTCAGGTACTCATCTGAGGAGCTCACGAAAAATTTTATGTGCACCCCTGTACATTGTACAAGTACATATGGTCTTCTTCACATATATCTTTATACACAGTATTTATACAAAGTATTTAACCCCCTTGGTGTTAATGGGGAACCCAGTACATGCACAGTTGGTTCTTAAAACAAACTGCCTGCACTTATCAGGCATCGCTGCAGGACCGCCATTCCCTTCCGGCCCCATGTCTTCGGGGTCATTAGTGAAAGAGGGGATTGGGGTGGTGCCATAGATCTCCATGTTAATGGAGGGGGTGTTGGTTTTCCTGGCCCATATCGCCTGTGTCTTTGAGACGAGCAGAGTACAAGGTGTACCCTGCCATGATGTCCTATACGGCAGCTTTTTGCGCTGCCGTAACATGGTGCAAAAAATTTTTAAAGTAGAATTTATACTTTACTGAAAACACCTGAACAAAACAATCTGAAAAAGTGACTACATACTTCTAAATATATAATGGTTATAAGAGTCAGGTGTCCATAAACATTTGGCTATAAAGTATAATCTGGACAGCCATCGTAGTTCTATCAAAGACTCCTGCTCTAGTAAGTAGGATAGAATTCACCATCAATCACCAAGCACCATTCCTTGTATTCTATGCTTATATATTGACATACAGTCAGATTTTTACAAAATCCTCAAGGTGGAAAGAGAAGAGTGGCAACCCGTGTGCCCCCCCCCCCCCCAGCTTTACAGTTTCCCTTATATGGGGATGAACAATGTCTACATATAGATTATCTTAGTGTTAGTTATCTTCTCCCTTTCACAGCACTAAATAGATGACAGCTGCATAAGATAACCTCTGACCCGGAAACATCTCAACCCTGATAGCCTAAACCTTATGGGAGCAGCTTAAAGATTCTATATGTACTCGGAGCGGCTCATCATCATCAAAGTCACCTCTAATGCACACAGCTCTTCTAGGAGTGCTACCGCTAGCCACATGCAGTACAGGATACACTGCTCAAAAACATTTAGGGAGCATAAGAATATGACCTGATCCTAGATCTGAATGAAATCTTTTTAGTTATTACTTTGTTCTTTACATAGCTGAATGGGTTGACAACACAATCACACAAATCAATGGAAATCAAATTCATCACCCCATGGAGGTCTGGATTTGGAGTCACACTCAGAATTAAAGTGGAAAAAAACACTCCAGGCTGATCCAACTTTGATGAAATGTCCTTAAAATAAGTCACAACGAGGCTCAGTAGTGAGCCCCCGAACGATCGGACGTGATCGGAGGGACAAGGTGGGCTTCACGCGCTTCCGGGATGATCGTTTTGCGTGCACGCGCCCGGAATCGATCGTCCCAGAATCCGATGGGAAACGGACCCGTGTATGGGGGCCTTTAACCCCTGCGAAGGTGAGTTCTGTTTTGGAATAAATATGGGCAGGGATCCCTGGTTTGTGGATGTACCTCTTTAAGAGCATCCCTTTGAGGCTGAACCCCCACAACATATACTAGTGGTGGGCAACTGAGCTGATATGGAGGGCTACAAGTGCGGCCCTCGGCATCACTAAAGGGCCGCACATAAAATTTTCAATCCATACTGAATTGTATAAGCACTTTTTTTATGAAAAAAATTACAGCATGCATAGCTAGAAGACATTATGTTAAATGTTTTTATTTGTAAATAACAATTTAAAAAAAAAATGATACTTCAAGCATTAGGGAACATTGCAGTATGGTAATGCACATTTGGTGTCCTATATATCATCAAAGGTTATGTGCTTCATTGATTAGATCGGTGGGGCACATAACCTTCGATTCGGCAGATAGGTGAGTTCCTATGCCCTTTGCATTTATAGTTAGGTTTTTGGGGGCTCAAGTGGAAGACTGAGGGGGGCCGCCAAAGAACACCCAAAGGGCCACATGCTGCCCCCGGGCCACAGGTAGGGCACCTGCGATATATACACTTGCATGCATATACCCACATATACATACAGTTCAAGCAATACCCAGTCTCCGAAGACAGAGACCGTTATTCCATTAACCATTTCAGAAATACTTGCAAACAGGGGTGGCTCCAGCCATTTTTTTTTTTGAAGGTGCTACCTGGGTGCTAGGAATTTTCAAAGGGGAGCTTGCCCTCCCAAAAAATTTGATTTCCATGTACAACATGGGTGCTGGACGAGGATTTTGGGGGTGCTAAGCACACCCAAGCACCCCTCTGGCGCCGCCACTGCTTGCAAAGATTTACAAAAGTTTACAAAAGCTTGCCTGATAATAGTTCTAACTGAATAATGCTGGCCATACACTCTGAGATAAAAATTAGGATCGATTAAAACCGACCAATA
>CM070032.1:9093408-9105713 GCA_036250615.1 Ptychadena robeensis
GTTGTCTTCAGTAACCATCCCACCATGTTCCTCAAGTTAGGGCAAATAAAACAAGACCAATGGATGACCATAGCACCCCTAAGAATGGTCATTCTCAACTCTAAAGACATACCATGGCTCTGGTTACTACTTAAGAAATATATAGTCAAACTTCCTGTTTAGTTTTATGTAGGACCATCAAAATAACAAAAAACATCAAAAAAGTTTAAATGGTCAAAGGTCTTCAGTAGTCTTCACTATAGCAGTACTATATGATGCTCCTGCCCTACAGAAAAGCATAAGCAGTACTATATGACGCTCCTGCTCTACAGAAAAGCATTAGCAGTACTATATGATGCTCCTACGGTAGAGTAAAGCATTAGCAGTACTATATGATGCTCCTACGGTAAAGTAAAGCATTAGCAGTACTATATGATGCTCCTACGGTAGAGTAAAGCATTAGCAGTACTATATGATGCTCCTACGGTAAATTAAAGCATTAGCAGTACTATATGATGCTCCTGCGGTACAGTAAAGCATTAGCAGTACTATATGATGCTCCTGCTCTACAGAAAAGCATTAGCAGTACTATATGATGCTCCTGCGGTACTATATGATGCTCCTGCGGTACAGAAATGCATTAGCAGTACTATATGATGCTCCTGCGTTACTATATGATGCTCCTGCGGTACAGTAAAGCATTAGCAGTACTATATGATGCTCCTGCGGTACAGTAAAGCATTAGCAGTACTATATGATGCTCCTGTGGTACTATATGATGCTGCTGCTCTACAGAAAAGCATTAGCAGTACTATATGACGCTCCTGTGGTACTATATGACGCTGCTGCTCTACAGAAAAGCATTAGCAGTACTATATGATGCTCCTGCAGTAGAGTAAAACATTAGCAGTACTATATGGCGCTCCTGCGGTACAGTACATTATTAGCATTTATAAACCAGCTTGGCATGATGGCGCCAGGATATTTCTGACAGCAGCTACCCTCTTCACAGCATGAGCATCCAAAAACATAACATGCATGGCAGGCGCCATATTGTTCCTAGGCCTCGGACAGATCCTATAGTTTGCTAGGACAATAACATTTCATGAAGCCACAGACCAGTATGAGGTTCTGGCTAATCTCAGCATCTTGAAACATCAGCAGACCAACAAACACAGCATTATGAAGTCCTTACCTCTCATTGTATGACGGAAACAAAGTGCGGGTGTCCTCAGACTCAGACTAGGCTGCAGTAAAATCAAGCAGGCGGCATACACTACGATGGTTTAATTATGGAACAAGATGAGTCAGTGTGTGAATTGTCCGTGTGATAAATAACGTGCTCCACCTGCAATGTATACACCCAGTGATGAATGCTGATCACCTGTAAGTGCATGCACGGTGAATCTCATACACGACTCTCTAGTTCAGACGTGAGCACACTAAGGCCCAACTTAATTCAATAAAAAAAATGTGTTGATTGATTGAAAATCTATGGCAGCCCACATGGTTAGATCAACCTACAACGATTAAAATTGGAATAATTTTCGATCGAAAAATGATTGGACATGCTGGAAAGTTTTAATCCATTGTAATGAAATTGAACCTTAATTCAATTCCGCTTTCAGTCGATCCAAAAAAATTTGATCAAAAATCTGTTACTACAGTTGGCATCTATTACAGTCACCAATTTACCTGACCCCCAAAATTTATTCTTTAAGTTGATTGAAAAGGAAAATCTAGACGTCTTTTAAATTGACCCTTTGTCACCTTGGGGTCAAGACGCTCTGGCTCCCCTCATTCTCTGCAATGAGTGAAGATCACACCTTGGATTGTTTCCTAGAGGTCCTAGTTTGCCTCAAATAGAATGTTTAAGATTCTCTAATTATTATTTTATTTCTTCTATTAAATATACCATCCTAGCTATGAGGACTTAGGACCCCTATGCCAGACGGCCCTTGCAGGCTCTTGTTTCGGCCCCTGTGTCACATTAAAAAATGCATTGTGGCCCACAAGTCAAAAAGATTGCCCACCCCTGCCCTAGTTGACAGACAAAAACCCTATACCAGTTATGGTGAAAAAGATAGGGACCCCCCTGGTGGTTCGATTCAGTACGGTATTCTGTGCCAAAAGCGGTACCAAAAATCACCCTACCGGTCCACTGAGATTTCTGTATCAAAAGCTGTACAAAGGTCAATTTACTGAAATGAAAATTGAAATCCCATTTCTAGAAAAAAAATTTACAGAACATCCACAAGATGGCGCTGTCGTCTATTTGCTCACATTTCATCAGACGGGTTTAGTTTAGGAATTCGATGTCACTCGGAGCTGAAAAAATCCCCTCCACTCCCGATCAGTCTCTGAATACGTGGTGTGGAAACTTGTGAATGCCCTGACTATGTCTGCCAACAGAGAGGGCTCTGTTTGCCCTCTTAGCCACACATATTTTAATTTTTTTTTTTCTATTGAGCCTCGGCGTGTGCACATACCCTAAACTCGTGTACATCCAGTGCAAAAAAAGTGAAAGAGCACGCAGTGAACACACAACACTCCAAATTGCACAGGCGTATCGTGATGTCCCACCCCAAAAGGGGCTTAGGACCGGTACCCTTAAAGGGGTGACGGTGGGAGGACAGCCGAAGCCATCCAACCCTCGGATGTCCTGTTTCCCAGGTGACCCCCACCGCAGCCAGGTCTCCCGAGTACTAGGGACTGGGTGCCCCTTTCCCTAGGTAACCTTAACCCAAGCCAGGTCTCCCAAGTACTAAGGGCCAAGTAGGACCCTCTGAAGAGGGTGTTGAACTTGGAGAGACTGCCAGGCCTAGGGATGCACCGATTGACCGGCCAGGGACCGGAATCGGCCGATATGACTGCCCAGATCGGACCGCCATCAGGTGTGTGTGTACAGGAACTACACGTCACAGCAAGCCCTGTGACTTGGCAATTGGACAGAATCCCACTTTATCTCTTTTACGTCCTTGCGAGACTTGTATTCCTTACCAATACTGAGAGATACAACCCGCTGTCCTTCATATCATGATGATGAGATCGAGGATTGGGGGGGGGGGGGCAGCACCTGTCATCACCAGTCCTTGTCTTAGCTGAGTCCTGTTTCCACAGCCCTGGCTTGTGATTTATTACAGAGCCCTAGGATACGCCCTGCACATTCTGCTGGTGACTGCTTAGGCTGGATCAGAGAAAGTCCGTCTTGGAGCTGTGAGGTTGGATCTGGTTGGAACACCGGAGCACGGAGACCATGTTCGCCCGCAGATACTGAGCTTCATGCATGGTAACATGGAGGGAGCTCCCCTGTGGCAGATTTGGAACACCATTCTAAAGCAAAAGTACGGATCCGTGGTAATCTGTATGTTGAATTGGATTGTAAAAAAATTGCATCATTGGGAAAAGAGATTTTTATTTTTTGTTTTCGTTATTTTGTGTGACACGTCCAGTTTACATTTTATAATTATTTTATTATAAAATAAATTAGAATAATGTTGTCATATGCGTTCATTACAGTTTCTTAAAAAAGAAGAAAGGCCCCCCTCGGGTGTTTTCTCTTATTCTATTTAAATAGGGATGGGAAGGTCTTTGATAACTGCAAAATACCCGGTTTCACTTTCCACAAACCCTCTTTTCTAGTCTTAAAAAAAAAAAATCGGATCGGCAAAAGTATCGGTATCGCAGGTCACACTTCTACTGGGAAAATCGGAATCGGCCAAGACTTGCCAGCTGTGGCTAGCCATGCCAGAATCTTAAGTTGCTCTCTCCCCACCACTTTTCTGAGGCAACCCGTACTATGAACAATACAAAACGTGCAAAGGGAGTGGGAGGGACAGACACATAAAAAAGAAATCAGAGGTTCCGTGCAAAAGCTATAAATTTACGGTCCGCCCTGGCCAAAAGGCCACCCGCGGGGTGTTGCTAGTGATGAGCCTAGGCAATATTCAATCGTGATATTTCGCGAATAAGTCTACTTATTCGAGTCTATATCGGAAATTCGAATATTCACGAAGACCCATGTATGCAAAGCATATTCCGCATCGCGAAAATCTTTACAATGAATGGTCTCATGCTATGTTTATTTTCGCAATGGCGTATATTATTTTCGCAATACCATGGCCGGATTGCAAGATTTGGATTGCGAATATCCTCCGACATATTCGTATATTGGCCGATTCGCAAATGCCTCCGATATTTTGTTTTTCGCGAAATAATATTCGCCCATTTCCATATTGCGAGCTCACACAGTGTTGCTAACATGTTGTGCTGAAGTGACAGTGCCAAGTGTGCAAGAACGGTGGTCCTCCACCAGTGATTTTAGGGCACCTCTGGGTCAACCAGAGAATAGTGCATCCGGGGTTTATACCATCACAAGAATCATAGCCGGAGGATTTTTGTCCAACTCCATGACCATATGACGGAAAAAAAACGCAAATTTTTATGGGATAACCTTGTCCCCCCCCCGCCTCAGGAGATGGTAGCAGCAATTACAAACTCATGGTCAACCGCACATTGGTTTGCTTTCTTGTAACCGGACAGAGAACAAGTTCGCGGGAAGTGCTTACCCAAAGCCAGACCAAAGAGATTTAAACATTTTAGAACTAGTTTTCTAGCCCAGGGTGGCAAACTTTTAGATTCATGGGCCACCATTGACTCATAGAAGTAATGGCATAGCTGTGCCAATCCATGCATCGCGACGACATCGACCAATGATGGCAGTGATCTGTAATAGTCGCCAATTGACTGGGATTATATGCGCATTCCATTCAGTGAGAGTAGATATTCCAAGACTGCCTGCTGGCACCAGAGGAGGCGCCTCACAGTGTCATGTCCCACTAAGCAACTCAGTCCTCAAGGCACCTTGTAGGCATATTGACTCATTGCAGAGAACATGGCGGGGACATCTTTTCAATAATGTGACATAAGGCCCAAAAAGAACGCCTAGTGGGCTCTAGTCTAATTGGTATGGTTTAATGGGGGAAGTGGTAAGTGTTAGTCAAGGACAGTAATGGATTTCTTGGTGTAGCTTACCCAACCCAAATAGTATATAGAAGACTTACTAATCACTCATTATTACAAAGTCTATATTATAGGAATTAAAACCAAGACATTAAAATACATCTAAACCACAACCTGGTAGCACGTCCACCCTTGTGGCATGTTCGCTCTTCTCTTTGTCATATCATAGGCCACATGATGTTGCCTCCTGCGAACGTTCACCTGATGTTAGATGGCGTTGGAAGAAGAAACCACATGTTGCTGACCCCCACACCCGCCCGCGCAATAATTATAACGGCCAGACCAACAGACGGCGCATTACATACCTTCCGGAGAGTGGAAAACAGGACATACAAGTTATCTTAAAACACCACCTCATTACTGTAATATTCCACTGACTTGCTGCCGAACTGGAGAGACATCAGAAACCTCTGCACTTAGGCTAGGTATCCACAGTTTCTGGTCTGCCGCGTTAGGGTCAAGCAGCCAGTGTAATAGGTTTTCTATCAGGGTCACCAGCACACATAGCAGTGATCATAATACCTTTCCAAGCACATGTTTTTCTATTCAGGGAGGACCTTGGCAACTACTAGCAATGCTATACACCTTCCAATCACGATGTTATTCTATCAGGGAGGACCCACACTACATAGCAGTGATATTAGCCTTCCACTCACTATGTATTCTATCAGGGAGGGCCTGGCACTACTAGCAGTGTGTTACCTTCCACACGATGTATCATCAGGATGGTCCTCTGGCACTACATAGCAGGATATAAACCGTCCAATCACTATGTTATCTATCAGGGAGGCCTGTCACTACATAGCAGTGAATGTAGACCTGCCTATCACTAGTATTCATCAGGAGGTACCCCCCTTATCATAGCAGTGATATCACCTTCCAATCACTATGTATTCTATCAGGCGGACCCGGCACTACATAGCAGCGATATATACCAGTCCAATCACTAGGTATTCTATCAGGAGGGGGAAACCAGCACTACATAGCGATTGATATATACCATTCCAATCACTAATGTATTCTTCAGGGAGACCCGCACTACATAGCAGTGATATATTAAACCCTTCCAATCACTATGTACTTCTATCAGGGAGGACCAGGCAAGCTACATAGCAAGTGATTCTAATACCTTCACATCACTATGTATTCATCAGGGAGGGCCGGGCACTACCTAGCAGTGATGTATACCGTTCCAATCACAAGTATTCTATCAGGTAGGGACCCAGCACGACATAGAAAACGTGATTGTAGACTTCCAATCACTATGTATTCTAAATCAGGAGGACCCGCACTACATAGCATGAATAACCTTCCAAGCACATGTATTCGATCGGTAGGACCGGCACTACAAAGCAGTGATATATATCTCCCAATCACTATGTATTCTATCAGGGAGGACCCCGCACTACATAGCAGCGATATCTAATACCTCCAATCACTATTATCCTATCAGGGAGACCGCATCACTACTAAGCAGTGTATATATACCATCCAATCACTATGTATTCTATCAGGGAGGGCCTGGCAGACAAGCAAGTGGATAGATACCTTCCAATCACTAGAATATTCTATCAGGAGGGACCCGACACTACATAGCATGATAAATACCTTCCAAGCACTATGTATGTAATTCTATCGCAGGAGTACCCGGCACTACATACAGTGATATATACTTCTAATCACTATGTTTCTCATGCAGGGAGGACCCCGACACTCCATAGCAGTGATATATATACTTCCAATCACTAGTATTCTATCAGGTAGGCCCCGCACTACATAGCAGTTTGATATAAACCTTCTAATCACTATGTAGCTCAGGAGGCCCCGACACTACATGCAGTGATAATACCTTCCAATCACTAGGTATTTATCAGGGAGACCGGCAACTGCATAAGATACTGGCCATAAATGTCTAAATAACTGTGTATGAGTCCGGGCAGGTTTACTTATCCCTGGACGTTGGCGAGGAAAAACTTTGTTGCGCATGCAAACAAAGAGACCTTTTTATGGTCATTGGTATTAGTTCCACTGGCACTTCCAGTGAGGACTCTGTGTGAGTCTTATAGTGCACTTGTAGAAATTTGAAGAAGTAGGGGCGGAAACAATGGCACGCATAGCAACAGTACTGACTGTGATAAAATATAATTACTACTGCAATTATTAGAGTGCGAAACAGAAAGTCTCCCTGGTTCCCGGAAAACCTCGCGGTATCCAGGAATGGTGTTACGGATCAATGCTGGAAGAGAGATCTACATACAAGAGATCTGCGCCTCCTAATATAAATCCCACACAAGGCTTCTCATCCAAATTGTGTGGAGATCTAATGAAATTGGGTGAGTGATCTAAGTTGATGGGGGGGCTTAATTTGTCCAACTTATATTGAGGACTCAGAGTGCCCCCTCATCATTACTCCAATGCAATTACCCTATAGGACAAGAATATTGTTTTTGAGAATCATTTTTAACTGATTTTTAAAATGTTTTTCAATAACCAAAAAAGAAAACAATCAAAAATTGGTAACCAAACAAAATCAGATAATAAAAAACATAGTTGATTGGGAAGTAATAATCACTGCTATGGTAGTGGGCCGGTCCTTCCCTTATAGAGTAACATAGTGATTGAATGTAGATATCACTGCGACGTAGTGTCCGGGTTCTTCCCTGATAAAAACATAGTGAGTTGAAGGTACTAATATATCACTGCTATGTAGTGCCGTTCCTCCATGATAGAATCCCAATAATGATTGAAAGTAAAAATATCACTGCTATGTTCGTCCGGGTCCTCATGATATATACTAGTGATTGGAAGGTTATATCACTGCTATGTATTGCTGGGTCCTCTCTGATAGAATACATAGTGGATTGGAGGTATATAACCTGCTATGTAGTGCTGGTCCTCCCTGATAGAATACAGGTGATTGAAGGTAATATATCACTGCTATGTATGCCGGTCCTCCTGATAGCATCCATAGTGATTGGAAGAGTATATATCACTGCTATATAGCCTGGTCCTCCCGGGATAAATAAACATAGTATTGGAAGGTATCATAGCACTGCTATGTGTCCTGTCCTCCCTGAGTAGAAACATATTGATTGGAAGGTAATATCACTGCCAGGGCTGTGGATCTGTCATAAATTTCCCTACGCTCCGACTCCTCAGTTTCAAGATTTCTCCGACTTCCACCGCCTACCTCTTATATGTATATGCTAATATTTTGTATCCATCCATTGACGGAAAGGAAGCACATACTTACCACAAACTACTGGCGCAGGAAAACCACACTGACTGTAAATGCCAATTAAAGCAGAGAAAGGAGTTAGGCAGAAGAATGTTGCTTGCTTTTTCCTTAAGCTAGGCACCACCGCTGTGATTGATCGGGGAGCAATTGAACGGAACTCATGGTGCCCACATGGGCACATCGTTCCTGTCATGGGGCACCCTTTATCCCCCACTTGCAGTGGGTGATTTAACAACACGTCCACAATCTGGGGAGAAGCGCCTGTCCGCACACAGTTTTTCCAAGTGAGGAGTGCTGGCTCTGGTCCCCTTCACACTGACAGAACGACGGCTGTGGAGGAGGCCCGACGCTGCAGCGTTTTATACTTTCCATGAGAGACTCATGTCCTCCAGGTCAAGTACGGGTCTTTCAACAACATTTGGAACCCGTTCTAATCAATTCCTTTGGAGCCGGCTCTATGATCCCCACCCAAGGAAGCACACACGGTAGATTTGTAACAATTAGAGTACAATCAATCACCGTGAGATTGTACACAATCTTGTTACAGATCTACCCGGTGTGCCAAGCTTTTAAGTGTTCTGATCGTTCTGGCTGAAGATCGGGAGTGAAGGCTCCACGAAGCGGCAGGGAGAAGGGGCACTTCAACATGATTCTGATTTCCCTGAATCCCAGAGTCATGATTAAGTTGAACTAACATCTAAGTATGTGTCGCCTCAGCTGATTGACAGCGGTTGTCCAATCTTACGTTCAGTCCTGAACTATGGACAATCCATGCCCCTTCACTTAAGGCTGCCATACACAACCGCCGCTGGGCGTGCAGACAGACCCAGATCCCGATATGGCACCGAGTTCAAGCTTATCGGCAATGTAATTGGCAAGCTTAATACAATCCGGTCTTTAAGTCCGCAACCAACATTTACTTCATTAATCAGGGATAGTTAGAGGCCGCCATACACGCACCGGCGGCGTCCGATTTTGCTGCCGTGACCAAATGGGCTCGTGTTGTGTATTCCGATCGGGGAAGTCCCACACCTGGTGTGACAGATCGCTACATTGCCCAACAACTTGGCCAGCCAGAAACGGACCCATTTCCGTAATCTCTGGCCGATGCCTTTAGAGTCGCAGTGAAACGGCGTCAGTTGCTGTCAGCTCTGGACAGCGTGATGACCTCAATCACTTTCACTCGTGCCTCTAAGCTCATCTGAGCTGGTCTGTCGGCCCCCACTCGTACGTGTTGGGAAGCCTTTAGTCTCGGTCACAGTGGGAGCTGTAATTTATACCCTGCTGTATTATTCTTAAGCAGAAAGTCTTATGTTCATTATGACTGGTTGTTCATTCGACTTTGAGTATTTTTTTTTTATTTAAAAAAAAAAAATTTAATCCCAGTTAAATTTTAGTAGATTCGTCCATTCTTTGCCGACGCCGCCTCAGGGGACCCCAAATGTCCTCCGACTACCGACTCCACAACAGCACTGATCACTGCTATATAGTGACTAGTCCTTCCTCCCTGATAGAATAATAGGTGATTGGAAGGTGTATATATCACTGCTATGTAGTGCAGAGTCCCCCGATAGAATACATCGTGATTGGAAGGTATATATCACTGCTATGTATCCGGGTCCTCCCTGATAAGAATTCAAAGTGATTGGAGGTATATATACACTGCTAGTAGTCTTGGTCCTCCCTGATGAATACAGGTGATTGGAAGGTATTATCGACTGCCTTATGTAGTGCCAGGTTCTCCCTGTATAAATACAATAGTGAGTGGCAGGTATATAATAACTGCTATAGTGTGCCGGTCCTCCCTGATAGTGATACATAGTGATTGGAAGAGATATATCCGTTCGTAGTGCCGGTCCTCCCTGATAGAATACATAGAGTGTTGGAATAATATCACTGCTATGTAGTGCCGGGTCCGCCGGATATAATACATATTGACTCTGAAGGTATAATATAAACTCGATGTAGTCCGGGGTCCTCCCTGAAAATTTCATATGATTGGAAGGTATATTATCATTGCTATGGTATGCTGGTCCTCCTGATAGAATACATAGTGATGGGAAGGTAAGCTCACGCTATGTAGTGCCAGGGTTCTCCCTTAGAAACATAGTGATTGGAAGTGAATTAACTGGTATGTATGCCGGGTCCCTCCTGATGTAATCATATGATTGGAAGAGATATATCACTGTTCTGTATGCCGGGTCCTCCGCTGAATAAATACATAGTGGGATTGGAAGGTATATATCAACTGCTAATGTATTGCCGGGTCATCCCTGATAGAATACAAGTGGATTGAAGATATATAATCACGTTCCTGTAGTGCCGGTCCCTCCTGATAGAATGGATGGACACATCCTTGTTACAAATAACCTTGAGCAGCACCATGCTCTCGTAAAAGATAACATTAATATAAAGATCCAGAGAGAAATGCTTATTCCTTTTCGTTTTTGTGTTTAATCTTTTTGGTTCCTGGAATAAAATAAAATTTGTAAATCCTCAAGCTACGCATAAATTCTCAGCATTATGCAGCAGAATAAGCAGCCAATCCCAGTCCCCGACTCACATCAGAGAGGACAGCACCCTCTAGTGGACCAATAAACACATGACACAGACACATGTAAGACACTGGGGACACATGGAGGGAGCAGTGACCACAAAATGACTCAGCTTAAACCTGAAAAGACATTGCCAGAGTGCAATGAGGACCTGCATGACACACCATGAAACATTTGAGACAAAGTAAATGAATGTTAACTCAAGTATCTCATGGAAAAATCCAGGTAGGAAAGTATATATATATATATACATTCCACCATTGGGGGGCTAACCCAAAAATATAAGCCCCTGGAGACCTAAAGTAGGAAGCTTGACTACTGTGCTGTAAGAGTTGTACACATCTTATTGATATGCTATGGAATCCAACTGGAACTGTGGTAAGTGACACATAAGCCTACCTACGTATTGGGGTGTATGCCACTAACTGGAAATACACACAGTGGACAACATTGACTCTTCTGACCAGGTTTTGTGGTTTTTATTGAAGGTTAATACAGTTTGACAGGTATCTGTCATGGCTAAATAACAATCTTCCCCTAAGTAATGAACATATTCAAAAGTATTTGACCCCATGGTGGCTGCCTTAGTCTGCCCACAACCTTGCCATCCTTGAACCTGCCATCTGTGTTTTCTCATAGACTGTATGCACCTGAAAACCGAGCCCTCCCTGAGAGAATACATAGTGATTGGGAGGTATTTATCACTGCCATGTAGTGCCAGGTCCTCCCTGAGAGAATACATAGTGATTGGGAGGTTTAAATCACTGCTATGTAGTGCCAGGTCCTCCCTGATAGAATACATAGTGATTGGGAGGTATATATCACTGCTATGTAGTGCCGGGTCCTCCCTGATAGAATACATAGTGATTGGAAGGTATATATCACTGCTATGTAGTGCCGGGTCCTCTCTGATCGAAAACATAGTGATTGGAAGGTATATATCACTGCTATATAGTGCTGGATCCTCCCTGATAGAATACATGGTGATTGGAAAGTATATATCACTTCTATGTAGTGCTGGGTCCTCCTTGTCTCTATGTTTTCTAATAGACTGTATGCACCTGAAAACCTCCACCCAGGAGGTGAAGCACCAATTGGTTGGAGATCAGATGGAGTCTTCACTTTGGAGACCAACTCCCAACCCAACTCTTAAAAAAACTATAATTTTCATTTGTCAATGATTTCCATTGTATAGACTCCCCCTTCCCCCCATTACATGTGGCTTCTCCCTTTAGCAGGGGCACATAACAGTTATTTCACTTATTTTGGGTAACTTTTGTTATCATGTAATGTGTTTTCTCTTTCATTCTTCAAAAGAAGAGAACATGATGTCAGCTATCTTTAACAGGGTCATGGAGAGCAATAGACTCAGTGAGGTTGTTCCTACTGAAGGTTATCCAAAATTTTTTAAAAAAGGTCACCTGAGTCCAGACCTGTGAAGAATATAGTGTGTCAGGCGTGTGTGCTCATCCTTTGATACCGCAGTGTCAACTCCTTATGGCTAATCATCA
>CM070032.1:9130173-9152474 GCA_036250615.1 Ptychadena robeensis
AATCTGGTCACTGTCCATGTCACCCATTCTTGGATTAGGAAACCATTTCTTGATGAATTTTCACACTCTCTGCACTTGACCATGATGGAAATATTCTATTCTAATCTAATGTTTTACTTTAGTCCTACTAAACATATAACTTAGGTCTCCCAAGTCTAAGGGTATGTTTCTACATCTGTCGGGACCCCCTACACTAAGTGCATTGCTTGACGGGAGGTCCCAAAGGAGCACATACACTTACCTGCTCGGCGGATGCTGTGTTCTCCAGACGCCGAGCCGTTCCGCCGATGCAGGTCAATGTAGTCGAGTACGTTAACCCTTGCATCGGCGGATGTCTGAACACAGCATCCACCGAACAGCTAAAGTGTATGTGATCCATTAGGACCTCCCGCCAAGCAATGCACTTAGCGTAGGGGGGTCCTGACGGATCACACAACGTTGTGGAAACTAACCCTTACAGCCAAAACTTGAGTAGAAGAACCTGTTCTACCTTCATGCTCAAGATTCTCCTTGGAGCAAGTAAGCTACCCCAAGTGTAGCTTGAGTAATTTAATTTACTGCTAGGGAGGGTTAAGTGATACAATTTATTGGCTAATTCTAAGATTCTTTAGATTTCTCTGTCAGATTTACTTAGGATCTCCTTTTTTACCAAAACCATGTAATATGAGGGACTTTCTAAACCATTAAGTCTACCTGTGTTCAATCGCAAAGGACCCGGCACTACATAGTTGTTGGTAGATTACATTGCCCCCCCCACTTCCATAACTGAAGTTATCAAGTTGTTGGTAGATCTAAAGAATATCTGACAGAGAGATCTAAAGGTGTATGGCCCGCTTAAGGGTCCCCACACACCTTTAGATTTCTCTGTCAGATTTACTTAAGATCTCCTTTTTTACCAAAACCATGTAATATGAGGGACTTTCTAAACCATTAAGTCTACCTGTGTTCAATCACAGAGGACCCGGCACTACATAGTTGTTGGTAGATTACATCCCCCCCCCCACTTCCATAACTGAAGTTATCAATGAAGCAAGCTTTCAGGATACCTCAGATCCCTTTTTAAGCCTAAAGACAGGATCTGAAACATCCCAAAAGCTAGCCAATAGGGGCAATCATTCAAACCAAATTTTCTGTATTATTTCCTTTAGAAATCCATTTAGAGAACATTGTTTCTAGAACTGAAATGATCTTGGTGCTACCAACCTGGATATTCCATTATTGTTGATAGTACAGGAGGGTGGAGGGAAGAGCCGAACTTGCCTAGAACTGGTACTGTAGTGAAAAATGAACATGTCGGCATTGAGAATTCTCAGAGGACGGGTAATTCGTCACGTTACGAGGCCCCAGACATGAAAAGATCTTCCAGAATTAGTTACGGAGGCTCTCTCGGTTCAGAACATGTAAATAAGGCCAGGTCCTCCCTCTAGGGAACCTATTAACATAATACGTGATGGCCATAACATTGCAGTCACTGCTTATGATTTACATTCTAATGGCCGAACGTTTGCCTATTCACAGCCACGGCTACTGAGCAGAGAGAAGACATTGTAAAGGGAATACATTGAATGCAAACCCTAAAGCTAGCCATACACGTGTAGGATTCCATGGCCAATTGATCACTCCCCCGATCGATTCCGGCGATTCTGCCGGGAATTGCAGGTGTGATCAATCGGCCAATTAAGAGTATCCATCGCTGCATACCACCTTAATCCAACGGATTCCGGGACGATTCCGTGTCCGATTGTCCACCTCACAAATGGCAACTCCCCCTGATCTGGGCAGAATCGGATCAGAAAGACCAACATGTTGGTTCTCTGTCGGATCCGATTCTGGGCCCCTGAACGATCGGACCTGATCGATCGGACCAGGTGGGCTGCATGCGATTCCGGCACGATCGTTTCGCGTGCACGCGCCCAGGAATCGATCGTGCCGGAATCCGGTGGGAATCCGACACGTGTATGGGGGCCTTAATAGTGGATTCCATGGCCCATCTCTCTCTCTCTGTCTCCTCCACTGCACATCAGGGTCTTCCAGCTTTAGGAAAGTGTTTAAATCAGGGGTGGGCAAACTTTTTGACTTGTGGGCCACAATGGGTTTTTAGAAGTAACATATGGGCCGGACCAAGACCCTGCAAGGGCGCCCCGGCATAGGGATCGTCGTAGCTAGGACGGAATATAAAAAAAAATTATAAATAGAAGCTTTTGATTGAGAAGATAAAACATTCTACGGCCTCTAGGAAACAATCCAAACACTCATCCTCTAGGTGTTATCTTCACTTATTGAAGGGAATGAGGGGAGCCAGAGCGCCTAGACACCAAGGTGACAAAGGGCCAAATTAAAAGACTAAAGGGCCAGTTTTGGCCCCCGGGCCTTTTTTTTGCCCACGTCTGGTCTAAATTGCTGAAGTTGAAATCGGCTTCTAAATATTTATTCTAAAAAAAAATAGTTACCCAATGTATCAAGGGAGAAAGATGACTCGTGAGCCACATGGGCTTCTTTAATTTGATAGAGGGTCCGGAACAATGGCCTGTAATGGCCGACTCCAAATAGAGTGCAGGTTATCAGCAGCACTAATATTTGTGATGTGAACCTTTTAGAGACAGAGTGTCCAAACTGAAACCCAAACCCACTTATTTATCTCAAAATGCCGGCATGGCAATATAACCTGAATTACACAACTCATGGACACACACAAAACATGTAAACACAACACTCTACTTACTTTTAAGATAGAAAAGGAGAGGGTATGGGATGCTGTGTGCAATCAGAAGAGAGGGGATGAGAATTGACAGCATTGAGAGCCAATAGGCTACAGTTCTCTCCTCTGTGCCCACAGAGAGGGCTCCAAATGCCACCTCTGGCATGCGAGCCATAGGTTCGCCATCACTGCCCTACATCCTCTTCAATGGATAGAGGGAGGACTGGTGGGCATCACTCAACAAATAATGATAACACATATTAAAATGTTCAGCCGATCCCTATGTTGAAAATTAAATGAAATTTTAATTTGCCCCATCTACTCTCCTATTGGCCCTCGAGTGATAGGACGATTGTTTGGGATTGGGAAAGTTCAGTGTGATTGCAGCTTCCACAGACAAGGAGATAGACATAGATGGCCGTTCATCTATCTCTCCCTTCATTGCTAATACAAGCAGGGCTCTGAGCTCTGTTGGCATAAGCCATTGGTTCCCAAACTTTCCTTGTAGGGCCCCCCTTTTCTATTTAGGAACATTATTGAGCCCCCCCCCCCCCTCCCTATTGAAACACAGGTTAAGAATGAGGGTCAGCGCCCCCCTGGAACACCTTCACGCCCCCCCAGTGGGGCCCGCCCCTCAGTTTGGGAACCACTGGCATAAGCAATACAGTTCAGAATGGAGATCCGGACACCGGCCGTGGCGGCATCTCTCATCTGACAGCTCTCTGGAATCCAAGGCACAAGGGGGTTGTACATTCGGACCTTAAGACGCAGGCAACCCCCCCCCATTTTGGAGGTAAAAAAGTGCGTCTTCTAGTCCGAAAAATATGTTAAAATCTCTGCTCAATTCCATTCACATGCTCTTTACGAATATCCCAAATTGTTCCAGGTTTTAACCCTGAGCTGCCCATGCAAATGTCATCGTTACAAAAGCAGATGATAAATAAAAGTATACGGCTTAAGATTTTCCAATTATTTATTTACAACTCATTCAGGAAAATCCGAGAGAGACAAAAATAGTGTTTGAACCCTGGCTGCTCCTGTCAAATGCAGCCTGCCTAGTATCTGAAGAACCTTTCATTTCCCTCCAGGCTTCTTACAAGTCATGTGATCCGCCATGAATCATCCATTCACTATCCAGTTCTCTTAGACCGGCGTGGAAAATGGTGACCCGAGAGATAGCGCTATAATCCGAGATGTAATGGTTTGTGACAGCAAGAAGCAGATATCCGCAGCCTCGGTGCGTCCTGTTATTCCCTGACTGGCTACAATGATAATTCCACTGGCCTCCCCAACATAATGACATATAGATGTCACATAATAATGTACCATACATACTCAAGTATAAGCCGGGTTTTTCAGCCCAAAAATGGGCTTATAATAGGGTGGTCCGATGCTCTTCTCCGAGCCTGAGGTTTCCTGCTGCTGCAGCTACCGGTCAATCAGTGTGCCCAGTGGTGTATGAACCACCACTACCACTAATAGTGGCCACTATGGGGTCCGTAGCTACAAGGGGGCCCACCGTTCATGGCGGACTGTTCTTTCTTCTATATTCGATATTCTGTCCATATTCCCAGGCTGGACTCCGCTGGTCAAATGTAAACTTGGATGGCAGCGCCATATTGAGGTCATATTGTAAATTTTTACTGGAACTCACCCAGGTAGATACACCTCCCACTCACTGTTCTCTTGGCTGGGCCATACCACTTTGGAACCCAACTCTACATCATCAACACAAGAAGACAACACAAAAGTCAACCTCTGCACACCATTCTAGTGAATGGGGAGGAAAAAGGTGAACCGGTGTTCAGAGATATTTTCCTACCCTTACTACTGGGCATGCGCAGATGGCCCTTATTTTTTCGGAATTACAGGGTTAATCTTGCAGGTTTCGGGGGTCAAGGTTAGGGGTGGGGGGTTAGGGGGTTCTGAGGGTTAAGGTTAGGGGATTGGGGAGATTAGATTCATTTTAACCCCCCAAAACTTAACCCCCAACCCCTAATGCTCACTCCTACAGTCAAGCACCACTCCCCCCCCTAACCTAAACCACCCAAACCCCTAACCTTGACACCTGAAACCCATAAGATTGACCCTGATATTCCGAAAAAGGAGGGTTATCTGCACATGGGTAGTTGAGAGCCTAATATAATTGAATATTTTATCCAAGAACATTTCCTTTGGAACATATCCAAGTACATCAGCTCAGAAACAGACCTTACAAATTGTGGAAATGTCCTCCTAACTCAGGAACTGATGTCAGAATTTTCATTCAAAGCGTACAAAAAACAAGGATGATTCATGTGTCATGTGAGCTGATGACCTTAGATGCTGTCACATGGTCACAGAAACAATTGATGGTGGATCACAATAAGCATTGTGGAATAAATAAGTAATTATCTAAGAAAGATGACTCAGAGATTACAGTAAACTGACCTGTGATACTCTACTGATGAGGAAAGTGAATCATTACTACAAGCCAGAGGCTCCATTCTTCTTTCCATGGAAATTTCACAGAAATCTTATAAAGTTGACCCTTGACTTACAAACTTAATTCATTCAGAAGAGTTGGTTGTAAGTTGAGTTGATTGTAAGTCAAAACTGTTTTTCCCATAGGAAATAACGGAAATGACAATAATCCATTCCTGAACCCCCGAATTACCACTTTTCTAACATTTTTATGATAAAAAGGTTGTAAAATATGTGTAACATACAAGAATCGCCACCATTTATTTATTTATACTAATAACAACCTTTTTATTTGCTGAACTGTTGAATGTGTTTTACTACATGTAGTCGCCCCTTTAGGCCTTGTTTACACTTCACCCGCGATCACCCGTGGTTTTAATCAGGGTGCAATGATCGCGCCCATGCATTTGAATGGGGTCATCCCCACAGCAGCGATCGGTTTTGATCGGGCACAGTGCAGCCCACGATCTAAAACGCAGCTTACTTATCATCCCCCTGGTTGCGGCCATAGACATAGCTTAACAAGGTTAAAAACCACTTCTCAATTGAGTTCTAACCGCGCCAATTCATTCTCTATGGGCACAATCAGGCGGGGTGGGGCAAGATGCCTGTCCCCCCCCCCCGCCACTTCCTGCCTGCAGGTGCCATACTGCGATTCTAATCGCAGGAGACAGCGGGAGATCACTGGGTGCTAGTGATCTCCACGCCGCGATTCCAATTGCCCAAGTGGAAACATGCCCTTAGCAATACAAGTTTGCCTTGGGGTAGGGTGTTGGGTGGATCTTTCCGGGGGTAGGTATGAATGTGATCTGTCACATGCATACCACTCTCAAATTTTTGCACATTCTCTTTTTCTGCTCTATTGTAATTGTAATCTTATCTCTTATCTTCTTTTTTTCCACCTGTCCTACCCTATTTTTGGGCCACGATGCACTGAATCTGCACGGATCGTCTTCAGCAAAAAGGGACAAAACTAAAGACAGGGGGCCTTGCTTACACCCCGTGTATGCTCATATATATCCAGAGGCAAGTTTATGGACACCTCTGGGTTCATTTGGTACTCCCTAAGGCAATACTTTACACTGGCGTCGGGCCGGAAATCGGGTCGTACATGAAAACTTTGGTCTCATCTCGAAATCAAAATTTTGGTCGTATCTCGAGTTGGACATATCTCAAGGGTCTACTGTAACGGAGGGTCCACTGTAATAAGAGCTGTAATGATCCAGTGCAAGGGTCACAACAGTTGCCATTCATGGGGTATATAGAAATGGCACTGTTGTACAGGACTCGCTATCCACTAGAATGGGAGTAAGAATACCCAATCGTATGCAGGAAGAAAATTTTGGATTTTTAAATGGTGGTATGTTTAAAGTCAAAAGATATTTTCCTCGTTCACAAAACTAAGGGTCCCCACACACGAAACAAGCGGCACGGATCACGGGTGCCCACATGGGGCAACAGATCCCAGTCGACATAATGCTCGGTTGGCAAGAGAACGGACATGTCTGTAAATCTCTGGCCGATGCCATTAGTTTGAATGGGGTCTGGCCGACACACAAAGGGTGCCCACCGATACTGTGAGCGATGGAGAGCAGCGTGATGACCTCATCACGTTGCTCTCCACAGCTCATCTGTCGGTCCTCATTCGCTACGTGCGTGGGGTCCTTTAGGGAAAACCCTTTTGAAAAGTCATCATTCATTTTGAGAATGCTCTACTCCTTCAGGTAATCAATCCTATGGTCTAAGAAAAATGGCAAAACAACAAGGCCTTCATCAAAGCCCATGGAGCATGTCTTGTCTGCCACAGAACACATGAAGGAGCGGGATCAGGAATAGAGGTGACAGTAATGTAGTGAGAGATCACGGACTGTCAGGGTGAGTAGTGGAGTATATTAGCTCCTTGTTGAACCGTCTATAGATTCATGAAGCTCTGTATTACTTGGATCTCAGGAATGTCAGTTCAGGTTATGTCACACAGTTCATCATATGATTTGGTAACACACTTTGCTCCCCTGTTATCTGAAATATACAGGCTCAGTGTGGCAGCGGGCAATGATGGGGTGTCAATTTCTTATGTGTCATATGGGGCAAACCCAGCTCAGGGGCCTCAGCGGAGGATTATTTGACTGGGTGGGCTGTGGTGAGGAGGGGGTTAATGGTTGGAGGGAAGTGATGTTAGCACAGGAATCTGCGGCCAAGAGTAGTTTCAAATTTCAGGATGGGATCCACCCCTTGCTCTTTGAAGAAGTCGGCAAGCATGACCCACCCCTTAATTTAATAATTTAAGGTTGTGTAGGGAATATTGTATTTAATAGTTATGTTGTTAACGAATTGTTGTTATTGCAATTTCCCTGGCAGTGCCCTTAAATTCAAATCTATGGACGTTCTAGTGACATGCTGCTGGAGGGGCAGTCATCAGCAGGGCTGACAAGTCTTGTCCCAGGCCCGAGTATTTAGGGGGGCTCGCGATTGAAAACTAGAGGCCCCAGCTGCCGCCTGATTGGGTTCCCCAGACTTGCCACAGCAGCCTTGAGCAGAGAGAAGCGGGGGAAGGGAAGTGGTGTCACTGGCAGATCAGGATTTCTACCCCCCCCCCCCCCCCCCCCCTCAAAAATGGTAGCATGCTCCCCTCTTCAACAACTTCAGGAGGGAAGTGTGGCCCGGAAAATAGTCCAGTATGGGATCCTGGTCATCAGGACGGCCAACTGTGAGCTCTTAAGAGGGTCAATGACCCAGTTGGTTTGTATAATGTTGGAGAATAGGAGACATAGTTGGTCAACATGTTCCCTGTTCAATCGACATTTCTTCGAGCGTGATCAAACAAGGGTTTCCGAATTCAACTTCCGAACAATCTTTTGCTGATCAATAGCCATGAATGATCGTTTAAGCTGGCCATACACCTTCAGATTTCTCTGTCAGATTTCCTTCAGATCAGATTAGATCTACCAACAACCATGTAGTATAGTGTCCTCCCTGATAGAATACATAGTGATTGGAAGGTGTAGAAAGGTCCTCATATTACATGGTTTTGGTAAAAAAAATCTGATCTGAAGGAAATCTGACAGAGAAATCGGAAGGTGTAGGGCCAGCTTTAGGAATGTGAAAGAAAACTGATTCGTGGGGGGGGGGGGGCTAATGCTTTGCAATAATAAAGCCAACCATGTGCGTAGGAAGAGATCTGCCCCATGGAATAGTTAGATTTAATGTAAATGGTATAAAGAAAGTTGGGGTGACTGGTCCACCCCCCTCCACATATTTCACCTGCAGAAATTTTTGTGTGTGATTTACTGCTGATTGACAGCTTGTGGCCACGGATCATGTGATTTAGGCAGCAGCAAAATTCAGGATTTTTTGTTCGAATTAAAAGTAATAATATATGGCGGTACGGCAGACATCGACTCGCAGTGAATAAAGATATGATATGACAGGTTCACCTAATAATTCTGATAATGTCTGGATAAGCGCTAATTGCCCGCCATTCTTCCTTTGAACCGCGGATGATCATTACAGACCCAGTCACTCCATGTGACCGCTATGATTAGAACGTTCAGTAACAGCTGACCCCTGATTAGTCAACTTGGCGCTCATCATAAATGAGAATCAAACAACATTAACATTTTATGAAGCCTCGGACATGTGTATCTCCAGATTCTTATTTGCCACCAGCACATTGCACATTCAACCTTAAACGACTCCACTGTACTCTGATGTTATCCTCGTATGAAGGGATACGTGAGAGCCGTGTGCCGGTCTATCTCCCCGCCTTATTACACCGCCACTACGGCCAAAACATGGCTCTGTTTAACCCTCTGAGCGTTTGCCACGTGGCACGTTTTTTTTATAACCGTGCCACGGGCAATCGCGGCGGAGCACAATGTGCTCCGCCGCGATTGCCAGCTCAGCTCAGGGTAGTAAACATAAGCCCGGCGTCACTGGAGACGCCGGACTTATGCTGAAGAAAGGCGACGCCCCTGCAGTTTGACGGAGGTCTATGGCGCCGCCTACCCCCGCCCCCTTCGTGTCACCGGTGACGTGATCGGGGGCGGACCCGGAAGCTTCGGCATACATGCCGATGCTCCCGACCGCCGTCAGTAGACGGCGAGACCGCGGGCGCTCCTCCGGCTAACTGGGGCTGAGTTTCATGATGCATGAAACTCAGCCCGAGTTAATTCGGGGAGAACGCTCAGAAGGTTAATAGAACATCAATTTCAGGCCTGAACCCCTAAATGGTTTGTTTTACTTTGCTTGAACTTTTAAAGGAAGAAAAAAACAGCGTAATGGCAAGATCAACAGGTAAAGCTGGCCATACACCTTTAGATCTCTCTTTCAGATATCCTTTAGATCTGCCAACAACTATGTAGTGCCGGGTCCTCTGCAATTGAACACAGGTAGACTTGATGGTTTAGAAATATTACATGGTTTTGGTAAAACAAAAGGAGATCTAAAGGAAATCTGCCAGAGAGATCTAAAGCTGGCCACACACGGGTAGATTCCCGTGCAATCGACTGGCTATCAATTACATCGTGGTGACGTCACTACTGGTTTCCGGGTCCCCCGGCAGCCAGCTTCTTCGGTTGGCTGGCAGCGCTATACCTGAGCTGGAGACACACAGCACCGACCCAGCCAAACCCCCCTTCTCTTCTGGCAGAGAAGGCAGTGTTGGCCACGCCCCCTTTACACAGACCGAGCCATAGCTGAACACACAGCTTGTGTTTAGCTGCTCTGTGTTTCCGGCTCAGCTGTCATCCATTGCATTGAATAGGGAATAGAGGGTCCCCTATTCAATGCAATGGATTTCGACCAAGGTTTTCCAACATGTTGGAAACCTGTTTGGTCGATGTCCTTCGAGCAGGATCAATGGAACTATGGATGGCTCAGATGAAGTGACAGATTAGAGGAGAATCGGGAGCCGTGAGCACGCACGCCGCCTGATGTTCCTCTAATCTGTTACTTTATCGAGCCCTGCGTTGCTAGCTTTAACGTGTATGGGGACCCTAATGAGATTAGGATTACTGAACTGCATCTTTACAATTTATATTCTACATTAAATCTGTTGCTCGAAGGGTCCCCATACACCTTTAGATTTCCCTGTCAGATTTCCTTTAGATCTCCTTTTGTTTTACCAAAACCATGTAATATGAGAGACTTTCTAAACCAGCAAGTCTACCTGTGTTTAATCACAAAGGACCCTATACTACTTATGGCCCCCATACATACACAGATTTTAGCATCCGACAGACTAAAAATGATCAATTTATTTCAATCCTACAATCGGAGATTGATTGATGGAAAATAGAATATACGCCACATGGAATAACCAATTTTTGATAAAAAAAATGTTATCGATTTTTTTTGTATTTTTGATTGTCCATGAAATTGATCGATCGATTAATCGGGTGATTATTTTTTCATTTGGCAGTGCTGTGTACAGAGGGAATGGTCATTTGATGACAATGAAGTACGGTTACAAAATAATTTGTACTCAACCGATAAAAATTTTCCAATATGTCCGATCATGTTTTGATCTATTTTTTTCACAATTACGATCAAATTTAGTTGATCGGACCATGTGGGCATGCACCAATTTTCAGTCGACCGATCTAAAAATGTATCATTTTTAATCGGTCGGCAGCTAATGTGTGCATATATGTGGGGGCAATAGTTGTTGGTAGATCTAAAAGATATCTGACAGAGAGATCTAAAGATGTATGGGCAGCTTATGCTGGCCATACACATACCGATAAATGGCCGGATTTTAATCTGACCGACGGGCGTGCGCGCTCTCGCCGTCGGTCAGGTTAAAATCCGGCCGTTTATCGGCATGTCGCCCCACTTCTCGGCCGGCCAGAGATCCGACATGTCGGAAAATCTGAGCCGATGGGAGCCGATTGCCATAAGCAGCGATGAAGACGGCGTCTCCATCGCTGCTTATGGCCGGCACACAAAGGGTGCCTGGCCGATTGTGGGGCCCCAGAATGCAATGGGAGGCTAACATGATGACGTCATCACGTTAGCCTCCCGGAGCGACATCGGGGGTAGTCTGCCTGCACACATCGCGTGTGTATGGCAGGCATTAAGGGACTGCTGCCTCTGACTGTCTCAATAGATTTGGAGTGAGATTTTGTGTGGTAAAGACTGTGCTGCTCCATGTTTTCCTTGCTGGAGAGAAATTTCCTGCCCCCCCTCCTATTGCTAATTCCTGGTCATCAAATCCCCAATCATCACAGTGTTACCTTCATGGGGACCCTCCTATAACTTTTGGAAGTGGTTGCCAGAAGAGGTACAGAAAATTTTTCACCCCCCTGCAGTGTGAGGACATGGCTGTATTACAATGAAGGCATAGGCGTGGGCAGCGGGCCCATGTATCCAGTTCCACAGAGGACTCCCCGGACCTATGCCAGTGTTATCCGACACTGCCCCTTATGTAGCTTGGGGTTAACGTTTTTTTCCGTAAAAAAATTCCCCCGAGCCACACTTGGAGCTAAAAGGTCTTTTTAGTTTAGGATGGAGTAGGGAATGGTTATACCCCTGTCTAGGAATTACTGCTCACTTCCTATTCTACCGACATTGTTTGCCAGACAGGAAGTCATTCATCATCATTCATGAATTTAATTTCCAAGCCTTTCCTCTACAAAGTTAGCCTCCCTCCCTAGCTCGCCATGCAGGGGTCGATTTGGAGTTGGATCCCTGAACGATCGGCGTGCACGTTTGCGGTGAACAATTGGAATCAAACACTTCCCACCTTGAGCGTTTGATCCCGCTCGAACAGAGAACTGACATGTTTGTAAATCCCTGTTCCATCGCCATCCAAATTATCGGCCAGGGATCCAACACCCAAACTGTTGCGCATTGACTCAGCAATTTTAGTGTAAGCATGCAGCGATTGATTGTTCAGGAATTGATTATTGTATGGCTAGCTTTAGAGAGACAGAGAAGAACTGTCCATTGTCAGCTAAACTTCTTCTCACTTCCTGACTCCCTAACCAGAATTATTGTTATGGACGGGGACAAAGGAAACAATTCTCTGTAAACTGGATTGGAAGAAACAGCTACTGGCTTGTCACTCGTGACTATCACTAATAAATGTAGACTGGAAAACACAACCTGTAGGGTTACTTGAGGACTGAAGCACAGTAGAATAATATAGCAATAAAGTTGTTTTGAAATAAGTTTTAGTACATAGTTTATGAGATCGGAATTCTACGAGCTGGATATCTTCCCAGGAGAGAAGAAAACAGTCAGATGTCGAGGTGACAACTAATGATGAATATATATCGAACAATTACATACAACAAACAAGGACAACATTGGACTTACAAAGTATGGCAAATCTTAGTATCTTTCCGAGGAACAATTCAAATTAAATTGGAAATAATCTGTATATCGAACAAGTGCCTCATTTCACACTCAATCATCATGCACACTAGTTGAAGAGCAATAGGCCTCATGGACATCATTCATGGTTGACCAACAAGGTCCCATAAAGTCGAAGAGTCACCAATGGACATTTTGGGTGCTGCTTCAACATTTGAATTGACCAACAACCACCACTGAATTGTCCAACCACCACTGAATTGTCCACCCACCATTGTACTGTCCAACCACCATTGTACTGTCCAACCACCATTGTACTGTCCAACCACCATTGTACTGTCCAACCACCATTGCATTGTCCAGCCATCTTTTGCATTGTTCAACCATCTTTTGTATTGTCCAACCATCTTTTGCATTGTCCAACCACCATAGCACTGTCCAACCACCATTGCACTGTCCAACCACCATTGCACTGTCCAACCACCATTGTATTGTCCAACCACAATTTCATTATCCAACCACCATTGTATTGTCCAACCACCATTGCAATGACCAACCACCATTGCAATGACCAACCACCATTGCCATATCCAACCACCATTGCCATATCCAACCAACCATTGTATTGGGGTGGTAAGCTCACCCCAAAAAACTATTGGAAGTACCATAAAAATTCCACTAAAGGACATGTACTGAAATAAGTCACATACTCATCATTGTATAATTGTAACAAAAACAAACCTAAAGCAAAGCCTTACCTCCTTCTGGTGGACACACCAAGATCAGGACAGGTATACAACCAGGTCCAGTAAGTTGTGAGATCTTCGTTGCCCAAACACAGTATTAAAAGTATTCTTGGCATCATAAGGAATTTATACAGTGAGATCGGTAAATTTCCACTCCTTGTGTAACCAGGTCAGGGAATAGTTAATTGGGACGTTACTGGAGGCCATCTACGAGCTTACCAGGGCAAAAGCTATCATGCTTTATAAAGATGATGGAGATTCTGTGATTGTTATTAAAGATATTCAAGTTGAGTTGGGTAACTTTCCACTGTACGCTCCTGTACATGACATTCCACAGATGACTCGTCATCATCTGAAAGTAAAGCATTCCCTTGGTAATCATTCACAAGAGAAGATCTGAAGAGATGTCTTTCCTTACTTTTTCCCCACTATCCCCCAAAAAATACATTTTCAAGGTGAGCGCCATGGGTTTCAACCAACAGTGGGCCTCATGGTGAAACTTTTGAGAATGCTTAGGTGTAGTGTAGTTACATGTATAGATAAGCTGCTCGATTGAGAGGCCACCGAACATGGCTATCCCTGTCTTCAGCCGGTCGGGAAGGACATGTCTGTAAATCCATGTTTCAGTGCAATATTTTGGATGGGAACCCTGTATTGAACTGGAATCGAGCACCTAAAGTGGTGCACCTCGATCCCCCTCCAATCTTTGGGGACCCTTAAGGTATATATCTAATATATATACATATATCTAGCTCACGGGTGTATCTGAGGGTGATGCATAAATATCTGGACTGATTTACATGGGCATTGATACCAATTCACTAGGCAAGTTCTCCTAGAAAAAGGTCTGCAGAAGAAAACATGGAGAAGCACATTGTCACAATTCGCATTGCAACAGAGAGCTCTGCAACTAAAAATGTCTCCCTGTGATGCTCCTGTCCCTGTTCCCAAATCACAGCGGAAATGCAACTTTTATGGAAGGTTGGCACCCTCTGCTGGCAGTAATAACCTATTATGTGGCATCTCTGTTTACCTACTCCCTCTGCTGGGCATTTTTGGTACATCATATTTCATCACTTGCACTCCCCTTTCTGGATCTCCTCGAAACCTCACCTGGAAGCATTGTCCAATCAGGTCACATTACAAACTAGAGGAAGTGCCTGACAGCTAGTATCTTTGATTGCAGTCACTATTACTGACCCTTGCACCGTCCTGACGCTGCCATTTGCTGCCTGCCCTGACCTGTTGCATGCCATTTGACCCATTTCTGTCTTTTGATTTTGTTCTGAATCTTGGATGCTTCAGCTATCAATAGTTGCTGTCGTGTAGCTGAGGGCGCAACCTGGGAGCCTCCCGCAGCAAAGTCCCTCACTCCTTGCGGGATGCTCTGGTGAATGCCAGGAAACTTCTTGGTTTACATTTGCCTGGTTACAAAGTGGGTGTACCCCTCCAGCCTGTTGACCCCTTACAGACATGATCCATTTGATCAGCTGATTGGGTTGATCTTACCCGATTTGCTGGTCAGGATCATGTCCCGTTTCTGCTTCCTGTGTGGACTTTAAAAGTCAGTCAAATCAGCCAATCAGAGCACTACTTATTAATCAACTGATCCAATTGATCATGCATGCTTAGCATTTCAGGGAAGGGTTAAAAAATGTAAAAACATTAAAGAAGGTAAGAAAAAAAGGTTCCTTAATTCATAACCCACTATGAAACATTTTCAAAGTTTTTAAAGCATTGTATCAAATATCGTATCTCAAGAGATTTGAAGAAAGAAAGAGTAATTGTACATGGTCACTGAGAGCTCCCTCTAGTGGCGTATCGGCGATGAGAATGATGGAACAATTCTAAATATCATATTTCAGCACTGCAATTACAAACACAAAATATGAGTGAAGCTTCACCGACTACTTCAGTTCAACACAAGTGTGAATAAATGACACGATCCTCCATGAAAAATCCCTTATTTGCTGTGTTCTTTTCTGTAAGTATGACAGGTACACTTTAATAGTATCAGCCAGTGAGTGAGAGATCAATCTTTGTAATATTTTCCTATATTCCACACTGTGTGATGTACACATTGCAGCAGTACATTTTGAACACAGCAAACTCTTCACACTTCTTAAAAAGCGTATTATCACATTACCAGCTCAGATGCATCCTCGCTGCTGCCGGAGAACAATTTAAAGGAAAAAAGTGTGTAGTGTGAAGGAAGTTACTAGAAACTCATGCAATGAGGCAGCTTATGTTCTCTCTGTGCAGTATAGGGTTCTGCCCCGTACAGCGCTGAGGTGTCATCAGATATAAATATGATTGATAGGAGTGGTATGAGGTCATTTGGCAGTTCCACCACCTTGTGTGAGTTCCTGTGGTCATCATCCAGGATGTCTCTGTGGGAGTTAGGCCTAGCAAACAGGCCTGAGAGACTGCAAAGATCATCACTGCCATGTAAATGGCATTTCCCTACAGGGTTAGGGGTTGAAGAAGATGGTGTAGTGACCCAAGAAAGGGCCACTAAAATGTATGATATGCACTGTAATATATTGCTGTATAGTGCTTTGTTTAGTTGGTGTGTGTCCCTTTAAGGGTTGCACCTGTTGTTTACGAGTTGCTGGAACCATGAGTCATGGGCAGGGTTAATGGGTGTTTCCCGCTCTCTGCTTTCCCTCCAAAAAGAAGCTAATCTGTACTGCCCGATCACAGGCCTTAAGCCAGCGCCGGTCTGAGGACTTAAATAGAAGCTCTTTAGAATATTCTGGGCTCTTCTGAATTGGCTTCCTTGATGACCACAGCCTCCAGTACTGCATCTTGGAGAAAGTCCACAGCACCCTGCCCACAGGTTCAAGCAGCGTGTTAGTGTGAGGGATTAGTTGTAGAGCGGCAAGGTATGGGACCCCCTGGATCGGTCCACAGCAGGTGAAAGAGGCAGAGCAAACGAGAGTTGAAGGTGAAAACACACAGGTGGTTTATTGTGCAAGTCCATTTACAATATGTACAGCAAGTAAGGCAGTAAGTCCATCCAAAGTAAACAGTATTCCAGAGGAAACAGAGGTTATGTAGCTCAACACAGGTACAGGCTGCTCCCGAGTTACGCACAGTACTGGTTCCAGGTTGGTGCATCTGACTGAGCAGGTGAGGAGGTTATACAGAGCTGAAACAAGCTCTAATGAGCAAACAGGACACAGCTGTAATCACCCTGAACCAGGCCCAGCAATTTCAGCTCCCTCTGCTGGTCAAATAGGAAAGTACTGCCGGTATCTGGGACACACATACCTCCCATACTGGATACAACCAGAGGATTTAACAGGCTTCATGTCACAGTAGCAACGCTTGAAACGATTACTTCCCAAGACTGAACCCCATCCCTGCCTCCGGATGATGGTCAAAGACTGTATATAATCCTCAAATAAACTGTTATTAGCCCCCTACCAGCTTGCCTGGACCGTTGCTTTATTGGGGTGTGAGCTGAGCCTGGTGAGAGAACAGAGGTCATCCCATCTCAAGAACCTGGTCGTGTGAGTAGCACTTTACACTGCACTCCCATGACACTTCATCGGATCCCTTCATACAGAGACTTGGGATTAAAGATAGTTATCCACTCACCTTTGCTCAGCTGGCCATAGACCTCCATGGTAATGGAGGAGAGTTACTTTCCTGGCCCACATGTGTATGACACCATGATATGGGTAAAAGGCCCAGGAGGTTAAAGGAAGAGGAGGGGTGACGAGGGAGTGACATTCAGGAATATCTCATTGCATATAAGAATATTTTTTTTATTTTTTTTTCAGATTGTCCCAATGATAGGGTGTTTGTGCTTTAAATAGTCCCAGGTAGGGGGGGGGGGTTAAAACGTTCACTTCAGTTGGAGTTCAGTTTTAACATGAAAAATATCCAGGGGTGCACATAAGTGTTACTCTGGTACTCAAAAGGGGCCAGAACCTAGCTCTGCGTACCGGCATTATTGTTACACAGCTCATATGTGTACTAACAACTTGGAGGCGCTCCATGTCTGGGCGGCCGCAGCTAAATGTTACATGTATACAATTTATGTCACTTGGATAACCGCAGGGAAACATGAATAACTATGAAAGGTGGCAGTTAGGGGGGTGACATTGGGAATGTAAATTAATAATCCAAAAAAAAATGGTTGGACACTAAGGGTGTTAGAGATCTGGGGGGTAAAAGTCAGGGTAGACATATGGTGGTTTATTGTGCAAGTCTATTTACAATATGTACAGCAAGTAAGGCAGTAAACAAATCCAAAGTAAGCAGTAGTCCAGAGGAAACAGAGGTTATGTAGCTCAACACAGAGTTCTTGTTTACCACACAGGTACAGGCTGCTCCCCAGTCACACACAGTGCTGGTTCCAGGGTGGAGCATTTGACTGAGCAGGTGAGGAAGTTATATAGAGCTGTAACAAGCAAACAGGACACAGCTGTAATCACCCTCAACCAGCAATTCCAGCTCCCTCTGCTGGTCAGATAGGAAAGTAGAAATAGAAAAGCACTGTGTTACAGCTATGAAACTATGAAAGGTTGACATTTGGACTGCAGGTAGTCTCAGGGTTTTGTTACCAAGCCAGAAAATGTCAGGGTTGTACTACTGAGGTATGATGTCTGGGGGTTCAAACGTGTTGTACTAAGAGAGTGACATGTGACCCAAAGCCAGCTGGTGACCTGTGGACGGAGACAGCTAATCGGAGGATCAATCAGGAACAGGGAGGTCCATCTGCAGCACAATCTACCATGCAGGAGGCTGACGCAGAGGACAGTGAGGAAGACAGCGAGGAAGACCACCCTACATATGTGGTGAATGCCAAACACCATCTCCTGGTACTCATCTGAGGAGCTCACTAAGAAAGTTATGTGCACCCCTGAAAATATACACAAATGTTTCAGTCTGCCGATCTTTCATGGACCTGTTGATGGTTATGTCACCTGTTTTTGTTCTCTCAGAGTTCTCCGCGAGCCGAGCGAGCAGAGAAATAAAATTAAGCTAATAGCTTTTCTGGCAAAGTGACTGAATAAGATTTACATTCCGCAAAGCTCTGTACTTCACAAGATCAATAACTCACGAAAACAGGCGGCACGTCCCCGGGACGGGCACCAGGAGGTAATAGATACTGACAGTTACAATATACATTTCACTGGTCGCTGAACAGGGTCTGAAGGATCTTCAAATTGGGAAACTCTTCGGTGGAGATTGAACCCTTTCATGACTGCGACTTCACAAGATGTGAAACAAAAAAAATGCATCAGAACCTTTACATTGGCCTTTTGCCTCACAATTTCAGAGTCTACCATCGCCAGGTCTTGCCCTCTGTGACGTCACAGGAAGGAATGTTTCCCGACACCAAATGAACTCGGGAAGAACACTTCTTCACAACCACAGATAATAATCAGGAAAAACTGTAAGTGAACAATGACCGGCAAAACGAGATACAACCCTCTGCCATTAGCGAAATGGGCATCTGAGTGTTTGGTGAGCGAGAAATCAATATATTTGTTGGCAAGTGCTACGGAGTTCCAATTAAATGTGAAGAACAGAACTGATTGTTGTTGAAGCATAGCAATCAGGATCCTTGAGGCTTATAGCGGTCTATCTCAAGGGTGAAATCATATAGAGGCGTCTGAGTGCTAGTCCGGTGCTCACTGCATCCGTGATGTCACTGTCTGTTCTTCCTGCTGGAGAGGAAGCTGTACCTGAGCGCCTGCAGTGTACGGATCTCCCTGCTTCTCTTTGATTCTGTAAATCTGAGTTTTCTGAACAAGACTGAACCCCATCCCTGCCTCTGGGTTAAATCGGTAAATACTTCTCAAATAAACTGTAAAAAGCCCCCTACCAGCTTGCGTGGACCTTTGCTTTATTGGGGTGTGAGCTGAGCCTGGTGAGAGAACAGAGGTCATCCATCTGAAGAACCTGGTCGTGTGAGTAGCGCTATACACTGCACTCCCACGACACATCATCCGATTCCTTTATACAGAGACTTGGGATTAAAGACAGTTCTCCACTCACCCATATCTAGCCAGCCATAGACCTTCATGGTAATAGAGGGGAGTGGCTTTCCTGGCCCACATGTGTACATCATATATATTTATTGGCAAGTGCTACGGAGTTCCAATTAAAAGTGAAGAACAGAACTGATTGTTGTTGAAGAATAGCAATCAGGTTCCTTGAGGCTTTTAACGGAGTATCTCAAGGGTGAAAGCATCACTGCATCCGTGATGTCACTGACTGTTCTCCCTGCTGGAAAGGAAATTGTACCTGAGTGCCTGCAGTGTACGGATCTCCCTGCTTCTCTTTCATTCTGTAAATCTGAGTTTTCTGAACAGCCCAAGACTGAACCCCATCCCTGCCTCCGGGTGATGGTGAAAGCTGTAAATACTCCTCAAATAAACTGTAAAAAGCCCCCTACCAGCTTGCATGGACCTTCACTTTTTTGGGGTGTGAGCTGAGCCTGGTGAGAGAACAGAGGTCATCCATCTCAAGAACCTGGTCACGTGAGTAGGGCTATACACTGCACTCCCACGACACTACATCGGATTCCTTCATACAGAGACTTGGGATTAAAGAAAGTTCTCCACTCACCCATGCTCCGCCGGCCATAGACCTCCATGGTAATGGAGGGGGGTTGCTTTCCTGGCCCACATGTGTACATCATATATATTTGCTGGCACGTGCTACGGAGTTCCAATTAAATGTGAAGAACAGAAATGATTGTTGTTGAAGCATAGCAATCAGGTTCCTTGAGGCTTATCGCTGTCTATCTCAAGGGTGAAATCATATAGAGGCGCCTGAATGCTAGTCCGGTGTTCACTGCATCCGTGATGTCACTGTCTGTTCTCCCTGCTGGAGAGGAAGCTGTACCTGAGCGCCTGCAGTGTACGGATCTCCCTGCTTCTCTTTGATTATGTAAATCTGAATTTTTTGAACATCCCAAGACTGAACCCCATCCCTGCCTCCAGGTGATAGTGAAAGCTGTAAATACTCCTCAAATGAACTGTAAATAGCCCCCTAACCAGCTTGCGTGGACCTTCGCTTTATTGGGGTGTGAGCTGAGCCTGGTGATAGAACAGAGGTCATCCATCTCAAGAACCTGGTCGCGTGAGTAGCGCTATACCCTGCACTCCCACGACACATCATCCGATTCCTTCATACAGAGACTTGGGATTAACGATAGTTAATAGTAGACCTAGTAATATAGTAGACCTCCATGGTAATGGAGGCGAGTTGCTTTTCTGGCCCACATGTGTACATCATATATATTTGTTGGCAAGTGCTACAGAGTTCCAATTAAATGTGAAGAACAGAACTGATTGTTGTTGAAACATAACAATCAGGTTCCTTGAGGCTTATAGCGGTCTATCTCAAGAAATCATATAGAGGTGTATGAATGTTAGTCCGGTTATGTCACTGTCTGTTCTCCCTGCTGGAGAGGAAGCTGTACCTGAGCGTCTGCAGTGTACGGATCTCCCTCCTTCTCTTTGATTCTGTAAATCTGAACTTTTCCAGCTGATTTTAACATTTTCCACCAGGCATCTCTGAAATTATGAAATAGTTCTTCCTCCACTAAGACAGCTAAACCAACAAGACGGAAGCACAGCACAAGCAACACTGTAGACAAGTCCTGTCCCTTTTGTATGTTAAGGTCCTTCATGAGGATAAATAGGATGAATATTTTATTCATGAATATTTTATCCATTAGACTTGTAAACTTTTACAGTCCTATATATTAGTATAGTTTATGTTTATTTTTTGTTTTTACACTTTGACTAACTTCTGAGACTGCAGAAAGGTGGAGAAGTACTCCAAAATCCTAAAATGAATATACTTATATGCTGTTTCCTGCAACCACATGAGAGATTCCATATTTAGCTGCCAGTCTTCTGGGGATAATTAACTGCAGTATAATAAGAGGCCACTAGATGGCATCAGATAATAGTTTTCAATGGGCAAAAGGCAAGTATACAGAATGTGATTACCATATTTTTCAGACTATAAGACACCCTGAACCATAAGACGCACCCAGTGTTTAGGGCAGGAAAACCAGAAAAAAAATCTCACATCTGACAGCTCCTCTAGCTCCCTGGCTCTCCGTGACGGGGGAGCTGGCAGGAAGCCAATGTGCGACTACTGGTGGCCCAGTGGCCGCGGGGGTCACGCATTCGGACCATAAGACGCAGGCACTTTTTGCCCCCAATTTTGGGGGTGAAAAAATGCGTCTTATGGTCCGAAAAATACGGTACATCTTTTCTGGTCACTGGGCTGCCAGCTATCAGGTTTTTTTTTTCTTCTCGGCTGCAGCACAATGTCATCAAAGGGAAGGAGCGATGAGGGACTTTATTTGACTCAAAAAGGTTTTTCAACCTCCATAGTGGTCATGTTGATAAACTCCGGGCAAGCCAGGATCCCATAACCGCCCCAGAAAGCAGCGGCGATTTTCTATATCGCTGCAGCATTACTGGGTTGCCAGGACTGCCCCGATCGCGTCAAAGGGGCATAGGGCGTAGGCCATAGTCCTCGATGTCTTACTGTCCACATCAATGTTGCTGGAGACGTGGACAGGACGGGAGGAAGTCGGGAATTTCGAGCAGAGCACATTGTACTCTGCTGCGATCGAAAGCAAACTGCAACCTTTCATAGTTATTCATGTTTCCCTGCAGTTATCCAAGTGACATAAATTGTATACATGTAACATTTAGCTGCGGCCGCCCAGACACGGAGCGCCTCCAAGTTGTTAGTACGCATATGAGCTGTGTAACAATAATGCCGGGACGCAGAGCTAGGTTTTGGCCCCTTTTGAGTACCAGAGTACCACTTATGTGCACCCCTGCCTATATGGACTATTGTTAAAGGGTTGTCTGACACAGAGCCCTGGCCAGGAAGTCATTTGTGAGTTTTTCTTTGTTTTCCTTGCTGCACCGTGTGATATCACCTTGCTTGAGACTGTTTAACCAATGTAAAGCCTACAATTTGTAGCCGATTTCCCACAATATCTACAACTTCATCAGTGGTCGAGTGCTGTATGTGAGTCTCCCAAAAGGTAGGGAGTAACCCAAAAAGATAAGGGGGGGGGGGGG
>CM070032.1:9242752-9253092 GCA_036250615.1 Ptychadena robeensis
AATGATTGGCACAGAGTGATCAGAAGGGGATAATGATTGGCACAGAGTGATCAGAAGGGGCCAATGAATGGCACAGAATGATCAGAAGGGGCCAATGAATGGCACATGAAGATCAGAATAAGGCATCCCCCTGAAAATAAGACCTAGGGCATATTTTGGCGTTTCAAAAAAAATATAAGACAGTGTCTTATCATCGGGGAAACAGGGTAATACATTTTGCCAAACTACACAACACCTGCCATTCTCTGACTTCTACAATATAGAGACTGAAGTGCCAATTTAGGAACTAGGAGGGCTTATTATTAACCCCATGAAATCCTGGCAGATAAAGAAATTTAAGCCATCACAATGCCAACTCACAGGTAAGTTATAGTTTCATTTTATATATATATTTTGGGGATTTTGACTCCTAATTCGCTTTGAGTACAGGAGTCTGTTCAAATGTGAAGGTAAGGCTGCAGCATTACATCTCCTTTGTAGCTAAATTTACTCCAGTGTCTCTTCCTCCCTCCCAGGCTGTGAGGTATACACCTTATCATTACCGGGGTGACATCACAATGCCGGTGTATAAGCACCAGCTGTTACATGTTGCTGAGTCGATTAGCTTACCTGGTAACATTCTGAAACCCGCCCTGTGATGCCCTCTGGATGTGCACGTAAGCACAATGCCCACTACTGCGTGTAGTTCCTAAACAGTTTTATGATCATTGAGTATCTTTGTGCTGATTGCCGTATTGGGGAAGGGGTGGTCATTTCTCTGGTATCGTCATTAAAAAAATAGGGTAGTACAGGCCAATGTAAGGCTAGGGATACACTGTGCGCTTGAATGCGTAGACGTCAGCGCATCTAATGAGCGCAACCTCCGCTGCTAGCTTTGTTGAGGGCCACTTTATGTAGCCGTGCTACATAGCGCAGCTGAAAACATGGCTCTAATTAATTAATCGGCTGACATACAACTACCGTACTTTCCGGCGTATAAGACCACTTTTAAACCCAGGAAAAAGTCGGGGGTCATCAGGGTTGCCAAGCATCTAGGGGGGCCCGGAGGTCTGCTGCCCGTACCTGTGCTCCCCGCACTGCGTGCTGGCTGACAGCAGTCTCCATGTATTTGAATCACCCCCCCACTCCCTGTGTGAAAGGAGTCGATTATGTGCTGCTACTCTGACTGCAAGTGCTCACTAGCGACATTGTGGCTGAAATTGGTATTGCAGGGAGATTGAGATGAAAGCTAGAACACATAAAATATCTGTACAAAAACTTCACTTTATAATTTATACACAACATTATACAAGTACATTTTTTTAGAATACCAACATTCTTTCAGTTTTTATTGTTAACTGTATACAATTTATGTCCCATGGATAACCGCAGGGACACATTAACTACTATTAAAGGTTGCAGATAGGGGTGTCAAATTGTGAATGTAAATTACTAATCCCCAAAAAAACTTTGTAAATTCTCTCATCATGGAAGATCTTTTCAACCTATCCTAGATGACCAAAGATAATTATTTATTATTGTTGTCTATACTTCAATAATCATTGTCATTGGTTCTTCCTTGGTTATGGATTACCTGAGTATATGAAAGATATCATTTTTTCCATTTTATCCTAATAGACCTGTCATAGGGGCATTATCTAAACAACTCGTGAGGGCCTGCACAAGTTTGCAGACGCTAGCAGACAGGAGTGATTGGTCGTTTCCCTGGCTTGTGCGGACTGACAGCAGCCCAGGAAACGACCATGTAAAAGTAGCCTAATTCCAGTTTACTACATTACCCATTACCTCTCGCTCATTCACAACAGAAGAACATTTACACAACAGTTTGGTAAATCACTCATCTGAAGTTACTGCAAACAACATTCTAAACTGACCTCCGTCTGCTCTCTGTTCTCTATGAATAACATTTATGGGATGTACTATATGTAAAGCAGTGGTTTCCAAACTGGGGGCTGGGCCCCCCTGGAGAGGTGCGAAGGTATTCCAAGGGGGCAGTGGCCCTCATTCTTAACCTGTGTTTGAACAGGGTGGGGGCTTCATAATAGAAAAAGGGAGGCCCTGCAAGGGAAGTTTGGGAACCCCTCATATATGTATGATATATGTATGATATATGATAAGTATGTTGATATTTTAATCTTGTAATGACACAGAAATCAACCAGACGACAGAGTCGGCTGTTGATGCTTAGAAAACGTCTTATTGAACAACGTGACCCTAACAGTGGTGAATAATAGTCCTCTACACTAGGCCAACACTGCGTAGCAGCAATCTACAGTCCCAACTGAGCATCCAAAAGAGTGGTTAGTCGTGTATAGCGGATCAGATTCGTGATCGGTGTCTAGATTGGATTGGGATTGGATAGGGGTCTAGATTGGATCGGGATGAGATTGGCGAGGAATGTCCTTGCAGGTAACCTTAACCAGAGAAGAGCCACAACGGCCGGTAGATACCAGAAGGGAGTCCAAATGGCATGCACAGTTCCCAGGCGTAACAGCAAATGGACCGCGAGTAGACAGGAGCATCTCAACACATTCCGGGAGGTGCCACCCCACTCCGAGCAGAGTACTCTCTGACTGGCAAGCAGGAGTGCTGCGTATTATTGTGCTCACCAGCTGTACACACACCAGTGCTGGAAGTCCCTGCAGGGGAGAGGGGCACAGGGCGAACCTGTCTTTCTTCCTGGATCCATGGACTGAGCCCCTCCTCTTCCTGGCACTTGCCTCTTAAACCTTCAGGCGGCCCTTTTGCATGCTGGGGCGTGGTTTTTGGTTCTTTAGAACACAAGGAATGTGTCACAGATCGCAGTGTCACCCAGCGATCAGTAATTGCAGCGGCGCCCTCTACTAGTTCTGCTGTGTCTTCTCCAAAACCTCAGAGAACCAGGACCTTTTGTAGATCAGCTCCCTCTGCTGGTGAAAGAGATTGTGGCACATGATGTGGCCCCCGCTCCCTCTGCTGGTGGATACTGGTTATCACTCATTATCACACACCTGAAGCCTTGTCCAATCAGACTACCTGACCTTGTATATAAGGAAGTCTGAGGCAACAAGGATTGCATGAACAAAGAGTTACTTATTGTTCCCCTCATAAAAACCTATACTTTACCAAATAGGATGTGGTGAATTGGCAACCGGTGGTCCCCTAACATATCTTTTTGATCAAAAGAGTTACTTATGTCTCTGATCCACAGGTTCTGCTTCTTGATATTCCCTTTTGTTACCGGCCCCCATGCTGTTTTCGACCCCCCTGTTTGCCGCCTGCCCTAACTACTGCATGTCTGACTACATCTCTGCCTGCCGTCTTGATACCACACTTTGGATATTCTGCTGTCAGCCGCTGCCAAGTAAGTGTAGCTAGGGACCGCAACCAGGGAGCTCCCCACAGCAAAGTTCCATCACTCCTTGTGGGGTGAATACCGGGGGCTCCTTAGACCCTGCGCCCCAGTTTATGCTTGTTTGGTGGCATGGTGGGTCCACTGCTCTCGTGGTTCACCAGTGACAGAATGCCAATGTGTGCCCCTCACCCGTGGGCTGTGAGCATAGAACTTCTGTGGCCTATCTAAATTAAAGTGCTTGGGAGGCTGCCATTCTAATGGCCATATTGGGGCTTCAAACCTTTACCAGGCAACCCCAACACACCCCTCATTACTCACAAATCCAGCATAGAAGACTTTACTTTTTTTCTTACAAGATCTAAGAAAAGATCTACAATGGGCAAGCATGTCTCTGTAGCTGGTCTCATTGTAGATTTTAGAAGTTTTTTGTTCTTGCAGAGAGACACCATGATGATGTTGGGGATGGAGAGTGTACAGTGAGCGCTTGTTTATACCTCTAGCATAAAAGTAAATTTTATTTTAAAGATGGCATTGCACACCACAATCCAAAAAATATATACTTACCTGCTGTTCCCTGGAATCCCCGGCGGTGTATGGGGAGAAAGTGACGCCCCCTCCATTAACATGAAGGTCCATAGCACCCCCCTGCCCCCTTCGGCTTCACTGATGACGCTGAAGACACGGGCCAGAAAGGCTCTGTGTGCCTGCAGCTATGGATAAATGTGGCAGGCTCACGGAGAGCTGGCGGTTGCGCCCAATCCTGGCACAGGCACAGTTTGATTCACGATCAAACTGCGCCCGTACTGGCTTCGGGCGTAATGCTAAGGAGGTTAAAATATGTGTAAAAAAGTTTGACCTACCACTGGTATGATGGTGGCATAGTGTTCCACAATTCCTAAAAACTATACTTACCTGCTGTTCCTTGGAATCCTATGAGAGATTCCATGTTTATTTTTCAGGCTGCTGGGTGGTAACACAGGGTGTAATATTGTGAGTGGCCACTGGGGGTGTTTATAATGGTTTTCTATTGGAAAATATGTGTCATTTGGTTTAACGTAGAGAATAGATTAACCCGCCTATCTCTGCAGTGAGTTCCTGGGGGCACCACTGCAGCTCGTCATCAGAGCTATATATAAGAAAGAACATTTGCACCCTAAGTCCCTTGGTACTAGCGCCCACCGTATTCCGGGGTAGGCCCAGGGTGGACTTTGAGGTGGACTAAACGTATGGGTGAGGTTACATTAAAGAGTAGAAATAAAGTGCAGGACAGGTGCATGTCCTGATGAAGCGACTGAAGTCGCGAAATGCGTAGACGTAACCAGCGTGTGAACTAGCTATCACAAGGATTTTTGTTTTTTTATCTATAAATGGAATGGAATGGAATGTCTGTTTTGAAACCAAGACTTATTGGACTATTTTTTTGAATACATTGAATTAACACTACCTTGACTGTTTTTCTACTCTTTAATGTAACCTCACCCATACGTTTAGTCCACCTCAAAGTCCACCCTGGGCCTACCCCAGAATACGGTGGGCGCTAGTACCCAGGGTGCAAATGTTCTTTTCTTATATATATTATTAAACTGGACGTTGGTGGACGACTTTACACAATTTTCAACTTAGGGACTCGAGATTACTCCCCCATTTCCATGTCGTCATCAGAGCTAGGTAGAGAGGAGGGTCTGCGAGGGATCTTGGTAAATTACTTTTTTTGTTTTTTTATGCATTCCTCTCTATTATCGGCACTTCTAGGGAAATTAATGAAAAGATGAATTCATGGTGGTAGCTTTGCTTTTAATATAGACAGAGTAGTGGGGGAATAGTGGGGGTAGAAGGGTGAGGTCTCTTTAACTCTCCAGAACCTGCTGATTGACATCACTGACCCATTGCATCAGGCTAGGCATGGTCTTCCAGTTAAACTCTTCAAACGATAATGAGTACAACATGGGACCTAAGATTGTTGTTTAAATAGGACCATTCTTGAAGTGATTGTTTTAAAAGTACAAATGCTTCGAGCAGCTATCAAAGCCACATGCATGGCGCTCATCTCTGCCAAAAATTCTGAAGTGTTTCATTGTGTGGCAGCTAGTGCCAAGCCCTGACCTGTAAGGGGAATTATATACTGGTCCAAACGCAGAACTTTAGATGTAGCATTTACAACTGACTACAGGAAGACAGTGATATAATATACCGAGCTGAAGTATATATGTTATTTTTGATACCTGCCAATGGTTGTATTTTTCTGTCTGGCCCTAAAAATGTGTCATTCTTACCAGACATTAGGATCAGTTTGGTGCCCCAACTTTCTTATACTGCATTACACAAGTAGCTGCTATTGAAAATGGATCATCAATGGAAGTTGATAGTGGAGTAGTGACAGGGAATCACAAGGTGGGGGTAGCGTCCGCTTTAAGACATCGAGCCATGATGCTCCGTGACCAGGAGGCTATTTAAGTGAAGGTTCGGCCCCCGGGGCGGTGCTCAGTGGGGAAGGACCTGGTGGAGATGGTGTACCTGGGTGAGCTCACGTATGCCAGGCCTATCTCCCACACCTGTTTGTTCTGGCGTGCATGCAGCCAGACAGCGGAATAGCAGGCATTGTTTCTGCAAGCCCCAGTTACATCCGGGCGCAGTACTACCAGCCGCCCCCACAGCAGCATCCTACCAGCATTCTGGTGGGGTGGCCATCGGCCCCCACTCCCTGGCTCATGTCACTGCTCCAGAGGATAGGCTGCTCCTTCTGTTCCAGTGTCTGCATCACGCTTCCTCTTCTGGGACACGTATGTACCAGCCACTCTTGGCTTTGTTACCCCCTGCCCCACGTGGGTTATGCCTGGAAAGTGAGGTCATTACCCAGACACCTGTTTTTTTTATTAAGTTATCTATCTGCCCAGCAACTGGTAAACCCAACCCCTGGGCAGAGGTCATTAATATAGCTTTAGAGATTGTTTGGCGGCCTTTCAGATTTTTGCCACTGCTCAGTTTGGAGCTCTCTGCTCCTATGATTTTCTGGGTCCCCTGACGCTATCCACTTAGCAAGTGTAGCACGGCAACTACACACCCATGACGAATAGAAGGGGCCCCCTTTGGACCAGGGCAGCCTCTTCCTCATCTTGTCTGAGGGTGCAGGTCACATAGTGCTTGAGGAACTTCAGATACCAGCAGCCTCCATCTGGACCATTTGTTTCTTCTGTATTCTGGGTAAGAGCCTCAGCACCTTCCAGCAGCTGGTTAGGAACTGTTCACAACTTAGATCGTATGCTTTGGACCCCATAGGCCTTATAGGTGATGGTGAATGAGACTGTACATTTCCCTATAGTAAAAATTAACCCTTAACCAGCTTGTGTATACATTAGTTTCCTGTGTGTCAGCTGTGACAATGATAGTACCTCTGAGCATAGGCATCTAAAACTAAAAAGGACCTGCTTTCTCTGGTCCATTACCCCAGGCAGCGCTACAAAATCGTATTATGTAGGTAGGTAGTCTTAACAAAGGATTTGAGGCCTATCACTCAGCACCTTCATCCTCACCTTTGCAATCAATGAATTAATACCCAGCCTGTGTCAGATCTATAAGGAGCCATAAGGTTCCCCCAACATCATATTTGGGTCTAGGGATTGGCCACCACGTAGAGGTCGAATGATCCCCTGTAACCAAAAAGCACTGGGCATACAATGACCATGAAATTAGAAGTGGTGGTGGAACCTGTGAAGATAAATATAAGTCAACTTGTCTGTTTACTGGAAAGTATTTAAAACCTAATATTTATTGTATTGTTAGATACCCAAGTATAAGTATCAAAGTACCATATTTTTTGGACAAAGAGATGCACTTTCAAAGAGACACACTTTCCCCCCAGAAATCGGGGCGGGGGAATGCCTGTGTCTTAGGTCCGAATGCGCGACCATCCACGGCCACTCTCGGCCCCGTCTCCCAACAGCATCTTCACCCTTCCGGCAACAAGATTAGCTGGGGAGATGCTGTCAGATGGGAGACCAGCCCCCCTCTTCCCTGATGTGTAAGAAAGATGACATGATATGCCGTGAAGTGCTACTAGTGACATCTAATTGAAATCGGCTGAAATTGGGTATTGCATGGGATTTTTTTCCCCTATTGATTTGAACACACCTTGGGGTACTGATAACCATTGCTATGGAGAAGAAGATTAAACAAAATCCTCCATCACTAAAATAAGTCTCTGATGTGCCCAATTGTCCTATGTCACTGCTATATACGATAGCAGTGGTTCCCAAACATTCCTTGCAGGGCCCCCATTTTCTATTTAGGAACTTTATCAAGCCCCCTTTACTATTCAAACACAGGCTAAGAATGAGGGCCAGTGCCCCCCTGGATTACCTTTATGCCCCCCAGTTTGGGAACCACTGTTTAATAGTGGCATGGGGGTCAATGGGAGGACCAGGGACATTTCTTGACCATTTATCCAAGCTTTCTGATCATCATGGTATCCTCAGCCCCTCAACAATGGACCTAAGGTGTTCTAAGGTCCCAGGGACCTAAGTTGTCCCTAGAAAGAGTTCAGAAACCCCAGGGGGGTCAAACACTTAGACTACAGATTTTCCATACATTAACAATCTGAGGAGTGAGCTGCATGACAGATGAACATAGACTTCATGTCTTTGAACTATAGGGCCACCTTATGAGTGCCCCGCACCCATGGACATTTCTCACTTCTTTTCTGTAAAGTTCATATTCCTGCCAAGATCTATCAGCAGCCTCTCAGTAATATTCTCACCAAGCGTATTAATATTTAACTGAAGTGACAAGGATGTGTATGTGAATCCGTAAGGGGTCACGAACAGGTTCAGATATAAAGCACAGCTTGTCACTTCATCTTCGTTATGGAGATGGCTTGTGTGGGAGTTTATACAGCAATATACTACAGAACTTAAATTATAACTCCAGGAGAATATACGAATGTAACCCTTCTATACCCAGCATTCTGTAGAAAATGTCTGTATACAAAGGGTAGCATACCAAACCCCCTTTATCATAGGGTCTTGTATGCTTTGGTAGAGTGGGGCCATGAGCAATGTGGGGGTCCCCCCCTTCACAGCATACCAAACCCCCCCCCCCCTCTGTCCAATCAGGCCCCATGCCATACCTCAACAAGTTGGAGTCCCCTTAGTTAAAGTAAGAGGGTCTCTTCCCTACAACCTTGCCCCAGTGTTGTGGGGGGTGCAGGTGGGGGCTCATCCGTAGTTCCCCTTTAACAAGATGACCCATGGATTACACTTCCCACATTATTGAATCAGTAGAGTGGTCCCAATGACCTCTTACCCATACAGAATGGGGTTTAAAGATAAGTTCTTGAGATAAGACAAGACACAGAGGATTTTTTTTTTCTACTCTACCTTTCTACCCATGCGTACAGATGAACTTTAGGAAAAGAAAGATGATGGGTAGTTGCGCACAACCTTCAGCAGTGATTACACAGCTATAGTGATATCAGTGGCCAGAAAGGCCCTCAGTTGGTGTATGGGGCCTGAGCAAGGATCACAGAGTAAAATGGAGTCAGTATGAGGGATGGGTGTTTAAGTTGTGTGTAGGTGTGCAGCTCTCAAAATGGAGGAGTGTGGCCCCCTGTAACAGACAAATAAGAACAAGGACAGAGGCGCACAACCTAGTACAACGAATGTTGTACTAGGTTGTGCGCCTCTGTCCTTGTTCTTATTTGAACTTTAGGAAAAGTCTGATGTCCGCCTGTTCGCGACGAACCATCAACTGTGCCCCTTGACGTCTTCAAATGAAATTATCTTGACACCGAAAAAGAACACTGCGGCCATCCCCAGTTATAAACCATCAGCTCCCACAACAGTTCAAATGTCCCACAAGTGGGGGTCTCTTCCCTTAAGCTCCAGTGATGCTCTTTGCCCCTTGCAGATCCACTGCCACTGACAGAATGAGACTTCAAAGATGCCGGGCCGATCAATATCTGCCCATGTAGTGTTGTGGTTTGTCGTGTAGTGCAAGACAGGGTTTCTTTTCAGATGTCCTATGCTCAATCACTGTCACAAGGAATAAACAGAATGTCCACGCAGCTGGTAGGGGAATATTAACTAGAGGAGTAGTATATACAGGCTGTCACCATCACCCAAGGTGGGGTTAAAGCATAGGGAGCTAAGTTGCAAACACATCTACCTGCTGCACAGGGGATTTTGCTGATGGCTCTCTTACCCCACGTCTCAGGAGATAGCAGCTGTCCAGTGGTCAGAAAAGCCTAACAGTTCAAAGGAAGGTGGAGAGGGGAGGAATGCGGAGTATCGCCCTAACTCTAGACTCCTGTTGGAGGTCCCAACCATCTGCTCGGGGCAAGATTAGGAAAGGACTGCCCTGGTCCAAAGGGGATCCCTTTCATTTGCCACAGATGGGGGAAAGTGGATGGCCGGCGATCAAACCCAGTAGAAAGCAGTAGACACACTCGCTGGCAGAAGATCCACACTGAACAGGGAGGAATTCAAAAACAGGGAATTTATCACCTCTTCCCAGTAGGAGGAGGTTAAGAGTCTCCAGGCAGAATAGGAATAATACACTTGGAGGAAACCAAAAGAGCAGGAAGAGAACCATTACCTCAACCCCTGGCAGCTGCTGTACAGAAATAGATACATCACTTAAAGCTGTACACACCTATAGTACACCATGTCATGACTAGGAATACACACTATATAACATTAGCTATATACAGAAGTGTAAAACCACTTCACCACACTCTGTTTTCCACTGTATCTGCGCATGCACATTAGGACATATGAGGACATCGTGCATGCGCAGATACCATGGAAACTGTAGTGACCTGAGAAAGGGTGTATTATTATATGCACTGTGTATTATATGCTGTATATAGCTGTATATTGTGTGTGTATCCCTGTAAGGGTTTCACCTGTTGTTGACAAAGTGCTGGAAGCATGAGTCATGGCTGGGTGTGTACCTCCTTACTTTCCCTCCAAAATGTATCTAATATACTCCTGCCCAGTAACAGGCCTTAAGC
>CM070032.1:9281241-9293009 GCA_036250615.1 Ptychadena robeensis
CCCCCCCCCCCCCCAACCTCCTGTCCCTGGGTGCAGCGCTCATATGAAGACCTGGTTTCCGTGATTAACATTGACAATTTTACTGATTTAGGACCACTTTGGGGGCTGCATGTGGAGGACCAAGGGGGGCCCCAAACAACGCCCAAAGGGCCGTATGCAGCCTCCAGGCCTCAGGTTGGGCACCTAGGCCCTAGAGTATATATTTCCAGTACGATCATGTACATAGTCACTCTGAAAGCCAGATGGATGACTAGCGAAACGTCTTCAAGAAACAAACACAGCAAGTCCAGTTGATTTGAATTAAACACTGCAGATATACAATGACCTGAGAACCTTCACAGACATCTCCTTGGAAACGTTTTCCTCATGGAGAAGCATGTGATCAACTGAACCAGCTGATGAATTAGCAACGGTTGATCCTATTTCTATCTTATACAGGAATGAGACCTAATCTAATTATCCTGATCAGGGAATCAGCAAAGATCAACTTTATCAGCGGATCACACTGATCATGTGCTTCTCCATGAGTTATCTTGTAGGAGAACTTTTCCTAGGAGAACTTCTCTCCTATGAATCCAGTAACTGGTCATATATCGCCCTCTGGTGGAAGCTCTTTGGCGACACACAACGGACTGTTGGTAGGCTTGTTGAATATGTATGTCTGAACAGGTTCATTATTTTTAATTGGTCAGATGCTCATCTCAACGTATTATCATATATAATATTATTTTTTTATTATATTCTATTTATTTATAGGAGCAGTAGCTGCAATACCAGTGGCTATAAACTGTGGGTTACCATTTGCTGTGCACTCCTACTTGCCACCCAGAATAAGAATAAATGTGGCGCACCCCTCTACCATCCCATCTCATGGACACTACACTGCACAAGCCCCAAAACAATCCCATCCAGACTCCATCCAGCCACCACTTGCAGGGTCTCCAGGCTGAAGATGAAGTAGAGGCAGTTATTGAGGAGCCTGTGTCGTGTCCCCCAGACAGATGAAGGAGCAGCTTTGTTGTTCTCTGTAACTTCAGGACTATCTGTAAAAGAAAAAAATCTATGTAACAATTTTTTGTATTCTATTAGTATTCTAGTCTGACATCAACAGTTTCATTCACAGCTTGCAAACATTATACAGCAAAAGAAACCTATCATCAGCCAAATGTTGGGCTGACATCTGTGGTTGAGTGCTTGAAGCTTGTCAAGGTGACCCTCTTCTTGAATACTGTGATTTACTAACAAGTATGCAGATAAGGTTTTCTGATACTTATATGGATCAATGACTCAGAAAGAATTAAGCCAAGCAGTACTCAATTGTAGTTCTTTTTTTCAAATTAACAAATTTGATGTCAAAGTTGTGAGCTACAGTAGAACTTTATATGCTGAAATCAGGCTAATGCAAAAAGAATATGATTTGTGAAAGGGAGAGGCTGTGGACACAACTGAGGAAGAGGCTGTCACTGGATAGTCTATATACCAGAAGTGGGCAAACAAAGGCCCGGGGGCCTGATCTGGTCCGTTTAGCTTTCTTTTCCGACCTATTGTCACCTTGTTGAATAGATGATCCTAGAGGTGTCCAAAAATTGCCTTGGGGATGATGCAGAAGCATGTATGGACACTGTTGGCACATCCAATAGGCAGCCTCTAGGAATTATCTCTGCTCATTCATCAAAGAAAGGACGGTTAGATGAATAGCGGGTCCGAAATCTGGTTTTTCTCCTTGCCAGGACGGCAAGGACAAGGGGACTTTCAGAGAGGCCACCCCGGCTCTTCAACTTTACCCCAGTTGGGGATTTTTTAATGAAAAGTAGACAGCAAGAAAAATAAATATATAAAAATTGGTCTTAAATATAAAGACGATAGAACACAGGCCATGCCACAATATCAAATAGATGAATAAGAAAGTCCATAAGGTCATTAAAAGCTGAGAATATTTTAAATTTTACTTCTGGACGGTATTAGTATGGCGATCCGGATGTCAATTGATCCACTGAAAAAGCTGATTTTATCAAATATCCGTTCAGGACATAAAAGGCGTTTCCACCACCTCGACGCACGTTTCTAACGAATTTTCATCAGGAGGCGTGGTTAGGTCCGGTTAATCAACATTTGGGTATTGGCTCAGCTCGCCCAAGGAGGAGGAGGTAGACAGGAGGAACGGGGGGCCACTGCTGGGGCCAGCCTGGGTAAACCTGTATGTAGAGAGGGTTTATCTTAAGCAGCCCATACACGGGTCAGATTTTCAATCAATCAACTTAAAACGATCAATTTTTAAGTCTGTATAAAATTGTATGTCGATTGTATCATGCCCCATATGTAGTACAAGATTTTTGATCGATTTTTTTTTTTTTCAATCCACAAAATAATCGATCCAAAATAGTCCGATTAAAATTTCAATCAGAAGTGAGGTAGAATAGGTAGAAAAATCGATCAAAAAGTGGTTGACCACACTTTGTTCTCAAAATACGGAACCAATTTTCAATCGACCGATCAAAATTTACCATCCAGTCCGATCAAAAAACGACTGAATTTTCACTCAATTTTGATCGGATTAAGTCGATTTAACCAGGTGGGCAAAACTCAATTCTCAATCAATTGACTAAAAAATTGATCGTTTTAAGTCGATTGATTGAAAATCTGACCCGTGTATGGCCTGCTTTAGTATAATAAGGTGGCCTGTGGATGTCAGGCAGCAAGGTGAAGAGGTAGTGATATCAGCTTCCCAGATTTCCTCCTTTCCTTCCTCTGCTCATTCATCACACATCACTGCCATCATTAGCCGCCATTATGCCGGCAATGCATGGAACTGGCACACCAGTGGCAGGTTGGCCATTAAAGGTCTACTTCATTGTGGCTGTGACTACCCCCACAATACTTTGACCTCCTCCATTTTGGTTGTGACTTGGTCTATCATTTGTTTACTCTTTACTGACTGTCACCCCATTCCCAAAGAATGCATGCCTCAAACCTTTTCAAGAGTTCCTTAATCCAAAACTATGGGCTGGCTTTGTATCCTATACCTCTTATAGTGCAAATGTAGCTCTCTTGAGGCGGCCAGAAACATCTCCATTCCCCGACGATCGGTGTGCATTCAGTCAGTAGATTCCTTAAAGTAATGGTGATCGAACAGGGAAATACCAACAAGCCAGTTCCATAAATGTCTCCAGTCACTGACGATCAGTGTGCACAACAGTCATTCAGTCCAAGATTCCTTATAGTAATGGCGATCGAAAAGGGAAATACCGACATGCCGGTTCCCTGTTCAATCAATATTTTGTTGGAGTGGGATCGATCAATCAAGGTGGGCAGTGTTGGATTCCTGAATTGACCAGTGTATGACTGGCTTTAGGCACATGGCTATTGAATAGTAGAACTGAATGGGAAGGATCTAGCTCAGGCCTAACCAAGATAAGATGGATAGAGTGTTTGTGTGAACTAATCAACTTGTAAACAATTGAACATAAAAGTTTTGCCGGGTCTGTGGGCCCTAGTTTGCCCATGTCTGGTCTAGCTAGTCCGGTCTGGTCTAGCTAGTCCGGTCCGGTGTTGCTAGGGTCACTCCCACTACATATATTTCATTAATGTGCCCTATCAACCAGCCATTGTAGGATAAGCTGGTAGGGTTCTCTTCTCAGAGAGTGCTCCCTCAAAAAGATGGTGTTCACAAGGGATGAAACACAAAAGTATAGTTTGGTTAAACCCTGAGGAGTAGTGGATACAATGACTGAAAAAACAGCTCTGTATATTGGTTACTTACTTCTTAGGCTCTGTGTACAACCAGCAACCTGTGATGGGTATCGGACGTGTGGAGAAAATTGGTCGCACTCAATAAGTCTATGGGTGACTGGTGGTAAGTGTAGGATGCTTGGTCCTCAATTTCCGGTAAAAGGATAGAGTACAAGGCTAGAAATGACCCACTGCAAAAAAAAAGGAGGCTTGTAATGAGGCGCCCGATGCAATTAAAAAAATCCTTTATTGGTTAGGTGTTGTTAATATCCAAATCGTACATCAATGCTAGTACTAATCGTTTCTTGGCTCACAGGGCCACTTCTTCAGGATAAAAGATAAGATGTAGATCTTGTTTTCTGGAACCGTACAGATTAGCTGTAGAGGACCAAGATCACTTTTGTTTTGGTCTGTCTGAGACTTTAAAGCTCCAGAAAACAAGATCTACTCCTACCTTTTATCCTGAAGAAGTGGCCCTGTGTGCCACGAAACGATTGGTACTAGCGTTGATGTACGATATGGATCTGAACAGGCCATAACCAATATTGAATTTTTTTTGTTGCATCGGACGCCTCCCTACAAAGCCTCCCTTTTTTTGAAAGTTTGTCATCTTTGTACTTTAACCAGCCATTATGCACATGTTGTTTCTGCCGAATAATCTGAGGTTGATTAGCATACAATAGCAATAAGAAAATCGCCAGCCATACCTGTCTACTATTAAAATATTTATTCCCTGGCTGACTGGGCAGGACCGCAAAGTATGTGCTGCTAGGTGTTGTGAAGGACAAAGGTCCATAGGTTTAGTTATGTTGGTTATGTTTAACATTGCTTTAAAATCCAGATAGAAAAACCCAAAATCATAGATCTGTCATCTTCACTTCTGCAAAACAACCACCAGATGTCACTAAAAGCTAGAGAATAGTCATTATTTCCCACCTAGTAATAGATACAGTGGCTTGCAAACACCACTTTGTATTGGTCTTTCCCGTGGAATTCCAATAAAATTGATTCATGTTTGTGGCTGTAATGTCACAAAATGTGGAAAAATTCAAGGGGCCCGAATACTTTTGCAAGCCACTGTACAAACATGGTCCATAAAACCAACATCTCTGTTAAACCCTACAAAATTTGGAACCGGAGACTACAGAAACAATGGATGTACCGTATTTTTCGGCATATAAGATGCACTTTTTCACCCCCAAAATTGGGGGCAAAAAGTGCCTGCGTCTTATACGCCAAATGCACGACCCCCGCAGCCACTCGGCCGCCGTTGGCCGCACCTTGGCTTCCTGCCAGCTCTCCAGGCATGGAGGAGCTGTCAGTTAAGATGGGAGACCCGATGTCCGGCTCTCCCATCTGAACTGTGCTAGATGAACTGGCATCTACAGCTCTTCTGTGCGTGGAAACAGCAATCAGCTGCCCCATGGACACAGAATCCGTGACACCGGGGACTGTGACAGAGGAGAGAGAGCTGAACACAGCTTTTTCTGCCCTAAAAATTGGTTGCGTCTTATGTGCTGGTGCGTCTTATAAGGCAAAAAATACGGTATATTATTATGTATACTGGCAATACCAGCAAGTTATTAGTGGTTTATTTCTAAGCATCTTGTCTTAGACCTAGAGGATGCTCATCAGTCCTATTAAGCTAGCCATACATGTTCCGATTCCATGGCCGATCGATCACCCATCCGATCGATTCCGCGATGCCAGAGGGAATCGGATGTCCGATCGATCGCCCAATTAAGCCTGTCCCTACCACCTTGGGCCACCGATTCCTGGACGATTCCGTGCCCGATCGATCACTTCACACATGGCAACTCCCCCTGATGTGTGCTGAATCGGATCAGAGAGACCAACATGTTGGTTCTCTGGCAGATCCGATTCTGGGCCTCCGATCGATCGGACGTGATCAATCGGGCAAGGTGGGCTTCACGCGATTCCGGGACGATCGATTAGCGTGCACGCGCCCGGAATCGATCGTCCCGGAATCCCTTGGGAATCGGACCCGTGTATGGGGACCTTTAGACCCCCTAAGTACAAATTATGCAGTGCTACAAAATGAAAATGTTACTACTTTTTCTCCTCATCTCTTTACAGTAAAAAAAGCTTTGACTTCAGTCTCAGGTGTTCTAACCACTCATGGACAATTGGATGCTTTGGCATCACACCAACTTCCTATGAGTCCAGGCTGTCAAAGATCTGACCCTAGTCTGGACTGACACAGGAGAAGACAACTTTGTAACATCATTACATATAAATATAGGATTAGACCCTTAGATAAATTTATGATTTGCATCATGATCGGTTGAAGGTAAGATTAATGGTGCAAGCTATCTTTGCTCTTTGTTATTAAAACAAGACAAGAGGGATCATATTCCACTAGCCATAGACACCTGGAAAAGGCCATCCTCTTATCCAACCAGAGCAAGCTGACATGGAAATATGATAGCCTCAACCTAACATAAGTTTACCTGAAGTCACTTTGACCCCTGCCCAGACATCAGGGTTAGAGCAGTAGGACATCTGGGTTTGAGCACTAGGATGTCGTGGAGTAGTAGGAGTATGACACCAGGGTTTGAGCAGTAGGAGATCGGAGTTTGAGCAGTAAGACATCATGGCTTGAACAGTAGGACTTTAGGGTTTGAACAGTAGGACATCAGGGTTTGAGCAGTAGGACATTGGGGTTTGAGCAGTAGGACATCACGGCTTGAACAGTAGGACTTTAGGGTTTGAGCAATAGAACATCAGAGTTTGAGCAGTAGGACATCAGGGTTTGAGGAGTAGGACATCAGGGTTTGAGCAGTAGGACATCAGGATTTGAGCAGTAGGACATCAGGATTTGAGCAGTAGGACATCGGGGTTTGAGCAGTAGGACATCACGGCTTGAGCAGAAGGACATCAGGGTTTGAGAAGTAGGACATTAGAGTTTGAGCAGTAGGACATCACAGCTTGAACAGGAGGACTTTAGGGTTTGAGCAGTAGGACATCAGGGTTTGAGAAGTAGGACATTAGAGTTTGAGCAGTAGGACATCAGGGTTTGAGCAGTAGGACATCAAAGTTTGAACAGTAGGACATCATGGTTTGAGAAGTAAGACACAAAGTAGGACATCAGGGTTTGAGTTTAAACAGTAGGACCCAAAATTCCTACTCATATATGATACATGGAATAGCCTTGCTATAAGTGGTGCTGTTCTTTTGGAGGCTATATAAGACCTCGATATGAGGGACTTGGCTTGTCATGGAAATAGTGTCTTGTGGAGATCAGGAGAGGATGTTTGCAACCTATGGGACTACAGGAACAAGCAGCAACATGTGATCATGTGTGTTAGAGAATCCCCTACTTAAAGACTCAGCACCAGAGGAAATTAACTACATTACATTAAGGGTTATGGACTGGACTATTTTGTAACTAAACCCAAAATGTGATCAAATATTATATAATATTATTTAAATTGTTTTAATAATAAATCAATGAATATGTATTTTGATATTTGAAGCCCGCAATTGCCAGCCTTTAGTAAACCCTGCGAGTCAGGGCGTAGGGTTTTTTTCCCCCATTGTTAGGGATTTTTTTCATACTTGAATTATTTGGCTAGGGCATGCCTCTATTGCATCGAATATACTGACACACCCCACCCCTTAGCCATTTTCTTTACTCTCAAATATTATTTAACTTGTGTGGGAGGTCACTTCCTCTTATAGCCGATGGATCGGTCTATAACTAAGGGCCCCCATACACCTTTAGACTTTCTAAACCATCAAGTCTACCTGTGTTCAATCGCAGAGGACTCGGCACTACATAGTTGTTGGTAGATCTAAAGGAAATCTGACAGAGAAATCTAAAGATGTATGGCCAGCTGGTGGCCATACATAAGACTGGTGGTCCTGGGCTGTCTGTATTGTGTCAATGAGTGGTTGATCCTCCTGGGCTGCCTCGGATGGAGTAGCGCAGGAGTGGAGAAATTACTTTTATGCCCGGGGCACATTCAGGGTCCTGTACACTTTCCCTCCCTCCAGCATGCACACTCCAGATGCAGTTAGATGTATATTCTCCATCTTGGTTAGCATATGATATATCTGTATGCCAACCAAGATGGAGAATATACATCTAACTGCATCTGGAGTGTGCATGCTGGGAGAGAAAATCCAAAGACAAAGTTTAGGTTGTCTGAGATTTAACGGCAAGAGGTTGACCAGCATCCCCCAACAAGAACCCCCAAAGCAGTACACGTCTATATGGCACCCACCTTGCTACACACTCTGCGAGCTGTTCCTTCAGGTATAGGAGAACATTTTGTACTCGTACAGGTTAGTCCCAGGTTAGGTTTCCGTTGCTTTGATATCATTCATAATCCTCTTCTTGTTTCCAGTAATAAATCTCTATGAGCATGTTCTTTTATTATGTCCTTGTTCAAGATTATCTGTGGTTTGTGGCTCATTGTTTGGTTTTTCATTTCTACTTAAAGGTTACATGACATATTTTTGATTTTAAAGCCCCCTTTACCTATTCTTTACCTAAATCATTTCAGCACAACTTCTGCAGGGTCGGGTCACTGAAAATATAACAGCTTTACCTTTATGCATAAAATAAATGATGACCGCCATTACAGCATTCTTACCAAATGATTGTTTGAAGTCACCCAGGATGTTCACAGTAGTAAACAATTGTGCAATGTTTTGTACAGGAATATCTGGACCAAGCCCAAATACAAATGCTGGCTGGCTGTGACGAGAGGAGAAGGCCTTAAACTGGTTCTATTAAGTATACTGTTTTTTTTTCCATTGGTTTACCTGGTGGTCACAATACACATCCTGCCTAAAGCTGGCCATACACCTTTAGATCTCTCTATCAGATATCCTTTAGATCTACCAACAACTATGTAGGGCCGGGTCCTCTCAGATTGAACACAGGTAGACTTGATTGTTTAGAAAGTCCTTCATATTACATGGTTTTGGTAAAACAACAGGAGATCTAAAGGAAATCTGACAGAGAAATCTAAAGGTGTATGGGGTCCTTTAGAGTGGCTACAGAGTGGTGTTGACCAAGCATGCCCACCCCCTCAAGCAATACCAAGCCCCATAGCAGTCCCAGTAGCCCAGAGTAGTTGGGGGTCACGAGCTGCACCCTCCCTCTCCTCCTGAGCACACCCCCCCCCCACTCCTCCTAAAAACCAAGAACCAATTCTATACCTCGAAAAGGGGAGACAATCCAATATCAATGAAAGTTATAAACTCTTCTTTGCACATGCAAGGGCTTCCTGCATAAATAGTTTTTCCAGAAGAACTTTGAGTGTTTGTATAGGCAGTTTGCAGTCCTTTTCCAACGTGAACATATCGGGGTCATCGCATACTGAAACCCACATTTCAGAGAAATCTCCAACTTTCTGCAACGACAAAAGGTACTGGCCTAAAAACATCAGATTAGAACAGAGGGAATCAGATGGAATGGGTGTCCATGGCTGAGCAGCTGCGTCCAAATCTTACATCAAGCCAAACGCAAAGAATTTGATAAAATGGACTGACAATCTGATGGACCAGTCAGGGTGTGGTGGATGCCAGGATAACAAAACTTTTTCTGAGTATGCATGGTGCCAAGTTTTTTTATTGGTTGGGCTTTACCTCTTGGTTCAAACTCTGAATGCTTTGGCATACCAAGACCTTCTAGACAGTTTCATACTCCCAACTTGAGTTTGGAGGTGTCCACTTCTTGTACCAGTGCGCCAATGCACACAACAAAAGTACATAATATAGATGAGTGATGGAAGAACTAGACTGTACAAAGCTCGGAATTAAGCCAGATAGAACATCTTTAGTATAAATTTAAATGAAGACTGTGAGCCTTGAACTTCTCATCTGTGTCTGACCTCACAAATGCTTTTCACAAATTCCTATAAACACTCCCAGGGGCGTAGCTAGAAATGACTGGGCCCCATGGCATATATTTGTATCCCCCAATCCTTTCACTCCAATCCCTTCCCTTCCAGGAGTGGTGGGCCCCCTTGTGAATATGGGCCCCATAGCACTGCTATGGTTGCTATAGTGGTTCCTACGCCACTGAACACTCCTAAATCCTATGGAAAGCCTTCCTAGAAGATCTGGGCCAATTCCATTTTGAAGTGTATAGATTAAGAATGAGATATCAGAAACGTTCATGTGTAAGTAAAGAATGAGTCCCAATGATTTTGGCAAATTACGGCCTATTCCTAAACACCTAGGCCAGTGGTTCCCAAACTTTCCTTGCAGGGCACCCCTTTTCTATTTAAGAACATTAATGAGCCCCCCTCCCCATTCAAACACAGGTCCAGGAATAGCTTTGTGCCCCCCAGGGGGGCCAGCCCTCCAGCTTGGGAACCACTGCCCTAGATAATCATTTAATTCAGTGGTTCCCAACCTTTTTAGATCTACGACCCTGAAACCCTAAGTACCAGAAGTGACATCGCGCTACGTCACTTTCGGCACCTTCAGGTTAGTGTAATGTCCCCTCCTTTTTACATTCCCACCCTGCTTGTGCAAATAATGTCCAGGGTGGGAAGTTAACAGCAGCTCTGATGCTTTCAGTGAACAAGGCGACCCCTGTAGAATGGTCTTTCCACTCCTAAAGCCCCACATACAATTACCATGCAACTTCTGTACAACCAACTTTTCTTCTACCAAAACCATGTAATAGGAGGACCTTTCTACACCTTCCAATCACTATGTATTCTATCAGGGAGGTCACTATACTACATAGTTGTTGGTAGGTCTCATGAAAGTTGTATGGAGGAATCTGAAGGTGTATGGGAGGCTTAAGGAAGTCCCAACCTACAGCTTGAGAACCGCTGATGCAGAGACCCAAGTAAAATGGAAGGTCTATCCTTGTGTTCCATCATTTAAAGGTGATCTGCATCAGATCCTATGAAGATCTGAAACCCTGCCCATGTTCAAGCATCACAACAAGATCTCACTCATCTCTGTAACACAATCTCTTGGGCTTGGCCGAGATATGTCGTTCCTGTATACAACACAGCACATTGCGTAACCACTTACTACAGTGTGCAACGCGGGAGATTTCATTATGTGGTAACAAAATGACGTTTCCCAACATGCCTTCCAGGGTTATCATTGTTTATTTGTTATTATTGTCAGTGTATTTGAATGTCATATTTATTTGACATTTACATGCTTGTTCTTCCAGGTTGTGAGGATTGTGGCCCCCATACACGTTTAGATCTCACTGTCAGATATCCTTTAGATTTACCAACAACTATGTCGTGTCCTCTGAGATTGAACACAGGTAGAATTGATGGTTTAGAAAGTCCCTCATATGACATGGTTTTGGTAAAAAAAAGGAGATCTAAAGGAAAGAGAAATCTAAAGGTGTATGGGGACCCTTAAGCTGGCCATACACTGGTAAATTCCCGTGCAATCGACCCCCGATCAATCACAGCGTGGTGACGTCACCACGCTGTGATTTATCGGGGATCAATTGAACGGAAATCAATGTGCACCACATGGGCACATCGATTCCCGCTCAATGGGGACCTCCAGGACACATGTTTTTCCCCAGCCTCCAGCCCGTGTGAATCAGAACACATTCACACGCTATGGAAGCTGGGAAGAAATCATTCAGCCTCTCACATAAGCTTTAGTCGGCTTGTGAAGAGTGCTGACTCCGCCCCCCTTCACACTGAGCCTGGGCGGAGTCAGAGCTGACAGCTGGCTGTGTGAAGGCAGAGTCGGATTTTTCCTATACTTTACATGAAGATTCTTCTTCATGTAAAGTATTGATGATTGAACAGGGTTTTCCAACTTGTTGGAAACCCGTTCAATCGAGGTTCTTCGAGCAGGCTCTATTAATCCTGCTCGAAGGACAGCACACACTGGTAGGATTGTAAGCAGATTAGAGGATAATCAATCACCGTGACCGCGCACGTTGATTGATTGTACTCAAATCTTTTTACAAATCTACCCGTGTGTGCCTAGCTTTAGACTACACAAAGAGATCTATATACAGTGCTGCTTGAAAGTATGTGAACCCTCCAGACATGGTCACTGTTTGT
>CM070032.1:9303209-9339072 GCA_036250615.1 Ptychadena robeensis
CTTCCTCGGGTTCAGGCTTGGATGGGTCTTCCTCGGGTTCAGGCTTGGATGGGTCTTCCTGGGGTTCAGGCTAAGGGGTTTTTCTGGGGTTCAGGTTTAGAAGGGGTTTTCTGGGGTTCTGGCTTGAAAGGGTCCTCTTCAGGTTCAGGCTTGGATGGATTATCTTCGAGTTAAGCTGGCCATACACCTTTTAGATCTACCAACAACTATAGTGCCGGGTCCTCTGCGATTGAACACAAAAGTCCCTCATATTACATGTTTTTGGCAAAAGAAAAAGCGATCTAAAGGAAATCTGTCAGAGAAATTTAAAGGTGTTTGGCCAGCTTTAGGGTCCACATACACCTTTAGATTTCTTTGTCAGATTTTCTTAAGATCTCATTTTTGTTTTATCAAGAACCATGTAATATGAGGAACTTTCTAAACCATCAAGCCTACCTGTGTTCAATCACAGAGGACCTGGCACTACATAGTTGTTGGTAGATCTAAAGGATATCTGACAGAGATCTAAAGGTGTATGGCCAGCTTTAAGGCTTTAAAGGGTCCTCCTCAGGTTCATGCTTGTGGTGTTCTTCTGGTGTTAAGGCTTGAATAAGTGCTGTGGTTGAGGTTTAGTTCCTACAGAGGTCCAGTTTGAGGTTGTAAGGGTTCAGATTGGATTATGTGCTGATCTGATGGAGGGTTGTTTGTTTTGATGCTGTTGGAGCTAGAGGTCCTAATCCTCTCATGGTTTATTTTTTTTGTCTGGTTTGGAAAGTGAATGTTTGGCATTGTTTAGGACTTGGGACTCTTCTAAAACTGCCAGAGAAATTTTGAGCTAGAGGAGGTTTGGGGACGTTTTGATCTGAATATTAATGGATTGGGGTTCTGAGCAGGTGAAGGGTTTGGGAGAGTTCCCATCAGGCAGATTGGGTATTCTGAATTGGTGGGGCCTTTTCTGATCTAGATGAGAGCTGGGGGACAATGTTCTGAGCTTTTCTGTATCTTTTCAGGGAAGTTGCAAAGGTGTCTGTGTTTTGAGGGAAGTTCTGAAGTGGTGGATATTTGGGGGATGTTCTGATTAGGTGGCAGGTTGGGGAGCATCGTGAACCAGTAGGAGTTCTAAGCTAGCTGAACATAGGTTGTGTTGCGTTTTCAAAAAAATTGTTTGTCTAAAACGGCTATAGTTTTCAGTAATGAGATCCCTTAACATATGTCGCTTGTCAGAGCATTCTTTGGAGCTGAAATATTTCCTCTTTTCTTGAAGTTGAACCCCAAAACAATTGGTGGCCATGCTGTTAAATTACATCTGTTTTACCTGCAAAATAATTGTTATCTTTGTCCATTCGGGCCTGAATTTTTCACCACATGTATAGTCAGTCTTGTGACTTGTTTTTAATGTGCTGCAGTAAAGAAACCTAGGTAGGTCACCTCACTGCTCTCCACCAGGAGTAGAAGGAGGCTGAAAGCATCATCTCTTTGCAGTCCTCTACTGTCTTACAATCTCATAACTGAACCGGTTCAGACTTGGAAGGGTTCTCCTGGGGTTAAAGCTTTAAAGGGTCCTCCTCAGGTTCAGGTTTGGATGGGTTCTCTTTGAGTTATGGCCCCCATACACCTTTTAGATTTTTCTGTCAGAGGCTGAAAATGCCATCTCTTTGCGGTCCCCTCCTGTCTTACAATCTCATAACTGAACAGGTTCAGGCTTGGATGGGTTCTCCTGGGGTTCAGGCTTGGATGGGTTCTCCTGGGGTTATGGCTTTATAGGGTCCTCCTCAGGTTCAGGCTTGGATGGGTCCTCTTTGGGTTCAGGCTTGGATGGGTCCACAACAGGTTCAGGCTTGGATGGGTACTCTTTGAGTTAGGGCCCCCATACACCTTTAGATTTTCCTGTCAGAGGCTGAAAATGCTATCTCTTTGCGCTCTCCTCCTGTCTTACAATCTCATACAAACAAGCTTTGTCTTCCTTCACCTGGAAACATGGTTTTCGATACGATCACACTCCTTCTTTTGCCATAACACGCACCTTAATGAATGGCAACTACAACCCAAGGCGATGCACTACTACTTTTTTTTTTTTATTGGGGTCGGGGTTGCCTTCCTGAACTGTGAGCTGTCATAATACAACACTTTTTAACTTGTAGAAAAATAACACGCCCGTAGGAATGTATGAACCAAACTTTAAAGAGATCTGACTCAATTGGTGGTATTATAGAGCAATGTGGAGTAGTGCGGTCAGACTTTTCACAGAGGAGGAGGTGGCAAGTTTGATGACGAGCCTTGTATTGTATGTGTGAGATGTTCAATGTGATCTGATATAAATTGTTAGATGTTTAGTATTTGAGAGACATAAGGCTCCCGTACACGGGTCGATACCCGGTCGGTTGATGAATGTTTGAGCGCAGCGTGATGAAGTTACCACGCTGTGCTCAAGTGTTTGTTGATTGCAGCACTTTGCACTCGATTCCCATTCAATACTTTGGATGAGAACTCTGGTCCCCATCCAAAGTATGGGCCCCAATACACGGGTTGATACCTGCTGATCGATGAATGTTCGAGCGTAGCTTGTGGCGTGTTTCTCGATTGGACGGTGAACCAACGCGCACCACTTTGGTTAGTTGATTCCTGTTGAATACCTTGGATGGCCCATACACGGGCCAATATCCGCTGATCGATGAATTATTGAGCAAAGCATGATGACTGTGCTCCTGTGTTCCTCGATTGGGCAGTGAATCCCGTTCAATGCTTTATATGGGGACTCTGGTCCCCATACAGGGGTTGATACCCGCTGATTGATATATGGAGTGCAGTGTTAAGTCACCACGCTATGCTCAAGTGTTCGTCGATTGGACAGTTAATCAATACACACCACTTTGCGCAGATGATTCCTGTTCAATACTTTGGATGGGGACACTATATCAATACTTTGGATACGGGTCTGAACATCAAGACATCCCGATACAAAGTAATGGCAATCGAGCAGGGATTTATCAACATGTTGGTTTCTTGTTTGACTGAGCTTTCTTTGAAAAACGTTCACCACGAATGTGCACGGCCACCAGTTGCTCTAGAATCGATTTGCAAAATCGACCTGTGTATGGGGATCCTTAGGACAACTTGAACTGTAAGCTGTGTCCCTAAAAAAATAAAAAAATAAATTATAAAGGCGCCACCTGAACACACTTCCCCATATTGTTGATACTTTCTGCTGATCTTAATTCCATCGCTGACTTACCTTTCATTGGTTGGCACTGTGTGGAGGTAGCCATTTTTGTAAAGGGCGGGGTCTGGGGTCTAAGCAATCCTCCAATGATAATTATAATCTGATAATTAAGGCTTTGTTTCCATTACGTTGGGACCCCTCCGCTAAGCGTACACACTTATGCTGGCCATACACATACCGATAAACGGCCGGATTTTAATCTGACCGACGGGCGTGCGCTCTCTCGCCGTCGGTCAGGTTAAAATCCGGCCGTTTATCGGCATGTCCCCACATGGCCGGCCAGAGATCCGACATGTCGGAAAATCTGAGCCGATGGGAGCCGATTGCCATAAGCAGCAATGAAGACGGCGTCTCCATCGCTGCTTATGGCCGGCACACAAAGGGTGCCTGGCCGATTGTGGGGCCCCAGAATGCAATGGGAGGCTAACGTGATGACGTCATCACGTTAGCCTCCCGGAGCGACATCGGGGGTAGTCTGCCTGCACACATCGGCGTGTGTATGGCAGGCATTAGCCGGAGGTCCCAACGTAACAGATAGACTTACCTGCTGGCCGGAGGGTCTGTCTTCATTGCGCTGAGCCGCTCCACCAGCGTAAGGCTGAACGTAGTCGAGTACGTTCAGCCTTTGCACCGGCGGATGTGCGAACAGATCATCTGCCGGCAGGCAATGTCTGTGGCATACGTCAGGATCCCTGTTCAGCATATACGCTTAGAGGAGGGGTCCCGACGTATAATGGAAACAAGCCCTGAAGCTTCAAAAAGCAGCAGCAAAGTTCCAACACCCACCAAAATAAAATGCCACCTTAACGTAACAAATGAATAACTACACAACATTTAGATTTTTGGTGGGAAAAAGCCACAGACTTTTATTGTTGATTTTATTAAACATTTGTACTAACATTTATTTGCGATGATGACTTATATCCTATATATAGGAACCAATACCTATGTGCTTAGTCTGAAAGACTTGAACACCATACACTACTCAATTAGTGACAGGACACTGATGGCCGCTCGTTGAAATAGGGTGAAGATGTTTTTGGATGAGTCAGGATTTTCTTGTAGAATGTTCTAGTGATAGGAACTTGACTGTCTTTCCTAGAGACGTCACCGAATATCAAGACACCTCTGCAGCTGAGAAGGAGGGGGTGAGTAAAGTCCAGACAAAGCCACCCATGTACCAATTAACATTAAAGGTGGTTGAAGGGGTGACAAGCCCCTTCATGTCTCTAATAAACAGGGAGATCCTTCCACTATATATCCTCATGTACAGCTTCCTCTCCAATAAGGAGATAATGTTTAGCACAGTTATCACCAAATATCACCCGAAAGCTTATGGAAGTACCAGCCAGAGGCATGTAAAGTCTTTTAGCAGTTGTATATTTTGCAGATATTAGAATCTGCTCTGATTCCCAGGAAAACCTCTTGTTGTAGAGCTAACAAAGTATTCTGCCAACGAACCAGTGAACTCCTTACTTCTACCCTTCAAAGCCTAGTTATCAGCCCTGCCAAGTTTTCTCCTTACCTCGCCCTCTTTGCTAATCATCTTAACATCTTAAGGAGGTATTTTTTATTCCTCCTTAAATTGCTAGTTTACCTTAAGCCCCCATACACCTTTGGATCACTCCATACAATTTCCTTTCGATCTACCAACTACTTTGTAGTGCCGGGTCCTCCCTGATAGAATATATAGTGATTGGAAGGTATATATCACTTCTATGTAGTGCTGGGTCCTCCCTGATAGAATACATAGTGATTGGAAGGTATATATCACTGCTATGTAGTGCTGGGTCCCCCCTGATGGAATACATAGTGATTGGAAGGTATATACAACTGCTATGTAGTGCTGGGTCCTTCCTGGTGTACAGAATGTACAGTGATTGGAAGAATTAGAAAGCTCCTTATATTACATGGTTTTGGAAGAAGAAAAACTGGTTGTACAGAAATTGCATGATAAGATTGTAAGATGTATGGGGGGGCTTTAGCATTCCTAGCTGCACTTAAAAATCGGCTGTGAGTTCTCGCCATGTCTTGCAGGTTGTGTTTTTCGGTTTGTGGCCTTGTTCTTGGTAATTGGCTCGACTCTACTGTAAGCAGTTCTTTTTTTGTTGGTGTGCCCCTGGCTCTACACATTCCAACAGTTCTGTAAATAAACTTTATGTAAGATGACGATTTCTACTGATTTATGGGAAGTTGTGTGTGAGATTGAAAAAGCCACCTCTGTGCCAGCTCTGGTCATGGGTCTGCTTCAGGTGTCGGTAAATCCAGCTCTGCCTTCTTGTTCTACCGTATATTGTTACCCAGACTATATCACCTATGGGGGTATGTTCAACATTTGTTTAACTTGGATCTAATCATTCCCATGCATGTTACAATATACACAACATGTTAACATTATTAAGAGGACCTACCTAAACTCTATAGTCATTGTACTAAAGATGGTCCTTGTACTGCCAAGCTGTTGATATATGTAATGAATGATGTGCAGACAAGAGTGTAACCTGTGTAGTAGGTTCTATAGATATAAATCTTTACTCCTCTAAATGTAAAACAATTAAAATGGTTATTTTCTAATATAAAATAAAAAAACAAAAACAAATCTACAATAATCACCTGTGCACTGTCCGGGCAGACTGATACCCGAACCAACACAAACTTGCCTTCCCCTCTTAGTTCCAGGTGCCATCATTCTTCTCTCTCCAGGTGGCCATCTTCTAAGATGGCTGTCAAGCCACTTGCCTTTCTTTCAGTCTCCACACCGCTCCTCCAGTGTTTGTCACAGACTGGAGGGGAGGAACGTAGCAGAGTGTAGAGGAGGGGGTCTTCCGTTGTGGCGCCCCTTCGTTAGCTATCAGGGACTGGAAAAACAGAGCTGAGCGGAGGCTAGATAAAAGAATCTTCATTTGGTCTCCACCCCAGTGACGGGGTGGACTGAGGAACGCAAGGGGACTTGGGAAGGTAGCGTCTTGCACCCAGAGTGCGTCTCAGCGCACTGAAGATGAAGCATTCAGATTTTCCACCTCCCAACCATTGTTCTTATTCCTGCTCTGCCCTATTGGCATGTTTGCTGCCAATAATAGGACCTATAACCTGCTCTGCCACTTTCTATTATTTAAGCTGGGCATATACGCTTAAGCCAGCCACACATGGTACATTTTTAGTATCAATCGACGATTTTCGATGAAAAAAAAGATCGATTGAACGTTAATCGATGTACTGCTCACTAGTGATGGCCGAACTTCGGCCGTGTCCATCCGCGAACGGGCGGAGCGGACTTTTAAAAAAGTCCGCCGTCCGCCCGTTCGCGGACAGATTCAAATTCCCCGCCTCTAGGCGGGGAATTTGAATCGGAAAACCCGGATGTGACGTCAGTGATGTCACATCCGGCACCTGGAACGCATTGTTCCTGGTTGTGCTAACCGGATGTGATGTCACATCCGGGTTTGCGAGACGGTTTTTCACTGAAAGACTGGGTTCTCTACCCGGTCTTCAGTGAAATATTCTTCCTGCGGCGGGATCTCGCTGCTTCTGATCCCACCGGAGGAAGAATAGAGGGCTCCTTCTCGCCAGCAAACAGGGCGGGTCGAACACCCGTACTGTCCGCCCGCGAGAAGGAGGGCGAACATACTTGTTCGCGGCCGAACTGTCCGCCTTGCGGGCAGTTCGGCCATCACTACTGCTCACATAGTACAATCGACGTTCATTGTACGATTTTAGTAAAATCGACGATTGAAAAGTGATCGGACAAGTTGGAAAATTTGGGTTGATTGATCAATGATCGAACTACATTTCTGAAAGTGTTTTGTTTCGATTCGATCATCTCGATGTGCGCCATTAACATATGACTTCTTCCTGGGAAAAAAAAGTTCCTGTTAAAAAAACAAACAAAAAACAATAATCCAATCAACGATTTTAGATTACTTCGATTTAATTTCAGTCGAAATTGTTCAATTATCGTGCTCCTCATGTGGAGAACTGCGATTAAATGACAATCGATGTTCGATTTTATTTATTTTTTTTTAAATGAGGTACAAAATCGAATCGAACCTCGATTGAATGATAAATTGTACCATGTGTGGCTAGCTTTAGATTTCTCGATTGACTTAATATAATTTTATATATCAATAGTCCATCATTTGAAATTCTGATCCTTTTTTACCACCATATAATATAATTAGATTCCTTTCCTAAACCCTGTGCACATCCTCCATAGTAACAGATGGAAAAACCCATCAGATACTTGAAAGACTCGGCTGAAATTTACGAAAATGTTCCATCCATTTTATTTTCCCTTCTTTTTCCAAATGTTTGGCTTAATACTATACATTTTTAAGTTGATCAAATGGAAGACTTGAACCGTGTATACCTACCTTGATTTGTTTGATATAACAGTGGCTGTGATGGGTCCATTAGTGGTGGTTTCAGGAAAAGCGTCCCCATCATGATATGAGGTTTCCTCAGGCGGGCTAAAGGTGGGTTTACACATGTAGATTTCTTCTTCAATCAACGGCCAATTAGATTTTATTTATTTTTTGGATGACGTTAAACATCGTTCATTTATCGAATGTAACATCAGATTTTTGGTTCGTCCATTGCCGATATCGAATGAAAATACATTAAAAATTACGATAAAAATTTACCAACATGTTTGATGACCTTCTAAATGATTTTTTGGTTCGTGGTCGAATAAAATGTATCCATCGAACATATTGGCCATTTAAGATTTCTGTTCAATCAACCAAATAATCTTTCGTTCTTTGTTGATCGAACAAAAAGATCTTCACATGTAAACCCACCTTAAGGCAGGGTACAGACGGCTGGATATTGGAGCCGTCCGATGTTCCCTGCAGCAGTGGCATGACGTCATCACGCTGCTGTCCGATATTGGTGGAGTCGGGGAGACAGTTCTGTTCTCTCCCCAGCTCAGCCGATGCTTTACATGGAGACTCGCGGTCTCTAGGCAAAGCAACGGACATCGGTCATATTTAACGGTCATGTCCGATATGGCTGTTTTGGAGCAGGATTGGTTGGTCCTGCTAGAAAACAGCAATGGCGGCATGATATGGGCCAGATACATGGCCGTGAACGCACACGGCGCTCGTAATCGCCATCGACCTGGCCCATATCTTCACGTCTGTACCCTGCTTAAAGGCCCCCATACACATTTAGATTTTTCATCCAATCAACTTAATTCAATACATTTTTTGGGTTGATTGATTGAAAATCTATGGCAGCCCACATGGTTAGATCAACCTAAACCAATTAAAATTGGGAAAAAAATTTATTGAAAAAGGATTGGACATGCTGGTAAATGTTAATTGGTTGTATTGAAATCCATAACACTTTCAGTAGATCCCCAAAAAGTTGATCCAATATCTGTTACTACAGTTGGCAAACATACAATCAATCACCAATTTCCCTGATCCACAAAAATTTGATCTTTTTAAGTTGAAAATCTAGACGTGTATGGGGGGGGGCTTAAGTCGATCCATACACACATCAACTTTTTCTCCATCAACCTTGGAAGCATACCTGTCATCTTGGCTGGCCGGGAATAAGGGGCGTGACATCCCTTCCGGTATATCTATCCGGATCTTTCACGTTATTGAAGTGATGTAATTGGGGTCACTTCCGGTATCTGGAGATTAAAGTCCCCTCCCTCCTATTTAGTACCTGCCTCAGGAGGTAGGGGGCATTACTCTCCCTAGTATTGTCCCACCCTGCACATCATATGCACAAGCGGGGTGGGAATGTAGGAGGGGGAGTGACACCTCCACCCTCCTACCTCTGGCCAATTTCAAAATCCTGAGTAAAAATTCAGAATTTTCTGAATCTGATTTGGTCTGGAAAGCCACATAAAAAACGTGACTTTCTAGCCCAAAATGGGAGGGTTGACAGGTATGCTTGGAAGCCTGTGTGCATACTCCAAAGTATGATCGGATACAAATATTTTTATGTCTGGTTAGTTATTTGCACGTTAAAGGCCATAAAAACCAATCTAATTTCAGTAAAAGACGTAAACAGACACACACAAACCCCACAGATACACAGACAAAACACTGTGTGACTGTGAGTTCCCTGACCCGCAGTGAGCTCCTCCGCTACAGGTCTTATATAAGAGAACTTGGCATTAGGACCCGTTCACCGCTTTACATTGCACTAGACGGGCATTGACCTGCAGTCACCAGTTAGAGGTTAATGATCCATAACTAAACATAGAGTACAATAAAGTATAGCACATAGGAACAAATCCTCCATACTCACACAATGCTCCTTCTTACATGCAACCCAATTCGTGGCAGTTTATAATCGCGCTAAGGGAAATTGCTTGCGTTGGCCCAGCCGTGCAATTATAATGATCCGTCTGCAAAGGTATGGCAAACTAAATTTGTGTGCCATTAGGCTATGCTTGCACAGCATTTAGGGATATGCCGATATCCCATACATAGGCCTGACTTCCCGGCCCGCCTGTTCCCTCTGTGTTCATTGGGTCCACGGGCCGCGCAGACAGCAGAGGTTGGCGTACATGCTGAAAGCAGCTGAAAGCGCTGTGAACAAGTAATGCATATGTATGGGATGCGTCTCCATCACTGTCAAGGCATGCGATTAGGGGGTATCAGTGCATCCCTAAATGCAATGGAAACATGTCCTAAGGGAGAAGTGATTTGGCTACGATCTGTAGATATCCCTGTACTCAACAGTTTTAAGACCAAGTTCACATTAAAGGAGGGAACACATGTATAGATATGGGCCAGACCGATGGCCGCTTCGAGGACTGTGCTCGCTCACGGCCATCTATCTGGCCCATATCTAATGCGGGCATTCCTGTTTTCAAGCTGGATTGATAGGTCAGGGATATTGGACATGATTGTAGACCACAATCTGTGTCCATTGATCCATTGACCGTGGTCCCCATGCAAAGCATGGGGACGCGGTCAATGGATCAATGGACATCGATTGTGGTTTACATTCATGTCCGATACCCCTGACCAATCAATCTTGATGTCATTGTGCTGCTGCTGGGAACCTCGAATGCCTCCTATATCGAGTTGTTAATAGTTGGGAGCCATGTGGTGAGTATTCCAAACTGCCTAGGAAGTTCAATTAAGGTGACCTGTTGCTTTTTGGACGCCCCAAAAAATTTGGGGTGGCTGGCTGTAGGTAGCTGATAATCCAGCACTTCCCTCCCACACATTAACTGCAATGGCTCCGTAGAGTAGTACAATTTCCATGAAACAATAAGATTAGGAAATCCAGCTTAAAACCCGAGATACAAGTAGGACTGCTTGGGGCTCCTTGGATATTATTTGCTGTTTGTGTCTGTCCACGCCCTGTAATCCTGAGTTTAAGGGTCCCCATACACCTTTAGATTTCTCTGTCAGATTTCCTTTAGACCTCTTTTTTGTTTTACCAAAACCATGTGATCTGAGGAAATTTCTAAATCATTAAGTCTACCTGTGCTGAATCGCAGAGGACCCGGCACTACATAGTTGTTGGTAGATCTAAAGGATATCTGACAGAGAAATGTTAAGGTGTATGGCCAGCTTATGTCTGTAATGTCCTGTCCCCATATAGGCAGTAGTTCTTCATAGACTTCCCAAGGTCATCAGAGATGATCCCATAACACCATGTGGGCCTATAATGGACAACAAAAACACTCAGGGGAACTAAAGCTAGCCATGAAGGGCCTTAGTGAAGTAAAGACTAATGCTAGCCATACACAGCCCGATAAATAGCCCGATCAACCAAGCCCGATCGAAGTTTTTCGTTAATCGGGCATAAATCGGGTTTTGCCCACATGGTCCGACAGAGCTTTCCCGATCAAAATTTAGCAGAAAATCGGGCATCACATGATCGGACATGTTGGAAAATTTTAATCGGTCCGGTTACATCGTTCTACTTTTCTTGTATCGCCCGACTAAATGAACACCGATCATCCCCGATTTTACTATTACTTCCCATTGAATGAAAAATTGGACGACAAAAATGGCAATAAACTCCGACTATAATGTACGATCAAAACTGTTACATCGTTCAAAATTTTTTTTTTCTATGTGGGGATTTTTTGTTAGATCATCCGAGAAAACACCGTTTTGTTTTTTTTGTTTTTTTAATCGGCAAACTTCGATCGGGCTTGGTTGATCTAGCTATTTATCGGGCTGTGTATGGCTAGCATAAAGCTATGTCCTGTGCGTTCCACCAGCGAGGCTGGATCCTGGGTTAGAAACCTGACAGGGAGCCTTATTTCCATATTATTGTAAATGCCCTAAACCAGGGCAAAGTATGCCTGTGCCACCCATTGGGTATCCTGTTCTATAAAGGCTGATGTGGAGTCTAGACCTTAAGGACCCCCATACACCTTTAGATTTCTCTGTCAGATTTCCTTTAGATCTCCTTTTGTTTTTCCAAAACCATGTAATATGAGGGACTTTCTAAACCATCAAGTCTACCTGTGTTCAATCTGAGAAGACTCGGCACTACAAAGTCGTTGGTAGATCTAAAGGATATCTGACAGAGAGATCTAAAGGTGTATGGCCAGCTTATGTTTGTAATGTCCTGTCCCCATATAGCTGCTCGCTTGTGCCCCCCCCCCACCCCCGCCTCACTTTTATATATCGGAATAAGAACTATTTATGAATGATCATTTAGTAGCAATAATTTGATGTCCTTGTCCATTTCCTTTCTCACTGGGAAGGTGCTCTGATTGTTGGTGAACAATGTTCTGTTGGGACATGCGGAATACCCACCTTGCCCTGTGAAAGAATTAGACCCTGCAGATCAGGTCAGCATCATATGTTCCTCGCTGAAGTAAGCGGAACTTTGTTTTTGTTCACCGCAGACCTGCCATGTTATCTACCGTACAAACATGGGACCAGCAAATCCCTTAACAAGACTCTAGTGAATAGCACCTTCTTGCCGCCGAAGATAACCGCTAAATCCCGTCATGGCACGTAACGTTGTTTGAGCTTGAGTTCAGTGCATGTCAAGATAGTTATCGTACTTCTATCAGGATCAACAGATCTTCCTCTGTACTTCCAGAAGATGTTCTTGCCTGAAAGAAAGAAACATGTACTTATAGTTCTTGTAAAATAATAGTAAACTACCTCCAGTATAAATGGGGGACAGTGTCGCTTTCCACCCACATACTTGTTTTGACCCTAAGCAATAAAAGGAGACTTTACATTTTTAAATGTTTAAGAGTTGCCATTCTACTTTCAGGATATACCAAGTTTCTGATGAAGCTGTATCATAGTACTGTAGAAACTTTCCAATATGGCCCCACAAATCACAATCGGTGGCGCCAACTATGCATTAAGATGAATGGTGGGGCCAACTATGCATTAAGATGAATGGCAGCTGTGATTAGTTCATGTGGACAGTTTCTCAGCCTTCCGGTTCTTTACACCAGTGGTGGGCTACTTAGCTGATATGGAGGGCTACAAGTGCGGCCCTCTGCATCACTTAAGGGCCGCACATAGCATTGATCCAGACCCACCCCCGTCGACATATCTCAGCAGGCAGTGGACCAGATCAAAACCAGACAGCACCCACCTCCCCTTCTGCCCCTGGGTGCTGCGGTCATATGTAGACCTGGTTTCCCCCATCAACATTGACAATTTCACTGATGTAGGACCGCCAAAGTTGATTAGGAAAGCTGGATCATCATGTGAGTTGCTATGCCCTATGCATTAACAGTTGGGCCCCCAGGCTGTTACACAGTCGGCACTGATGTCTGTTTATACACATATATTGTACAGGAAGTACCATAGGCCCACAACAGGTTCATCCACCCTCTATAATCCACTTCGCATGGTTTAGGTTCCGCCATTATCACAGTCACCCTCTCTTCTCCTCCCCACGGCTCAGACTTTCGGTTTCTGCATAGCTATGCTCGGGATGTTTATCTGGACGTGACCTGACATGTGCCTTGCCAGGAGATCGCATCTCAGATCAGAAGCTGCTGCCTACTGATTCCCGTCTCACGGGCCTGGAATTCTGCTTGACAAGTTCCTACTCATTGCAGTCATGCGTGATTCACCTAATAACATTTGTCACCTGCACAAACACAATCAGACATTTTGTGACCTGATTTTGTTGCTCTTGAGACACACACCTAGGTGGGGTTTAGCCAAAATGGCAGCCTTGACCCCACAGGGACCCCATGAGTAAACAGGGTCACCTATATATGGGATGGCTGGTTTATTAATAATAAATTATTAGCATTTTTATAGTGTGTATATAAATAAACACTTTTAGGAACTTGTTATGAGTACTGATTTGTTGATCTGGAGCCAGTAGATCAACACTGGTATTTCTGGTTACTTCACAGCCCAATTACTTTGCTCCTTAGTATTTCATGCATTCAGATAATATACACTAATGAAGCTTGAAATGCCCTGTGCTGGCATCACATCTAGTGACCAGAGTCCAGGTGTCCAGTATGAAGCCGGGCACCCCCTTTCCTGAACTTTGTCCCTGCAGGTAGAGGGGGCTTGTTGGACCACAGGAGAACTAGGCATCACATAAAGTGACCAGGGTACAAAGCCAGAAACCCCCTTTCCTGAACTTTGGTCTTATGACCAGCTCTGTCTCTGCCGGTACAGGGGGCTTGTTGGACCGGCGTAAAGATAGGCATCGCATGTAGTGACCAGAATACAGGTGTCTAGTACGAAGCCGGACACCCCCCTTTCCTGAACTTTGTCACTGCAGGTATAGGGGGCTTATTGGACCTCCAGAGAGATAGGCATCACATATAGTGATCAGGGTCTAGGTGTCCAGTACGAAGCCAGACACCCCCTTTCCTGAACTTTGGTCTTATGATTAGCGCTGTCTTTCAGGTAGAGGGGCCTTGTTGGACCACCGGAGAGATAGGCATCACATATAGTCTGGGTTCCCAGTACGAGGCCAGACACTACCTTTTCTTGAACTTTGGTCTTATGACCAACGCTGTCACTGCAGTTACAGGGGGCTTGTTGGACCACCGGAGGGATAGGCATCACATATATTGACCAGAATCTGGGTGTCCAGTATGAACCCTGACACCCTCTTTCCTGAACTTTGGTCTTATGATTAGAGCTGTCACTGCAGGTACAGGGGGCTTGTTGGACCACTGGAGAGATGGGCATCACATATAGTAACCAAAGTCAGTGTCCAGCACGAAGCTGGACACCCCCTTTCCTGAACTTTCCTGAACTTTGGACCAGCGCTCTCTCTGCAGGTACAGGGGACTTGTTGGACCACTGGAGAGATAAGTCGCTGTTTTGTATAGGAGGGATGTGATCTAACTCTCTTCCTATGTTCCCACCTCCTTGCTGGAGCAATTATCGTGTGACGATCGAGCCCATTTCTATTACCATATGTACCGTCTGACTCTATTACAGTGATGCTGAGGATTCACATGGTCTTTCAACAGACATTTGAATAAATATTTAAGATATACACTTATTATCCTATTATAACTGGCAAATGAAGCTGTACAGCCTTGGGGAGCGCCTAGTGTTCCTTCTGGCATCTTGCCATGCGACCATTGCTGTAGGCAATTGATGGCTTTACTTGTAATGCATCCCTTCTCTTTGCAGCAAGATTTCAATAGTTTTAATCTTGGCTTGTGTAACTGTTAAGCCGGCCACTCACATCTCAATTTTACCTTCGATTCCCGATCAATTGGCGTGTGAGATATTGCGTTAGCACGTTGGGATTTATCGTTTAACAATCGCAGGGGAATCGAGCCATATATGGCAGGCTTTTATAACCCACCCATTGATAAACGTGTAATCCAATACTTAACCCATGTAGAAGGAGGTAAGGCCATGCCAATGAACACAATTAGGATCCTTGAATATCCAGTTCATGTAGCATAGAGCCCTAGTCAGAAGTCAAGTCATTAATACCTTGTAATTATCCACAACATAGGTCTGAACTGAAGTTATTATCTCTCAAATAAGGCATGGCAGCCAATGGGAATTTCTCTTGCCATGTAATTATTTTCTATGCTGACAGGACCAACAGACTCCATTGGCCAACTTTCACATCCATTGCACACACACTATTGGGATCCTTTACTTCCTAGTTAAGGAAATGAAGGGTGATTGGCTATTGGGGTTTATTATATATGATTCCATATCCTGAACCATCCATGATTGGTGTAGACTGAGGATGTAGTGAGATTGCCATTGCTCATCAACCTTGTTACCATCTTAAAGCCCCTTTACACCTTACAATCTTTCCATAACATTTCTTTCCAATCAGCTTTTGTTCTACCAAAACCATGTAATATGAGAAGCTTTCTATACCTTCCAATCACTATGTATTTCATCAGGCAGGACGCGGCACTACATAGCAGTGATACATACCTTCCAATCACTATGTATTCCATCAAGCAGGACCCAGCACTACATAGCAGTGATATATACCTTCCAATCACTATGTATTCTATCAGGGAGGACCCGGCACTACTGATCTATGGTGTATGGGGGGCTTTAGGAGCCTGAATTCAATACCAATACCAAAACTATGCTGTATGAGGGCCTTTCTAAACAATTCAATTCATCTGTATCCAATCACGGAGTCCCTTCGGAACTACATAGTTGTTGGTAATTCTAAAGTGAATCGTAAAAAACAAATTAAGTGGTGAGCTTGATTCCTTTGCTGTCATAGTTATATCTGTTAATGACCTGGGGAAGTGTACATGTCTACTTGATGTTTGTTTGCCCCCAATCATAAATCCTACAGGTCAGACAACAATGGCAGCTCGCATATTGATTTAGTGATGGTACTTCATACTGGTCAGAAGTCAACCATCATGTATTAGTTGGAGACGGTGACCATGATGAAGATGTTTTCCTGTGAAATGTCTAGCCATAATTGTTCTCCATTTGCGATGGAGCAAGTAAACATGAGACGTCATTTCAAGTTGGTAATTCTGCCCGAGGCACTATTGGAGAGCTTAAGAAGTTCAATAGGCGTTGGTACAAGTCCTGAATAAAAGGGATCCGTCACATGACCTAGGGTAAGGTTGTGTACCTCAAGGCTGTACCTCACTATCAATCAGGTTTTTTTCCTGGCACTTATTGTACTGATCTATTGAGCCTTGCACAAAGATTGTTTACCTCCTGGGGAAAAGAGGAGCCGAGAGTGTCTGGGACCTCCTACAAACAAACAGGTAGACTCCCCATAATTATCATGTCCATCAATGTTTGATTAGAATTACCATGACCTCTAAACTGATGTTTGATGGTATGTCATACCAAATTTGAGAACTTTTTCATAATGTAGCTTCAAAGGTTATGCTAGCCATACACAGCCCGATAAATAGCGCGATCAACCAAGCCCGATCGAAGTTTGCCGATAAAAAAAAATCGGCGTTTTCTCGGATGATCTAACAAAAAATCCCCACATAGAAAAAATGATTTTTGAACGATGTAACAGTTTTGATCGTACATCATAGTCAGAGTTTATTGTCATTTTTGTCGTCCATTTTTCATTCAATGGGAAGTAATCGTAATATCGGGGATGATCGGTGTTCATTTAGTCAGGCGCTACAAGAAAAGTAGAACGATGTAACCGGACCGATTAAAATTTTCCAACATGTCCGATCATGTGATGCCCGATTTTCTGCTAAATTTTGATCGGGAAAGCTCTGTCGGACCATGTGGGCAAAACCCAATTTATGCCCGATTAACGAAAAACTTCGATCGGGCTTGGTTGATCGGGCTATTTATCGGGCTGTGTATGGCTAGCATTAGTGAAATCATTGTCTGACTAGTACAGGCAGTACATGGACTACACAATACATCTGCCTCTCTTCTGTACCTCTATAGTGGTATGTAGTTCAAAGAAGACTCGCTGGTAAAGACTAGGGTACAAAGGGACTTTTTCTACAGGATTCTGGTTCTAATGAACTGGCATTCATATCTACCATATGACATGGCATATAGAACCATAGAGCGACCAAGACATCAGGCCAACTCAGGGTTGGGAAATGGCTAAACAGGATACCGGAGAGCAGGGATAGCAAGAACAATTTGGTAACCAGTGAGGCAGATGGTTGGGACACAGCAGGCACCCTGAAGCAGCAAGGCACGGCCTACTAGTTTATTGATGATTTAATTGAACTGCCCTTGGACCAGGAGAACTGCTTCCTGATTGGCCTTGCTGCTGGTTCCATTACGGTAGTTTGCTAGGACTTTGCACCAGATTCGTAGGCACAAACCTACACGATATGTCCCAAAAAGTTAGCTTGCACTTCTAAGGACACTGAACACTATATGGGTTGCGTTGTGGTTCACTTTGCACAAAGGAAAGTGCTCTCCCTTAAAGGCTGCACTGGACATCCTTTGAACACTTAAGGCCCCCATACACCTTACAATCTTTTCATACAATTTCTGTACAGTCAAATTTTTTTTATCCCAAAACCATGTAATGAGGAGCTTTCTAACCCTTTCAGTCACTATGTATTCTATCAGGGAGGACCCGGCACTACATAGCAGTGATATATACCTTCCAATCACTATGTGTTTTATCAGGGAGGACCCAGCACAACATAGCAGTGATATACACCTTCCAATCACTCTGTATTCTATCAGGGAGGATCCAGCACTACATAGCAGTGATATATACCTTCCAATCACTATGTATTCTATCAGGGAGGACCCGGCACTACATAGAAGTGATATATACCTTCCAATCACTATGTATTCTATCAGGGAGGACCCGGCACTACATAGCAGGGATATATACCTTCCAATCACTATGTTTTCTATCAGGGAGGCCACTATACTACACAGTTGTTGGTAGATCTAATGGAGATTGTATGGATCGATCTTAAGGTGTATGGGGGGCTTTAGAAATACAGTCGCCCACAGAATCCTATTCGGTGCCTTGCTGTTCTTTCACGTTTTATTGGGAGGAATGCATGTGATCAGTTCTTGATGGTAGTTAGGCTGATATGCTCTTGAAAAAAAAACCCAAAAAACTCCCTATTGTATGTATTTTTAATTCACTTTTCCTGCATTTTTCATTGATTTGTTAAAAAACGCAAATGCAAAACACAACACAGATGTAATGTGAAAAACTAATGCGTTTTTGTATACATGCAGAAACGCATGCCTATAAAAAAATACATATAGTGTGAAAGGGCCCTTAAGAATAATAGACTAAAGGCTGCCATACACCTACATTTAATGATTATCTTTTTCAATGTAAGTTTTTTGCCACACTTCTGTATCACCCGTAAAGGCCACCGGCCTTTGGATGAGGGCGTGTTCTCCGTGTGTTTTGTGTAAGAACAGTGATGGATTGCCATTAGCAAATTTGTTTGTTTTAATTCTCATGTTGTATTTCTGGTTTTATATATTTGTAGGGAAAATATGTCTCCATGTTGTCAAAACTATATAACATTTTAATAGTGTTGTGGACATGAAAGAAATGTTGCCCCACGGTGATTGGAAGAATCATACATTGGGTTATTATAGCCGGACAGGCATCTGACATGTTTGATTTCCATTACCTTGGATGGGTCTCCATTTAAAGTATTGTCCGTCATTGATGACGCAGAAGTGCTGCGTCTCTATATGGAGAAAGCTCGAGCGTAGCAGGGCGACACCATCGTGCTGAGCTCAATACTCCTGGAATGTTGACCTGTGTATGTCGGCCTTTACAGTTCTAATCTGACGCCTTAAGCTAGCCATACACGTGTAGGATTCCATGGCCAATTGATCACTCACCCGATCGATTCTGCCGGGAATCGCAGGTGTGATCAATCGGCCAATTAAGAGTATCCATCGCTGCATACCACCTTGTCCAACGGATTCCGGGACGATTCCGTGTCCGATTGTCCACCTCACAAATGGCAACTCCCCCTGATCTGGGCAGAATCAATCTGATGGAACCAACATGTTGGTTCTCTGTCGGATCCGATTCTGGGTCCCTGAACGATCGGACCTGATCGATTGGACAAGGTGGGCTGCATGTGATTCCGGCACGATCGTTTCGCGTGCACGCGCCCGGAATCGATCGTGCCGGAATCCGGTGGGAATCCGACACGTGTATGGGGGCCTTTATGCTTACCAAAATCTCACTTTAACAGTCTTCCTGTTCTCGTAGCTGAAACCAGACCATGGGCCATGTTGCATAGACGTTTTGCAGGTGGCTCCAAGCAATGCAAATCCCTGTGTACATGTACAGGAATGCAAACTATCCATACATGAAGGTCAAATAAGAGGGTGTGAGGATAACCCCCGCCCGACCTTTAAAAAAGAAAATATGTAAAAATAGGTACCATCACCATGCTTACATCCCCAACCCCCCCCCCCCCCCCCCCCCCCCCCCCCCCCCCCCCCCCCCCCCCCCCCCCCCCCCCCAACAGCAAAGGTCTGCTTCTATTTGTAGACCATTGAGGTATAAAGTAGAGATGGTCAAATTTGTCGACTAGCTGTGAGCTGATTGCGAAGCCCCTGAACATGGCAACATCACCAACATTGCTGGAGATGTAGAGAAGGGTTGGGGGAACATTGGGGGGAAAAAGTTTTGTTCTAGCATATAAAGTTTAAAGTAAAAATTTGACTTGAACTTAATTTATTTAAAAACTATTTGTGTTTGAGTCCTACTTTTTTGTAGTATACCCCAACCCTTCTCTACATCTCCAGCAAGTTTGGTGATGATGCCATGCTCCGATGCTTTGCAAATCATCAGGAAAAAATAATGGCGCATGTTTAGTATAGAGACGCACTAATGATATTACACATACAAATGATAACCGATTTGTATGCAATCGAAACAGGTTTTATGGCAAATGTAATCTGCATAATTATAAAACGTTTAAGGAGGAACTATAATGGGAACAATGTAAGCAGATTAAACATTGGCGTTTAACTCTTTGGGTGGGGGCTCATCTGAATGAGGATGGATGTATAACGCAAGCCGAGTCAGCTCTTTTCACGAGTTGTACAAGCGGCGGTGACCACACTGGCGCAACCCTCACTGCTATGAACTGGTAAGACACGGGGTGTTTCCTGGAGGCATCCACCTGGAAGTGTGACTGGTTTCTCTTGGTTTAACTGAAAATAGTTTTGTGTTCTGTTGATACAAGTCTGAGCCTGTTGGTGCTACTTCCCATTGAGATTTCATTCCCAGTACTGGAAGATCATTTACCAGTATGTGTACTCCAGTGTCTGCTTATTGAAAAGTCAAACCACAATCCCCTCCCCCCTCAAATCTGTATTGATCATCCTGACCTTGAATATTCCAGATTCTAGTTAAGCAAAGGAGATTTTAATATTATTATTTTTATTATCATTTATTTGTATAGCGCCAGCATATTACGCAGCACCAATACATTAGAGTGGAGATACAAGATAACACACAGGTACAGGTTATGACACAGGAGGAGTAGAGGACCCTGCCCGGTCAGGCTTACAATCTGGGGAACAAAGTTAAGACTTATGAAAGAATGAGACGGTGAACGAATGATTGATCCCTGTGTGAAATCGCAGCCATAGTACGGGAATTGAACGCTGCCTACCTGTGGACCATCCAAAGTATCGTCCAGGGATCGATTGCCAAAGGTGGTGCGCTTGGCAATGGATGGATCTCCCATTTGAACTGTATTATTGCTTATGCTAGCAGAGCTCTGCTGATCTACACAATGAAGAGAGAGATACATGAACTGCCATCTATCCCTCTACCCATGTCTGTGGAAACTGCAGTCACTCTGCAGCTCCCACAGGCACAGCCAGAAAGGGAGAAGAGATCTGCAGCCGTTCTCCCCGCAGCCCCCCTCCTCCAGATCAGTGAGGAGGATGACATAATGTGCTGGGATAGTACTGCTGCTAGTGACATCTACTGGCTGAATTTGATATTGCATTAATTTAATCCATTGCATTAACCCAATTGATTTAAAAAACTTGTATATTAAAAAAAAATTCTGGTTTTCCTGCTCTAAAAGCTGGGTGCGTCTTAAAGCCCAAAAATTACGATGGCTAAAACTTCAACCCATCTCTACACTGCATAGAACAATGTAAAGATATTTTATTATGGTCTATGTCCCTATTGGAGAGAGTTTGCTCACACAAACACATCTAAGGAAACCTATTGCTGGCAATGTAAATAGAACCCTTCCCAGACTGGTTTCCATATTTAGCCCATTCATTTAAATATCCACACCAGACGTGTTTAGATTTTAATGTGTGTATAGAACATATTCACAGGACTTGTCAGCGGCTGTCATACCAGAGAGCTGACGGAGGCGCTTGTGTGATTGAATATATAATGACCGATAATATTCCTTATTCACAAAGGGAAGTTAAACCCCCCGTTCATGGGTTGGTTCCCATTCGATAGGCAAATGACAGAGTGGGACTTGGTGACGTCACTAAGCTGCCCTCAAGTGTTTACCGGTTGAATGGGGAATCGGAACGCACCAATCGACCCCTTGCATACCTTGGATGAGGGCAATCAAACAGGGATTTACCTGTTCCCTGTTTAACCAAGCTTTTTTAAAAAAAAGGGTGGCTGTGTCCAATTACCCGAATGATCGCTCGTTCAGGGAGTCATACTGTAATCCATCCGTGTATGGGGGACTTAAAGCGGTTTTAAACTCAAAATATAGAAACAGACATACATTAAACAGACACAATACTCCCCTGTCAGCGGTTCAGATGCTGGGAAACTGCTACACAAAAAACCCCACACTATACTCACTTCACTTGCTTGTAGTTCTCATGCTGGCATCTTGGCTCCTGGAGACCTGCAGACTTCCACCCTCACTGCCCCCCCTCTCCTCCCCCACTTCACTCCACCTCCTCCTCCTGTCTCTTCTCTATCGGAGCTGCAGAGACTCATAGGTGGGGGGGGGTGTGTGAAGAGTGGGATCAGCTGCTGACAAGTTCCTGCCTGGGAGAGATGTCCCAGACACCACTTCAGCTACCTAGGCGTGATGTAATGCAGTGGGAGGGGAGAACTCATAGCCAGCTCCCCTCCAGCTGCTAGAAGAAGATTAAAGCAGCCCAAACACAGGTCAGATTTTCAATCAATCAACTTAAAACAATCAATTTTTAAGTCTGTATAAAATTGTATGTCGATTGTATCATGCCCCATATGTAGTACAAGATTTTTGATCGATTTTTTTTTTTTCACTCGACATAATAATCGATCCAAAATAGTCCGATTGAAATTTCAATCAGAAGTGAGGTAGAATAGGTAGAAAAAAAATCGATCAAAAATTGGTTGACCACACTTTTCAATCCAATTTTCAATCGACCGATCAAAATTTACCATCCAGTCCGATCAAAAAACGACAGAATTTTCACTCAATTTTGATCGGATTAAGTCAATTTAACCAGGTGGGCAAAACTCAATTCTCAATCAATCGATTAAAAAATTGATCGTTTTAAGTCGATTGATTGAAAATCTGACCTGTGCATGGCCTGCTTTAGTTTTTTACACTTAAGGATGTCGGCAATATCGGCTGCAGCTGATAACGCTGAGTGACCTCCCAGGTGGTAGGTCCGCTTTAAGCCACTGGGGTCTGGTCGGGCTCTGCCATCTACAAAGTCTCCATACAGGAGTAACAGAGCCCTATGTCCAATATTTGTAGTAAACCCATGGAAGATTTGATCAGTGTTAAGCTAGGCATGCACGGCTTCATCTTTAATCGATTTGAGCGCTGTGCGCGTTCACGGCACTCGATTGTGCTTGAATCTATAAAAAAAAAAAAAAAAAGGCGCATATGCCTTTCTCTCCAACGAATGGGGAACCAACATGTTGGTAAACCCTGTTTGTTTGATTTCTATTACGAGGATCTCCATCTAACGTATCGGGCGTCATCGATGCTGCACCTCAATATCAAGTAAACTCAAGTGCATTGTGGTTACGTCATCGTACTGCGCTCGGCTGGGCATTTGTTGTACAGGGATTATTATTATTTATTTATTTATATAGCGCCAGCATATTGCGCAGCGCTGTACAATACATTAGAGTTGAGATGCAACACAATATAACACACAGGTACAGGTAATGACATAGAAGGAGTAGAGGACCCTGCCCGGACGGGCTTACAATCTAATAGGTTGGGGAACAAGGTATACAATAGGTGGGGGGGGGGCTGGCATGGTGGTGATGTTAGGAATGCTAAGATGGATAGGCAAGACTGAAGAGCTGGGTTTTTAGAGCTTTTTTGAAGGTGGCAAAGGTAGGAGCAAGTCTGATGGGGCGAGGGAGAGAGATCCAGAGAGTAGGAGTGGCCCTAGAGAAGTCTTGGAGCCGTGCATGTGATGCAGGTTATGAGCGGGGATGTCATTAGTAGGTCACTGGAGGGGCGGTTAGAGGTGTATTTGTGTACCAGGTTGGAGATGTAAGTGGGACAGGAGGTGTGGAAAGATTTAAAAGGGATCTACCCATGTATGCCAACCTGGAGTTGGTCAATGTTGCCCTTCAAGCAGCAAGACACAATTTAACGAATGGCGGCCTTTTGATCCTTTACATTGGCTTGGGCCATTTGCCATCCGCCCATAACAATGAGTGGCCGCCATATTGGTGGGACTTCCATGGTCGAGGACCACCGCATGGTAGAAGTTGACTCTGTTCTAGCTTATGTAGTAATTGGAGTGTATGAATCCAGATCTAGCTAATTAAATGATTGAACCTCCTATAATTTTACAATCTATTTAGTTAAGTCTTCCTGATTTAATACAAATTAAAAGTAAACATTGCCTTGCTTTTTGCACTTAAGTGCTGCAGCTCTCCATGTGTCTTCACCACCAACCCAGAAACCTCAAAAATTACCACAAAATAAGTTCGTTTTTTTATTTTATTTATTTTCTTTTATTTTTGCCTTTTGTGGAAATATTTTCATACAAAACAGGAAGTGAGAAGAAATCTCTCTATTTAGTGATGATTGTCCCACAAGAATTTAATGACACCGTAAAATCTGATGCTTTCGCCATGGGCTCCTGTCTTTGCTTTGTTAAACTGAGGATTCTCAAACCTCGGGGTTGTTTACACGCTAATGGTTCCGGCAGTAATCTGTGTGCATGCTGAGAGTTCTGTGCGGGGCGGAGGGCGGGGGCTGCTGTAACTTTACCTTGAGGCACCTTGGGCCGTGGCTGTGTAAACGGTTAAATGTAAATAGGACACGCAGGAATTTACTTAAAGCGAAACCAGTTGCCTTTGTTTACAGGGGGCGTTGGATTATAATGGGATCTGGTGTATTTTAACATTTATGTGTTCTATGCAAAACCAGTACTGAACATGTGGCATCTAGAGCACAGGAATCTGTTTCATTAGGCCCGTCCATTGTGTTAAACAATGAATACGTCTGGAAAGAGATTGTCCATTCTTGATGGTCTATAGATAGAGGTGCACATAACCTTTCTAGTGAGCTCCTCAGGTAAGTACCAGGAGATGGTGTTTGGTACTCACCCCATATGTATGTGATCTCCTTCACTGTCCTCTGCGTCAGCCTCCTGCATGGTAGACTCTGCTGCAGATGGACCTCCCTGTTCCTGATTGAGCCTCCGATTAGCTGTCTCCATCCACAGGTCACTAGCTGGCTTTGGGTCACATGTAACAGTCACGGTACAACACTGTTTGAACCCCAGATCTCCTACCTCAGTAGTGCAACCCTGAAATTTTCTGGGTTAGTACCCTTGAGACTACCTGCAGTCCAAATTTCAACCTTTCATAGTCCTATTTCACAGTGCTCTTGTCTTGTCAGGGTTTACCCTTACATATGCCTAATCTGACTTTCATCCCCCAGATCTCCAACACCCTTATGCCGGCCATACAAATGCCGAGCTGGAGCGATATCGCCCTCCGATATCGCTCCGGGAGGCTAACGTGATGACATCATCACGTTAGCCTCCCATTGCATTCTGGGGCCCCACAATCGGCCAGGCACCCTTTGTGTGCCGGCCATAAGCAGCGATGGAGACGCCGTCTTCATTGCTGCTTATGGCATCGGCTCCCATCGGCCAGAGATTTTCCGACATGTCGGCCGAGAAGTGGGGCGACAGGGATCTGTCGCCCCATGTGGGCACATCCCGATAAACGGCCGGATTTTAACCTGACCGACGGCGAGAGCGCGCACGCCAGTCGGTCAGATTAAAATCCGGCCGTTTATCGGCATGTGTATGGCCAGCATTAGAAGTCAAATTTTTGGGGGATTATTCATTTCTCAATTTGAGGCCCCTAACTGCAACCTTTCATAGTTCACAGTGTTATACAACTGGCAAATGCTGTATACATTTACCAAAAAAGAACTAAAAACATTTTGGCAAAAAAAGATTACATTTACAGTAGTTTATACATGATAAAGTAAAGTTGTTTGTACAGTTAGTTAATGTCTCTGCAATACCTTCTTCAGCCACAAGATGTGTCTAGTGAACACTTGCAGTCAATGTAAAGCCTGGGTGGAGGGGGGACTAGTCCAGGTTTGCAGGGGTGCTTTGGATTCTGGTCTGCTTACTTTTCATTGTTGCTTTGGCCACTTTTAATGGTCCACAAGTGGGGGTTGCAGTGTTATATCTAATGAACATAAGTCCGTTTTGTTAAGGCTGATGTAGATAAATGGGCTTCCAACAGTTTCTTAGTACCATGTTTCCCCGATAAGACACTGTCCTATATTTTTTTTAAAAGCCAAAATATATGGCAGGTCTTATTTTAACGGGATGTCTTCATCTGCTCACTCAGTGAAGGTTATGGGACAATGAATGGCAGACTCACTTTTTTCTTTGGGTTCTACCGGCCGGGTAACAGACTCTGCACGGCAGAGATCAGCAGCTTGTCCTTCCTGGTACGGAGGTGCGGGCGTGAGCCTTTGCGGTCACTTCCTGCTCCGCTCTTCACTGCAGCCAGCCCTGACAGAGGCACACAGTTACCGAATGGGAGATTCGGGCACGGATTGTGGCTGTGTGCAGTGCAGTGAGTGTCTGATTTGCAGGGGGTGTCTTATTTCAAAGTTTTCTCCAAAAAGGGGGGGGGGGTGTCTTATTTGGTGGGGATGTCTTATCAGGGAAACACAGTATGTGAAAATAATGGTTTCTACCAAGAGATTTCCCATTCTTAATGTTTAGATCTGGCAATGGAAATGACAATAAATTTCCATTGTTTCGTTCCCTGGTTCCTTTTTGAACCGTTCCTCCCCTATTCAAGTTTATTGGTGTTGGCTGCTGCCCATCAGTTCCTGTCCCAGTTACCGGGGAGGGAGTGCAATGAATCTACGGCACAGTTGGCACCGGTGGCCAAAACATGGGGGTTTTCACTGTAAAGAATAAATTTTGTGGTATCCATATTTCCATTGGAAGAAACTAATTCATGAACCATGAATATTTAATAATCTTTATAATAATAAAGAGAAACCAATAAAAAACTTTCGCCGGCACACAATGCCATGCTACTCTCATTAAGGTCTGGCGGGCTTTCCTGGTCTGGAGGTTCCAAAGAATTAATCAAAGGGTCTGAACCCAATATAAATAATTGAAGAGGTGAACACACAACAAGGAGGCCTAAATAATTGATCAGCAGTGGTAGGCCCAAAGAATGACACATGGCTACACGGATCCGACGATATATTCACACTGATAGCGAGAGGCGGCCTAAATATTTTAAACGTGATTCTGGTCACGTGTACCTCCTGTAAAGGTCCCCATACACCTTACAATCTTTCCATACATTTTCTGTACAATCAAATTTTTTGTTCTACTAAAACCATGTGATATGAGGACTTCTAATCCTTCCAATCACTATGTATTCTATCAGGGAGGACCCGGCACTACATAGCAGGGATATATACCTTCCAATCACTATGTATTCTATCAGGGAGGACCCAGCACTGCATAGCAGTCATATATACCTTCCGACCACTATGTATTCTATCAGGGATGACCCGGCACTACATAGCAGTGATATATACCTTCCAATCACTATGTATTCCATCAGGGAGGACCCGGCACTACATAGCAGTCATATATACCTTCCAATCACTATGTATTCTATCAGGGAGGACCCGGCACTACATAGCAGTGATATATACCTTCCAATCACTATGTATTCTATCATCCCCATAATTCGTGCCCATAAGCTTAAAACAAAAGTAAGCTACATCAACAGATGGATCAGTGGGTTGGCTAGCCCCAGGGACTTTTCCGTGGCGCAGTGTGAACAAGGGGACAAGGGATGTAGGATTAAAACAATAGCTTAATTGCATAAAGGTAAGAAAGTTAAAGGTCCACATGATATCACCCCATAGGGGTAGTCCGTTCAAATGAAAACACCTATCAATACAAATGATCAACAGAATAGGTTGCCAATATTAGAAAGGGAGGACACTGAAGGGGGAGTAGCCGCCCCCCACTGATATCCCTAAACGCATTTTGGCCATCTGGTAGGTAGGCTTAATCAGGAGGGAACCAATTCGGGTTTCAATCTCAGGTGTAGATGGGATAAGTTTCCAAGTGCATAGTAATCATGAACCTCGGGTTAGCATGCCGGCATTTTGTCTATCCGTGTTAGCGTATCCACTCATGACAGAGGAAAGCATCACATATGTCCTCAAATCAAAAGGAAAAGGGTCAGTGGGTCCCAGATAGCTGTAGTCACCAGTCAGATCAGCTGCTGAAATAGGATGCAAGCTCCAAAACACCCAATACCCCTCACCCCATATGGACGCCATTGACACCTCACTCGTCCATATCCACTCCAAGTCCAATGCACACACGTATACTGCCCTCTATGAAGGGCATTTCACGTTGAGTCAACACTTTCCAATATAAGGTGTCAATGGGTTGAATTGCTATCTAAACCCCTAAACATATATTGTATTGCAACTTACTAGTCCTTGGATGTGGTGGGCTTAAAAAAACTTTTCCAAAACTGCAAGAAAAACTAAATTATCTAAGAATGTGTCCTCCTTGCAGAAGAACTCAAAAAGCAAAAACCTTCTATTCCTTTTACTTATTCCACCAATCCATCCTTTAATGTAGATCTACAAGGACAGCCATGTTTGAATTCCAGCTTGTGTCACAACCATGGTTTCCCCATAAGCTAAATGAAGAAATTACTGTGAATATGAAAGGACAGGAAATGTTTGAAGGAACTACAGGTAAAAATAAAGCCCTCTATGTCCCAAGGTAGTTACAACCTACCTAATGGTCACATCCAGAATGGATGTGATCCCTACCCAATGGTCACATCCGGGTCTTTTTTAGAGATGGATGAAAAAGATGCCAGAGCAGCACGAACAAAGTAATGAGGCTATGATGCGCCTGTACCAACAAAACAAACATGGTTCAAGGTAGCCATACACTTTTTCAAACGATTGATCGGCGTGCGCATTCGCAACGAATGAATCGACTGCTGCTCATCTTGAGCCTCCTCCATCGCTTAGTGTGCGATGGATCCATATTTGCCGAATCGAGCTCCCTTTCCTGCAGCCATTCCAAACCAATGATTCAGAGGAATCTAGCTCTTTGGCCCATAGGCCCAATATAACAGGGTGTTAAAGTGCAATACACAATTGGCCATAAGTAAATGGTTTGACAAAATGGAGGAAAAATAATGCATCAATGTTGGTTTATTGCACCTCAGCATTACATCAATGCACATAGCCATGTTGGCCTGTACAGACATGTATTAACATGTCCACTGGACCCATCAAAAATACTTATCATTCACACTTTGTTCTATAGCCCAGGTGCCTAACCTGTGGCCCGGGGGTGTCTGCGGCCCTTTGGGTGTTCTTAGGCGGCCCCCCTTGGTCCTCCCACTTGCAATCCCTGAAACCCCCCCCCCCCGCTAACGAGTCTTTGCTCGAAATCTTCCTAGAGCAGGAAGACCTTAAAGCGCATTACCAAGGCCCACAATCGGGAAACCTGCTCTGAATATACCATGCCGCGTAGAGGAACAGATGATGGCTAGAAGAGGAAAAGAAGAGAATAAGTATTTTATCAGAAACGGTTAGCACATGTTTATCTGAATTATCACACCAATTGTCACCTAGTTAATCAGTTGGAATATACCTAATTGTAGGTGTATGCCCTTATTATTAGAAGGGTTGCCCTCTTCCCTGGCCGAGAGCCACATTCACCTGCTATGGCCCTGGGGTATTCATTATAGAAAGCAGCTCTGGCAGTGATTAACACTCCGTCCTCGAGGGGGGGGGGGCATAGTATTCAGTGGCCAGTCTCTGAGGCTTTCATTACACATCTATGTTTAACGATCGGTTGCATAATGATGCCTTCGAAAGCAGACTGTACAGGCATGTGCCAGAAGCTTGGCACGGCCTTACAGTCTTTTCCATCTCCGGGTGGGCGGGGACCAGAATATGATGTTTGTTGTATAATAGCTAAAGCTGGGCATAGAAGAGCCGCTAGTGCCATGCAATGACTGCCGTCCCCATCCAAAGTATTGGGATCAGCCGGGAAGATTCCTGATCTTGCCATGTGGGCACACCCGGGCTAGGAAGATTCCTGGGCGCACCCGGACGATTGGCTGGAACGTGCATGGCGGTCTTTTGGACAAAAAATTGGGCACGAATTCCTGACAGTCAATAGCCAGCTTGAGGAATGGCCATTGCTAATTACTCTGGTGGTGTGATTGTAAAGTCAAAGCCAGGCACACAACAATGAATTGTTTATAGTGGTGAGTCCAAAGTCCTGATCCTCAAAGGAGTTGACCTCACCAGGGGTTACTATTCCCTGGCACTCAGGGCACATGCGCATGTTCTTGCTTTCAAATATGGAAAAGATGCAGTCTGTGTTCTTCTGTAATCTGTGTGTCCAGAGTTGGCCATGGTCTACTAGGATCCTACAAACATCCCTGGTCCTCAGCATAGTCTATAATGGGGAATGCAATTAACCGGAAAGTATTTTTTGAGATGTGGAAGAGCATTTGACTTAGGGAATCCATGCCAGCATAGGAAGAACATACAAACTCCATGCATGTAGTATGCTGGCTGAGGTTCAGACCTTGGACCCTGTTGCTGCATGGAGTATATATCAAAGCCTCGCAGTCATGGATGACCTGCAATTATAGAAGCTTACTGTCTGTAATACCATAATTACGGAGGTGGTTTTTCTTGTACAATTCCTTTTTAGTTCAGTCATTAAATCCCAACGAGGAAGGTCCAGGTCTGTTTTCCTGTTTGACGTGATTTCCGAGGAATATTTAGACTGTGACTCAGTCCGTCTGTTCTGATAAACCCATAGTACATCCCTTTTCATAGTATGACGTCCTTGGTTGTATATTCACTAAAATTGTAAAATTATGACTACAGTCTAAACTCCTCAAGGGGCAATAAAAGAAACGCATTTGTAATATTGCCCAATAACAATCAAATTTTATATCCTTACCTAGTGTTGTTTATAGCTCTTTGGTGGCCCTATGCGAGACTGCATCGCTCCCCAAGGCCGTTGAGGGAATCGCATCGCAACCCCCCACCTCCTCGGTGAGAGGACACATAGCATCACACCCATGCCACCCCACCCAAGGGCGACAGAAGTGAATTCACATCGCACCAATACACCAACCTCCTGCTCCAACACCGGAAAGAAAGGACGCATTGCTCATTCCCCCCCAACTGAGGGACAAGAGGAAGATGGTGAATCACTGAATGGCTGAGAATTTACAGTGCATGTGGGGGGCTATGCACTGGAGTTCGGTGCCCCCCGGGGCCCTATGCCCACGCATATTTTGCATGGCGCAAGAAACGTCTCTGTCCTTGTTACCATAATCACACACTAAAGGTAGACATGCAGGGGTTGATATTTCTGAACGGTAATAAATTCCTGCCCACCTGGTACAATTGACCACAAGTAAACTATATAAAACAGAACATCGATCAAAAAGTCATCGGACATGCTGGTAAATTTCAGTCAATCGTACAAATATCTGATGGGTCTTTTGTATTTTTATCATTTTGTGTTCAATTACTATGGAGTATGCACACCAATCTAAGTTAGGGAATCGATCGGTTTTAAATCGGGGACCCTATGTGGTGGTACAATCGATCGATTATTGCCTGGTGAACTCTTCCAGCTCTAAGCTGCGGAAAGATTTAAAGGAAAAGTGAATTTTAAACAAAAAAGCACATCCATCCCCTTTCCTACTCACTCTAACCTACCCCCTCCATCTCCTGTAGATCTCTACTTTCTGACATCTGTTGGCCTTGGTTATTAAGCTTAACATTCCAGCGTCATCTCCATAGACTTGTATTGTTACCATATTGGCCGTAGATGTTTTAGGCATTAAGTAAAATTATCTGGAGCTGCCCCGGCACAGACAGGAGGAACAAGATGTGTTGCTGGAGTGTCCACAAACCCAAAAATGTACCCCCCTGGCATTTCTGATGGCAACATCTCGTCCAGCACTGTCCTGTCAGTACAGCTCTGGACGAGATGGGGCCATCCGGCGAAGATCAGAGCCCCAGCAGCTCATACTTAGTTTTGCACTGTCCCGATGGATCCGATCATCTGAACTGGCTTCGATGCCCCCGCCCTTTTTTTTATATGCAGAAAACTGTTTGTGTGATTCCCTAGATGTGCCCTTTAAAGTTAACCCAACACACCAGGGGAGAGAGGGTTCCAAAGGGAATTGAATTGGATACATACTGTTTTGAAATCTATCATACCAAATAAGTATTTTAGAGAGGTTATCATTTAAAATTATAACTTTTTATTCATTTTTTTTACATAATTGTGTGTTTCAAACATTATTATATTCAGGATGTCTACTAGACCCTTGTGAGGACATATTTTAAGAAGTTACAGGCCTACAACATAAATAGAAAATTCCATTAAAGTCTATGGTGCACTTTTGGTAAGAAAATCTGGACCTTGCAAGAGTGCTAGGGAGGTTAAGAATCGATCTTGGTAATTATAGATCTGCAGATAGGAATGGTGGGTTAGGGTAAGTACCTCCAATGGGCAGGATAGGGACCAGGATAGTAGGTAGGCAGTACTCTCGTTTTAATAATTTGAATATAAGTTTTCTATTTCACCAAACCGCTTAAATATACGACCCTAAAACTGAGATTTCAGGTTGTAATGTGATCTTTGGAGAACTGTGTGCTTTTCCGAAGTTCCATAGAACGCGGTATAAATGCCATTGTTCCGGTCAGGTCTTAAATTTCTTGTCCTTAGCAGAGGAGACGTCATAGGCGATGGATGTGACCCCCCCCCCCCCAAATAGATTTTCCCCCTTTTTGTCTTGGTAGAGGACTGAATGTTCGGCGGCCTTTGTGCAGGCTATTGTAGTGCATCTCTTGTTTGGGCTGCGTCTGTAAAGACTGATTATTCTTTCATTCAATACCGATAACCTGCGCAGAGTATCTCCAGATTGCTGGTCGGAAGAACCCTGCACAATAGAGTATATGACTCCAGTTAATATTTAATCTGCTAAATTATTTATTTAAGGCTCTACTCTTTTCATCTTATGAAAAGTTCTCCTTCACAATGGCCCGGGGAGTGTGCAAGTGTCCATTGTTCAAGTGAACAATGCGCTTTCCTTTATGTTTTTCCTTCCAATTGTTGGATTTAAATGGATTTGTATTTCCTATATTTTTTTTGCTGCATCTCTGCATTTCTAAATTTATTTGGGGTTATGTTATTTGGTCTATACTGACAAACAACATCAAGATTTCCATTCAATCAAGAATTATCTTTTTTTGGCCACCTAAAGCCCTGATGAAGGGGCACTGGTGATCCCCCTGAAATGTGTTGGGTATCTCTGTGACCTTTATTGGGGCAAAGTTCAAATTGTCTCAAGCCAATCTCAATCTCAATCTCAAGCCAATCTTTAGTAAAAGGCTCCTAGCATTACCAGGCTCTTGAAAAACATAAATCTATCACCGGTCAGAGCCCTGAGCACAATGATTCATCTTGTGTCTTGTGCTAACAAAATGTAGTGGATGTGGTGTTCAATCTTCCTTTGGTTGGGAGGAAGCATAGATCTTCACCTAGGTTGCGCTTGGATGGCTATGTATGAACTGAAAGTTAAACCTCCTTGGTGGTCCCATTCTATGCAGAAACAGCTGCCTTAAGGTGGGTTTACACGTCAAGATTTTTTCGGCCGACAGATGGACGATGAACGATTTTTTGGTTTATTGTACAAAAATCTGAAACGTCCATTTGGCCCAATGGATTTTTTTTTTTTCCGATATCTGACAAATAATCGTCCATAAGGTGATCGGACATGTTGGTAAACTTTCATCTGTCGTTTATTTTTCGTGTAAAAAACGGACGCTCCTTATTTCACTCGATATTTTTTGACTCGATTTTTAACCAGTAGCGTGACGTATTTCCTGCGCAATGAATGTTGGGATTTTTACAATGTATGATTTTGATTCGTCCATGAAGTTGTTTATATTTTCTTTCCGAGTAGAACTTTCCGAACGAAACAATTGCATTGTGGACGAACGTAACAACGTGGTGTCAATAGAAAAATACATATATTTCCATATTAAATGTTTAGTTGTGTGTGTACACTCACTGCAGCACACTGTACACACACCTGTATACTCACTGCAGAACAAGTGTGTACAATGTGCGGTCCACCACACACCGTATACTCACTGCCAAGCCCACTTTAAATCATACTGTAAATTATTCCTGTTGTGAAACAACTGCTGCTGTATCCCGTAAACAGCAGATACCAAGAGATGGCACCTCTATCACCTAACACTGCTGCTGTCCTCCCCTGCACCTTAGCACTGAACAGCCCTCATAGAATTTGGAGCCTCTCAAACACCCACAATACAATCATTTCCTTAAACCAAAAATCTGATAGATTTTTCATTCGTGTTTCCGACTATTATTTTCATCGATCTTTTGCGTCGGTTGACAAAAATCTAACAAAGATCTAATTACGTCGAGAATTACGACCAAATCTATAAAAAATCGAACAAAAACTCAAACTCAAGTGGACAAACAAAAATCTTGACGTAAACCCACCTTAATAGCTTGTTCCCACTACACGATTTTAAAATCGCGCATGAATCGCAGTTGTCGCATCCGGTCATTTGCATGGGCTTTGTCCTCATAGTCAAACTTTCCCTATCGAATCGCGGCTCCCTGTTGTTTTTCGTTTTGCCGCCGATTCCCCCTAATCACGCCCTATAGACATGAATGATTGTGATATCATTCTCTATGGGCATGATCAGGGGCGTCATGCTTGTTGTACCCATAAGGCTTGTTTTTCACCCAGCTGTTCTTTGCCATGAGACCGTGGCTGAGGTGCTAGCGCCGCGGCTCAGCAGCTATCGACCGCACCCCAAGCATGCTGGGCACACAGATGTCCGTGGCATCGGATGCAGACTTTGGGCATGTCCCCTTGTCCAGGATGCGGTCCGTGCGCGGCTCCGCACGAAAACTCGGTAGGGGGGCTTTCAGAACTGAACCCTGCACACAGCCAGTGGAGACTTGCCTATGGATTGCTAATGTCTGCGGTCAGTAGCCGCTGCGGTCATATCGGCGCATTGTCGTAGCACCACCAAATCCGGGCACTGGCAACCGTGGAAACAACCCTTACCACTTGTTTCTTTTTTTTTTTTTGCGATTATGCTCATTGCTGCCACTTCGCGAGGTCGATTATGTGAGCCACGACTAATCGCTTACTGGGAACGTAGCCCAAAAGTGGTACAAAACACAAACCGATTACAATATAATCCATTTTATTTACATTAATGCTACCCGGGATTTATGCCCTTATGACGCCTTCATTATCATCTGTGAATGCGCAGCTAAACCCCCCCCATCATCACTGACGTGGGGGTGGCTCCAGCGACGAGCCTGACTGACACTGAACCCAGACAGGGTTGGCCGAAGGTGTACACGAACCCCGCCGTGTAGCTCAGGTTGCCACTATTGCAGTGGAAGTCCTTCCACCAACATTCAGGGATACGCCAGGGGGGACACTTGACTTGTTCACACCAAATGTAGGCGGTTATTATTACGCACCCTATCTCAAAAACAATAGGCATATGCACCAAAACCTCCCCATCATTGATTTTCAATGGCCGTGCATGCATAGACCTGCAATGCTAACCGTTCCCTTCATAAAACAACATTCAATTGGTGTTAAACCCCTATACACTTTCAATCTTTCCCATACAAGTTCTGTACAATCATAATTTTGTCTATAACTACCAAACCAAGTAAATGAGGCGCCCTGTTAATTCCTTCCAATCACTAATGTATTCTATCAGGAGGCCACTATACTACACAATTGTTGGAATCTAATGGAGATTGTATGGATCGATCTATGGTGTATGGGGGCGTTATTGCCAAGCAAGAACATATATAAAAGCTGCCATACCACCTTTTTCTCTCTGTCAGATATTCTTTATATCTACCAAGCACTATGTAGTGCCGGTCCTCTGCGAGTGTGCCCACCACTGGCTGAGGCCAGGCTTCCTTCCGATGTTTTCGAAAGTCTCCCTCTCATTTACATGGTTTTGGTAAAACATAACAGCAGCTCTAAAGGCGACTCTGACAGCGAAATTTCAAGTGCTATGGGACCCTAACTAATTGCTGCTTTGTCTACTCACAGGCTATGTTGCCCGTCATAGGTGCTCTACAATATGTGGTGCCCAATTGCCCCTCAATATTTTGGATTTTGCTACTCTAAGAAGCATCGCAACATCCCTTCCTGTCCTGTTTCTCATTGAGTCCAGAA
>CM070032.1:9346304-9360865 GCA_036250615.1 Ptychadena robeensis
GTTATTCAATATGACTGATCCCCTTGTGTCGGCTGTTTGTGTTATGTAGATTTGGCCAATTAAATTTCATATGGTACCCCCTGAAGAAGTCTTCAACGAAACGCGCATTGGCGGAAATGCGCCATTTGGACTATTTTAATTGTCTTACAGCACGTGTACATCCGCAACATCGCACATTGTTTTGGATTGATATGATGTCATTACTTCATAGTTTGCACAGTGTATAATGTATTGCTCTTACATATTGAGTGGCCCGTCCCCTCACCCATGTCTATTCCAGGGGAAATTTGGGGTGAATAGTTTATTCCATTATCAACTTCTGTCCATTGTGTTTGGGATGTTGGCCACTATACATCTGAGAGTGCAGTTTTATTGATTATAAAATCTTACAAAAACCTCTGGAAAAGCATGACAATGTGAATGGATTCATGGAATTTATAAAAAAAAAAAATTAAACATAAACAGCCTTATTCTACAGAATTAAAACTAATCTTTATTTCATCATGGAATAACTTCGGGATGGTAATAGATTTTCCTCAAAAAGCACTTTTATTTTTAAAAAATTTAATTTAAATCAAAAAAATCAGATTTAAATAAAAAAAAATCCGATAAAAAAAAAAAATCATCGATTTTTATCCACCCTGATACAGGTACATACTGGCATACTAATATGCAGAGTAATACTGGTACATACATGCACAAAAAGATCATCTTTAAATTATGCAATTTAGCTCATTAAAATGAATGTTCTCATTATCTGCACGTGAATATTTAGTTTTACACTTTAACCCATCCTTAACCAGATAATATATACTGGACTATTTTGCCTTATTGATGAAGCCAATATGTTTCCTCTGTTGTGTGTTCCTGTGCCCCCTTCTCCTCCTCTTATTTGTACCTTCCCGATTCAATCTGTTCTAGTTTGTAATCCTGGTCATTCACGGGTTGATTCCTGTCAGACCGATACCCAGCCGAGCACAGCACAATTACGTCATCGCGCTGTGCTTAGGCTTTATCGTTGGGTGCTACTTTGGAGTGGGAATCGTGACCCCCATCCAAAGTAGTGGAATTCGAACAGGGTTTTCCAACATGTTGGAACCCTGTTCAGTTTTTTCGATTTGTCCTGTAATAGACGAAGGCTCAAGCGCAGCGTGGTGACGGCATTGTGACTGGTCTCCATCCAAACTAACAGCAATCCAACAGGGATTTACCAAAATGTTGGTTCCTTGTTCGATCGAGCTTCCTTCGAGTGGGATTGGTTGAGCCTGGATGGCTCATTTTCTAATAAATTTGAGCGCAATCGAACGCCTAGCACAGCACTCGATTGTGCTTGAATCGATTACAAAAACGAGCCGTGTATGCCCAGCTTAAGTATTAATCTCCCATGAAAGACTTGCACTGCCATCTAGTGTTATTTAATCAGCCTCCTATCCACAGTTAAATATGAACAAGTCATTGTGAACACTAGGTGGCAGTATGAGTCATTAATGGTAAAATCAATACTAACAAGATAGAATCGGGAAGACACCGCAAGGATAAGGAGGAGAGGGCTGCAGACGGGACATGACCGCTGGATCAAATTAATATTATTGAACTTACTGACTTGTTTGTTTTCATTTAAAATATTGGCTTCTAGATAAGTGTATATGTTGACTGTCTCTGCTGATACTAATGCACAGTGTATTTGTTTGTCTGTGCTTATATTACAGAATGCAATTGGCAAGTGAAGGCAAATGACCGAAATTTTTATGACCAGCCCGAATTCCAGCAGAAGACTTACCTTTGTTTTAAGAAAAGCAAATATGCCGTATGTATCTATTTTATGGAAATGTTTCAGCATTGTAAAATGTACTCTCTCATTATTTGACGTATACAGTAACTTCTTCACTACACTATATGTTGTATCCAAAAAAAAGAATTACAAATAGTTTGGTCAGCATGTGAAAAGTAGTTAAACCCTTGACCAGAGTGGAAGGTTGTGGGTGTAAATTGTACTCTTTAGAGGGGGGAGCAGTAATCTGTTGAGGTCTGACACACCCCCTAATGAGTCTAAGCTGTAAGGCTAAAGGTCCCCATGCAGGGGGGGGGGGGTGCATTTGCGAGGATCGTTTGTTTGCGAATCGAATGCAGCCACCCTATCTTTGAGATCCTGCTTGAAGACTGCTTAATAAAACAAGAATTTCAATTACCATTACGCCCCCATCCAAAGTATCCAACAGGAATTTATTGCGCAAAGTGGTGCATCGAGCAGAGCGTGGTGACGTCATTGTGACTGGTCCCAATCTGAAGTAATGGCAATCGAACAGGGATGTACCAACATGTTGGTTCCTAGTTCGATGGAGCTTACTTCGAGTGGGATCAATTGAAAGGGTGGTCGCGTTAGATTTGCAAACAATCACATTGTGCACGGGTATCGTACGTGTCCACTGCTTCTGTTTCCCCACGGTGGGATGCAGACGGGACACCACCCATTGTGATGAAGCTGCGTCTGAGCAGCATTGGGCTCGGCTTTTCCGTGTCTTTGTAATGGTAATACTTAAGGTGTGTTCTCACATTTGCAAATCACAGGCAATCTGCCCAAAAATCGTCCGCCGCTTGGACACATGGCCTAACGCTGCAGTTACTATCTCTTCATTAGTTGGAGAGCTTGGGCTCTGACTTTAAAGGTGATGTGTTGGAACTTTCCAACTTTCCTTCATTATAGAATGCTGGCAGTGGTCAGGCTTTTGGCGAGGGAACATTCGCGGATCTACCACCAGAAATCTATGTTTTCCTGAATGTCGCTAGAAGTGCAGATAATAGAGAGGAATTCAATAAAAAAAATAGCAATTTAAGATAATCCTGCAGCTCTCCCTCACTTCCGGGTCCTGGTCTATACGTCATGAGAGCGCTTTGCTTTCTGTGTAACCTTGTGATTCACATAATTATATTGAGGAAAATTCCCATAGACGATCATTGAATGCCCCCCAGTGGCCACCCGCAATATTGCACCCCAAGTTCAATGATAGTCTATGAGAATTTTCCTCAATATAATTATGTGAATCATAGGATTACCTAGAAAACAAAGCTGCAGGATTATTTACTTAAATTGCACATTACAGGTAAGTTGTTTTATTTTTTTTTTATTTTTTTTTTTGTATTCCTCCATATTATCGGTACTTCCAGTGCCATTAATGAAAACACAGATTTCTGGTGGTAGGTTTGCTTTAATGCATTAATTTGTGTGGAATTAAGACAGATGTTTAAATTTAATAAATACTCTCTTTGCCTTTAGGCACAAGCCCACTCACAGGCCTACTTACAGCAGGCGCCCTGGATTTCATTCTTTAGCAGTAGCCCTTTGCACCCTAACTGATGACCTTCTTCTTTTTTTACTAGGGGAATGCAATCAAGACTTACAAGTACAACCCAGTCACCTTCCTGCCATTAAACATGTTTGAACAATTTAAGAGAGCGGCCAATGCCTATTTCCTTGTCCTTCTCATCCTTCAGGTAACTTATTGGCAGATAGTTTTATGATGTTCTGTATGTACATGTTTTTTATGTGACTCCTCGCCAGCTCTTATCTGTGATCAACGAGGGTCAAACTCATTCATAATGCACAAAGCGTTCCAGGTTAGGGATCGTCTTTCTTGTTTCCTGTGCAAATAGTTTGAAAAACATCTGTGGAGTTTGTCTTCCTTAACCTTGTGCCATTTCAGTCTTAAGCTGGCCACACATGAGTAGATTCCTGTGCAATCGACCGGCGATCAATTACACCGTGGTGACGTCACCACGCTGTGATTGCTGGTCAATCGTACAGTAACCAATGTGCACCACATGGGCACATCAATTACTGTAGGATGGGGACCCGGTTTCCCAGTCCCCCGGCAGCCAGCTTCTCCGGCTGGCTGGCTGCAGGGGGGCTGCTAGGTCCCCATTTGGTGTAAGGGACATGTTAACACCCAAAAACGCAGAACATTAGTGTTCATGTACTCATTAAGTCCTATGGGAAAAACTTTCCCAAGAGTTGGTGCTTTTTAAGGGTTCCTCTTTGGGTCGAATTGCTTCTCAATGTGTGGAAGGTTTGACAATGCTGGAGCTCCTGATCTGAACTAGACCATCATTTTTTATGTAAGAAAAGCTTAACTCCCCTAAATACCCCCCCCCCCCCCCCCCCCCCCCCCACCCGTCAAAGAAACAAGTAAAAGTAGATCACACCACACCTCCTGTCCCACTTACATCCCCAGCCTTGTACATAAATACACCCCTAAACGCCCCCTCTGCTCCTCTAGTGACTTACTAATGACATCACCACTGATAACATCATCACATGCCCGGCTTCAGGACTTCCCAAGGGCTGCTCCTTACCTCTGAAACTCTCTTCCTTGCCCCTTGCTCCGACCTTTGTCACTTTTAAAATATCCCTGAAAATCCCTCTCTTGTGTCTGGCCCCCCATCTTCTCCCCCTGTGTCATGACCTGTACCTGTGTGTTATCTTGTGTTGTTTTGTTTCAACTCAAATGTATTGTAAAGCGCTGAGTAATTTGTTGACGCTATATAAATAAATGATGATAATAGAACAAACTGGTTCCATTGAATATTGCAATCAACCCATCATATTGCTTGCTGTGCAAGAAGTCTTAGAACAACTTTTGTGTTTTTGTTTCTTTTCTTTAGACTATTCCCCAGATATCCACCGTATCCTGGTCCACCACTCTTATACCTCTCCTCATGGTATTGGGGATCACTGCCATCAAAGATCTTGTAGATGATATTGTAAGTTGTACAATTGTTTACATGGAGTGAGGTGGGATGAGCGGGCTTCAACCTTAATGGATGTAATGGAAATAAACATAACTAAAGGAATTCCATACTGGGGCAAATATGGGGACTGTAACTGACCTCTAAAATCCTAGGTATTTGCTATATTCCTGGGTATGGCTAAATATAATAAGTCAGCACTGCTTATCTTTAATACATATTCCTAAAAGGTTCTGAAACTCCTAGCTTAAGCCCCCCATGCACCTTAAGATTGATCCATACAATTTCCATTAGATCTACCAACAACGGTGTAGTATAGTGGCCTCTCTGATAGAATACATAGTGATTGGAAGGTATATATCACTGCTATGTATTGCCAGGTCCTCCCTGATAGAATACATAATGATTGGAAGGTATATATCACTGCTATGTAGTGCTGGGTCCTCCCTGATAGAATACATAATGATTGGAAGGTATATATCACTGCTATGTAGTGCCGGGTCCTCCCTGATAGAATACATAGTGATTGGAAGGTTTAGAAATATCCTCATATTACATGGTTTTGGTAGAACAAAAGTTAATTGTACAGAAATTGTATGGAAAATTTGTAAGGTATGTGGGGGCCTTTAGTCAGTAACAACAGACATTAGAAAAATTAATAAGGTTCAGCCATAGAAATGGTATGTTTAAAAAACGTTGAGCTTCTATTGCGGGTTTACTAGAGTTGTGAGCAGATATGTAATTAAAAAAGAAAAAAAAAACATTGTTATAAACTAAAAGTTCAACCAAATAGATGATGGTTTAGTCTACAGATGCATACCTGCCCTTCGTGATATGTCCGCTCTAGTTGCCTAAACCTGCCTTCTGTCTATAGTGTCTCATGGTGAGAAATAAACCTATGTTAGATCCCACCAGTAGACCATCCAGTGCTGGAGTGAGCCCCAGGAATTTTTAGGTGGGGAACGTTGTGTCCATTCAAGAACTGGCTTTTAGAAAGTCTACATTTGCAGGTTGGCTTTGTATTTCTGCTTCATGGACATTCATGGTGGGCAATAGGCAAGCATTAACATTCACAGATGAGCTAAAGCAGTGGTGGGCAACTGAGTTGATATAGAGGGCCACAAATGCGGCATCTGTTCAATCTATACTGACTTGTATAAGCATTGTATAATGAAACAATGACAGCAGGCAAAGCTAGAAGACATTATTTTCCATTTTTAAATAACAAGACTTTGTTTTATATAATACTTCAATCATTAGGGAACACTGAAGTGTGGTAATGCACATTTTGTGTCATATATATTGTCAAAGGTTATGTACCCTTATTCTGAGGTTATATGCCACAATATGTATTATACAATAGTGGGAGCATAGGCACTCGCCTGTCTGCCGTTCTCCTGTCAACATTAGAGGAGGAGAGGCGAGGGACTTGCTTTGGCACCATCTGGGTAGCTGATTGGCTTTTACGTACGCTTATCACGTAAGTTTATCGCCACTCCGCCTCTTCCCTCTCTAAGAATATCCAGGGCTAGGAAAGCAGGGGAACGACAGACAGGTGAGTTCCTATGCATTAACAATTCAGATTTCAGAGGCTCTTAGTGGAGGACCGAGGGGGGCTGCTGAAGAATGCCCAAAGGGCCGCAGGTTGAGCACCTGGCTACAGCTCTGATAAGCAGACTATCTTAGAAAAGGACCTCGGCAGCAGGGGTTAGAGTCTAGTACATGTTTGTAAGTTTTATTTCTTTATAAATAATTTTTATAAAAGTCATATTATAGGAAAAGCTCTTGTTGAGCAAATAATTTTCACTATAAGATCAACAAGGGAACCCCCCAAATATTTATTTTATATATTTTTATTTTCTGTTTAAATACCCCGTAAAATTTGGTATTCGGCCTATGTATAGAGGCAGGTGATTTCTTAAGGTGGCCATACACCAGTTGTTCTTATACAGAAAAGGAGGGCCTTGCAGGGAAAGTTTAAGACTGCTTCTACACGGCATGGAAAACTGCACAGGGACAGATTCACAATGCCTGCCTGGGCGTTGGGGATTCGGGGGCGTCCTGTGGCTGCACCGGAGACATGTGCCATGCCCATTGGCGTGTGTGATGCGTGGAAACCGTAGTAGAAGTAGAAATACTGCGCCCTAAGCAGCACCCAAACAGCAGACAGGCACTATGTGCACGCACACGCCGAAGTGCCCATAATGCCCCACGCGGTTGCTGGGGCGGTGTAGTGTAAACCCAGCCTAAGAGCATTCTCGAGCCCCCCCCCTCCGCCTTCAAACATATATAAATAAGTTCAGAATGAGGTCCAGCGGAAACACAGGAAGGTAAGAGATGCGGTAGCATAAGCGCTAGCACATCTGTTACGGTATAATAAACGCTCCAAAGCCGCAGCGCAGCTGGTGTGAAATGGCTCTAAAAAAGTTTTAAATACAACTCCCTTTTTCACACAAACTAATCGTGCAAAGATTATGAAAAGATTGACCTCACAGGAACCCCAAAACACATGCCATCATCCCGACAAAAAATTCCAAAAGAGAGGGGAAGTCTTTTTGGAGTCGTTTTGAAGCTTAGACTTCCACTAATCATGCAAAGACATGCTTCATATCCAGGGGTGCACATAACTTTTGTAGTGAGCTCCTCAGAGGAGTACCAGGAGATGGTGTTGGGTACTCACCCCATATGTAGGGTGGATTTCCTAGTCTATTAGGCTGGCAAGTGTATTTGACTTACAAACCATATTCTTATGTTCTCTACATTTACTTGTCTATTTGTCTTTGTTTAAAGGCTCGTCATAAAATGGATAATGAGATTAATAATCGACCTTCAGAAGTTATAGAAGATGGAAGGTAATGTGGAGATAGATATTAAAAACCTTTGCGATTCATATCTGTAATAGTAAGTTAAAGCAACTGGACTTGCTAACGTTTTCTTGAAGGCATTTTGCTAGATCAGTGATCACAAACCTTAACTATAACCGCAAGCATTCCCTTCTGTCATTTGCTGAAAAACTACACTACCCAGCATGCCCTGCTGCCTTTTCTAAGTGTTGTAGAACTACAACTTCTAACCTGCTCTGCTACAATGCCTTCTCATACGCCTTACAATCTTACCATACAATTTCTGTACAGTCAACTTTTCTTCTGCCATACCATGGTCTGGGCATACATGGTCCGAAATTGTAATAGATTCCAGCATAATCGGGTGCTGTGCTTGTTCACGGTGCACGTTGTTGCTTGAATCTATTACAAGATTTGAGCCATCCAAGCTTCCTTTCAGCAGGATCAGCCAATCCTACTCAAAGGAGTTTGACTGAACAGGTTTCCAACATGTTGGAAAACCTTGGTCGAATTCCAATACTTTGGATGGTGACCCAGACGTGTGTCACCGACTTAACATGAGGACCTTTCTAAACCTTCCAATCACTATGTATCAGGGAGGACCCAGCACTACATAGCAGTGATATATATACCTTCCAATCACTATGTATGCTATCAGGGAGGACCCAGCACTACATAGCAGTGATATATACCTTCCAATCACTATGTATTCTATCAGGGAGGACCCGGCACTACATAGCAGTGATCTATACATTCCAATCACTGTGTATTCTATCAGGGAGGACCCGGCACTACATAGTTGTTGGTAGATCAAATGAAAATTGTATGGAGTGATCTATAGGTGTATGGGGATTTTCAGTCTGTCTTTATTCGCTCACACACATTCACTACATCAGTGATGAATAATTTGTGGAAATCTTTTTGTTTTTTGTGATTTAGGTTTAAGAAAACAAAGTGGAAGAACATCCAAGTTGGGGACATCATAAGAATCAACAAGAATGAGTTTATCCCGGTCAGTGTTTATTATTACAATATAATACAATTTCTCTTATTACAGTGGTTTCCAAACTTTTCCTGCAGGGTCCCCTAGATCAATCAATCCCGCTCGAAGAAAGGGTTTTTGGACATGACTGCAAATCACAGTCGATGTCCATTGCATTAGATGGGGACTGTGGGTTTGTAGCACGAGGTGTAAGTGGGCTGGTCAGTTAAAAAATTAAAAACATTTTTGCTGGTCTTTTGATCCAATAGAACACATTTTGGGATGTGATGGACCAGAAGATTCACTACATGTTCAGCTGACTCTGCGTTAATGATCATGTCAACATTAACAAAATCTGAAAGGAATGTTCACGGAATGTGTAATCCAAGGAATTGCAGCTGCAAATGATGGCCTCACCCAGCACTGGTATTCCTATAAATAGCTTCGAAGGGTGGCAAAGGCAAAGATAAGGGGTGAATTTAGAGTTAACTTTTAAATTTCTTAGAAATGTCCTCAAAGGTCCTATACAAGTTTGTAGCACGTGTGTTGGAGAAGTTGTAGTGTTAACGGTAACCACGAAGACCGCCATTACTAAAATGGTTCGTTGTCTCGTGATGACCTCATAGCTTTACTTCCTGAGTCATGTACTTGGATTAAGAATGGAGGTCAGGGATTTTTTTCTGCTTCATCCATATTCCAGGTCAGAAACTCAAAATTAGACGATCACCATTTCTGCCATCACATAGGGCTGGAGCAGAGCATCATGGGTAGCAATTCATTGGCCTTTACAAGTTTCTGGCACGAGTGTTGGAGAAGTTGTTGTGTGATGGTAACCACGAAGACCGCCATTACTAAAATGAAACTGGCCCTATACAAGTCATAGCACAAATGTTAGAGAAGTTGTAGTGTTGACTGTATCCACAAAGACCGCCATTACTAAAATGGTTAGTTTCGATGGTCTCGTGATGACCTCATAGCTTCACTTCCTGAGTCATGTACCTGAATCAAGCATGGAGGTCAGGCGTTTGTTCTGCTTCATCCATATTCCAGGTCAGTAACTCAAAATGAGACGATCACCATTTCTGCCATCACATAGGGCGGGAGCATCATGGGTAGCAATTCATTGGCACTATACAAGTTTGTAGCACAAGCGTTGGAGAAGTTGTAGTGTTGATGGTAACCAGAAAGATCACCATTACTGAAATGGTTAGTTGTCTCGTGATGACCTCATAGCTTCTCTTCCAGAGTCATATACCTGGATCAAGCATGGAGGTCAGGGGTTTGTTCTGCTTCATCCATATTCCAGGTCAGTAACTCAAAATCAGACTATCACCATTTCTGCCATCACATAGGACTGGAGCAGAGCATCATGGGTAGCAAATAAGTGATAGAAGCTTGGCAGGTAGGACGTGTGCTCTGGGGAAGATTTAATTGCTGGTTATTCCTGTCTGACCAGTGCTGTGTTCTTTTTATGGGTTTGTACGCGGTTCCCATCCCAGATGAGTAAAGATAACAGCCTGGTGATGTGCGCGCCTAAGCATTGAACCATGAATAAATACTAATAATACCCATCGTTCTCTTCTCCCCTCTAGGCAGATGTGCTGCTTCTGTCCAGTTCTGAGCCAAACAGCTTGTGCTATGTAGAGACGGCGGAACTTGATGGGTAAGACGATTTAAATTGGTTTCCCATTTATTGTTTCTCTGTAATCACTAGTTACATCTCTTTTTATCTGTCTCCGCTTCCAACCTACTCTGTCAGAGGTCATTGTTATAAGATCCCAACAGTAAAGGAACTCTGTCACAATAAAATATGCAGGTGCTTTACTGCTGAATAATTTTAAAAGGTTCAGTTCCCAATATCTGTTAAAACCCTTGGTGGGTCTTATAGAGTGAAACATTTATATTAAGAGTAAAACAAGAAAAAAAAATATTCTGAACTAAATGGTATATATTAGAATATACAGAATAAAGGTTTGAATAGTTAGTATTGGTATGAGGACACGTTGGTTTAGAACAGTAGGAAATTATGCTCTATGATACTATATATTAAACAATTTGAGCAGTAAGTTGTGAGGATGTTGAGACTTGTATTTTCCCAGCACATGTTATCTTGAGGGCAGTGCCAGATAGTGGCGGTTTAAGGTTGGCCACTGCTGCATCTGGGCAGGTGCCTCCCCCTAGCGCGGCTGCCTATAAATTGCATGACCGCCCAGAGAGAGCGAAGGGACAATCCACAAGTTTCATCAGCAACACATGCACCCCCACCCCCCCCTGGAATGCTCTCTGTCATGGACCAGAGAGGCTTTTTTCTGTTTCCGAATCCTGTCCGGCCCCAGGGGTTGAGGTTACGGTAAGTCTCACCAGTGCCCAATGTTCAGCTTCAGACATCTTAGTTACTTTTTTTTCAAACTATAAGATGCACCCTGTTTTTAGGGCAGGAAAAAACAAAAAAAAAATGTGAAATGTTCTAAGTTGGAAAAAAAATTCCTGCAGTACCCAATTTCAGCCACAACAATGGTGTCACTAGCGGGCACACTTCAGACAGAAGGGGAGGGGGTGCGGTGGATTCTTTACTCCTCTCTCCCTTCTTGCAAGCATGTGAGCTGCACCCTCATCGTAGCTGACCGGCAGACAGGCTGGCTCATGCATAAATTGCATATGTTTGAAGTCATGTCAAAAATGTTTGTTTTTTTATCACTGAGCTTCAAACTGCCCCCAGTATATATCAGTGAATGCTTTTATATATATATATATATATATCAGTTACATGTGCTTATTATTGACCAGTACAGAGTCCTATGGGGCATCAGTCTTTTCATATTCTTTTGGCCAACTAATATGCAGCAGTTTGCCTGATTTTGGTCATTGTTGATATGTTCATCATACTGAGGACTGTGTTTATAAAACTGCTTGCACATCTAGTTATTGAAATGAAGGCATAAAACCAGATTTTAGTTTTTTGGTGTTCTAGAGAAACCAATCTGAAATTCCGAATGTCTGTGGAGGTGACTGACAAGCTGTTGCAGGATGAGAAATCGCTGGCTGATTTTGATGGTGAGTTTTGAGCCCAGACAAGCTGTCGTAAAAAGAGGAAAATGCACTGTTTAAGTTGAGACAAAGTTATGTTGATGGAAAAGGCTACACGATCCAGTTTGTGTTCCCACTTAGGTTTAGATTAATCACCTGCAGAATCGCCGGTGGGCCATTGCCAGGCGTTTGAACAGACAATTTTAACCTGCGTTTTCTTTAAAAAAAAATGCCACCATTATGAAAAAAATTTGCCTCCTTAGAGAATGAATGGCCGCAATTTTTTATCTCCTCCATGGGCGATCACAAATCACCTCCATTCATGTCTATGGGCGTGATCAGAGGAAAATAATCGAGGCCCCAATCGCAACCGTGCACCCTCCTATCAATGGGGACAAGCCCATTGAAACTAGTGCAGGCGAGCACAGGCGAATTATTGCCAAGTGGGAACATAGCCAACTGCCGGCTTCAATCTGAGAGCATTGGCTCAGGTGTTCCATGGCCAGGTGTGTGATATTCCCTCATTATCCCAATTACAATGTGCAGATAAAGGCTAAGTTTACACTAGAGGTTTTTTCCGCCAGGTAAACGACCGTTTAACGTGACCGACCGGCGGACGCCACATAAGGCGTCCGCCGGTCGGTTTTCCGGCTGCTGTCCCATAGGACCTCTATGGGGTCTTTAATTAGACGCCCTGTAATCACCTGCACTGTCGATTACAGGGAGCCGATTACAGGGAGTGGATTATCCCCGCGGCTGCGGGAGCGCACTGTTGGTTCCCGAGCTGAAAGCTCGAGAACCGCCAGTGTAAACTTAAAAAGGTCCAGAGTTAATTTCAAGTGTGCTATTTGCATTTGCAATCTGTTGCTGTCAACTCTCAAGATGAGATCCAAAGAGCGGACTCTATCAGAGACGCACAAGGTCGGCATCCAAGTAGGTGAGCACGGGTAGGTGACTGATGCGCATACCTCATAAAAGTTGTTGCGTGTGGGGGAGGGGGGTTCTTTTGGGTTGGTAGGGTTTGCAATAAAAAAACACACCCTTTCCTTCAGAAAATTGGTTGAGGGGGGTGTGGAGCTAGCTACACCACCTCCACCACCGCCTCTGCACGCTGACTGGAAGCTGATCGGGCAGCCCATACCATCAGGGCCCCTTGATGCTGCTCAGGCCTGGGACAGGAGTGCTCTCTGTCCCCCCTTGACGGTGGCCCTAGGCGCACGCCTTTGTCTCACAGGGTTCCAATTGAGCAGGCACGCCGACCATAGTGCCGGCACTGGTGATCAAGCCATCATTAGGCTAAAAACAACATAACAAACCCATCAGTAGTGTTGAGCTCGAATATTCGAATGCCGAATATTTTTTGCGAATATTGGCAATTCGAGAATTCGCCAATATCTCGAATATGTCGGCGAATATTCGCAATTTCGAATATTAGCAATATGGGCATGTATCGCGAAAATAATATTCGCATTGCGAAAATAAACATAGCATGTGACCATTCATTTTAAAGATTTTTGCGATGCGAATATAATACATGGTCATACCGCGAATATTCGAATTTCCGAATATAGAATCGAATATTAGTAGAATTATTCGTGAAATATCACGAATTCGAATATTGACTATGCCGCTCATCACTACCCATCAGAGACAGCAAAAATATTAGGCATGGCAAAAACTACTGTTTGGAACATTCTTAAAAAGAAGGAATGCAACGGTGAGCTCAGCAACACCAAAAGACCCGGAAGACCCTACACAACAACTGTGGTGGACTGTAGGTGTATTCAGTATAATATACAGGTACTTTAACCTGAGTCTCTTTTGGATGACAAGTAATACTGGAAACAATGCGGTAATCCTGAGTGTGAAGGAATGCAGAGGTACGAATAGTGTGCTGACTGGGTCGCAATGTGCAGGAACACTGGGCACGGTGCCACGGTCAAATCTAGTGATGGTGAAAAGGTTTTGTAGTCCAGCAAAATCACTTCAACTGAGTTCTAGGATCTATATCCATCATGTAGTACCCAGCCACCATGGAACAGGTTAAGGCAAGACAAAGTTGACTAGAAACAGGAAAGAAGAGGTTTAATTGATAGAACGTTCTCTCAACTTTTGATTTGTTGGGAAACATTGTGTTTGTACTTTTTCATGAGTTGGACCCAGTGTCGGCTTCATCTTAGTGTTTGTCAATGGGTTGGAGATGTTGGTGGTAGAGGGGAGTTCACCATATTCGACACTCCTTATGTGCCCATATCCGGCACCTTCTTATGGCCAATTATAGGGCTTGTGCTGCCCCATGCAAAAAATAATGCATACAATTCTTTTTTTTTTGCATGTCACATGAGTATTGAGCCAATCCTGAAAGTCAGAACATGCTGTTTGAAGTCCATTGCCTAAAAATAAAGCAGAAGCTGCATGCTTTTGCACAAAAATTTTTGTCAGGAAAAAAAGGAAATTCAAATCAAAATGTATTCATCTGATGTGGGTAATGAGCGAGGGTAAGAACCTAGTTTCTCTTTACAGGACTGGTGATATGTGAGGAACCCAACAACCGCTTGGATAAGTTTGTGGGGACGCTTTGTTGGAGAGGAATGAGCTACGCGTTGGATGCCGACAAAATCTTACTCCGGGGCTGCACCATCCGCAATACATCCTACTGCCATGGGCTGGTCTTGTTTGCAGGTAGGACACCTTGATTGCTCTTATACGATCCTATCTGGTCTGGGTTGAGCTTTGTTTTTTGGTTGTTGGTGGCTTTAATGTTCTGGGGACTAAAGCTTGCCATACACAGATCGACTTTTGCAAGATCGATCTTCAATTCGATTGCCATGTGCGATTTAAATTTCGACTGTCAGTATAACATTGATCGATTTTTGGTACCACACAGTGTGATTGATTTTAAAACTGATTGATTCCTTATCATGAAGCGTCATTACTGCTTTCTGGCACAAGAGGGCGCCTGGAAA
>CM070032.1:9421132-9438909 GCA_036250615.1 Ptychadena robeensis
ATCCGATTGAGAACCTCTGGTGGGACTTGAAGAAAGCAGTTGCAGCGCGCAAGCTTAAGACTGTGACTGAACTGGAGGTTTTTGCCCATGAAGAATGGACTAAGATACCCATAGATCGCTGCAAGACACTTGTGTCACGCTATGTTTCACGTTCAACCACCCTACCGGTCAGGACAGCACCATCTCGTCCTGCACTTCCTTGTCTTGTATTGCAGGTGACGAGATGGAGCCGTCCAGCTAAACTCAGATCCCCCGGCTGCACATTCTGCTCTGTGCTGTCCGGGGGATCTGAAGCTTGTTTTTTCACTGAAGCAAACCGGCATGTCACTCCTCTCCCAGCCCAATTTGCATATGAATGTCTCGCCCCCCGCGCTTCGGGACATTCATATGCAAATTGAGCTATCTTCAAGGAGCACACCTGGAATATCACCCCATTGTCATTCCCAGATGTGCTCTTTGAAGTTAACCCTTTCAGAGGGTGTCAAATGCCATTGTATTGGATACAGCGATAACTGTATCCAATACAATTCAAAGTAAAACAAAAAATAAAACACATTTATAATTGTAATAAAAATGTTATAAACAAACATAAATACTGTTTTGAAATCTTTCACCAAATAAGTATTCAAGAGATTTTAGCATTCAAATGATACATTTTATAATTTTTTGTAATGTACTTTTTTTTAATAATAATTGTGTGTTACAAACATTATTATATTCAGGATATCTATTAGACCCGTGTACGGACAGATTTTGGGAAGTAACATGCCTACAACATAAAGAAAAATTTACCATTGAAGTCTATGGTGCACATTTGGAACAGAAATCTGGACCTCAGCAGAGCGCTAGGGAGGTTAAAAGCTGTTATAACTGGAAAAGGATGTTGTACTAAGTGCTAAGTAGAGATGGTCGAATTTTTTTTCAAAAATTCGACCATTTCGCCGGTTTCGACTTAATTGCAAAGCCCCTGAGCATAGTATCATCACCAAACTTGCTGGAGATGTAGAGAAGGGTTGGGGGTATACTGCAAAAAAGAAAGTAAGTCTCTAACACAAATAGTTTTTTCACAAATTGAGTTCAAAGTCAAGTAAAAAATTCGAAAATCATAATTTCGACTTTAACTTTGAACTTAATTTATGCAAAAACTCCATGTGCTAGAGCAAAACTTATTTTTTTCAAATGTTCCTCCAACCCTTCTCTACACCTCCAGCAAGTTTGGTGATGATACCATTTTCAGGGGCTTTGCAATAAGCTCACAAAGTTTGCAAGTCGAAAAATTCGACCATCTCTAGTGCTAAGAATGAATGTCACTTGGGGGTGAAAACTGATAATGGTGTGAGCACAGAAAAGACATTTGTGGTTATTTCATTATCAATGTGATGTTATATTTGTCTGACTTACAAGCGTCTCGCTGATTTCATTGTAAACAAGATGACTGAAATGATCAAAATCAATGTCAAAATGGCCAAAACACTCAATTTCAGTGGGGGTTGAATAATTTTGAACACAACTGTATGCCGTTACACACTGCTGGGTAAATGTTTGACACGTGTTTCCCATAAACTTGTATGGTAGATGCAGGCGCAGTGTACGCTTACGCATGTGGTGTGTATATTACAAAGGGCATACATAGTGTGAAAGAGCCTTAGGCTATGTTCCCGCATAGGAGATCAGCTGCGAGGCTGGCGCAATATTAATGCGAATGCTAACGCGATCGTGCACAATTAAGAAGCATTTACACTCCCGTAAAAAAATTGCCTCCAAAGAGAATGAATGGATCAGATTTTTTATCACGTCCACACGCAATTAAAAATTGCATCCAATCATTGGCATAAGCAGGGCAAAAAATCGTGGGTCAAATCACGGCCGTGCCAGATTTTTTCCCCTTGAAGTGAAGACAAGCCCATTCAACTAAAAAGACTCATCTAACATGGGTTGGTTATTTTGCGACTCGATCGTGGATTCGACCATCTTGCGTGATTTAAAATTGCTTGTCAGTCAAACATCGACCGATTGTACCACCCGATGATTCCTTTTCTGCTACAAGGAGGCGCATGGAAAGCAAAAAATGTTCTGAAAAAGCACCCTTCGTCCTTTACTCAAGTCAGGGTCAGAGACAGGGTCCAACTTACCTGTGCTGGTGTTCAATGGTCTCCCTGCAGATGCCGGCAGCCTCTGGGTGGTCCAATGAATTTTTACTGGAGATGGTGGAATTTCATTTTAGAAATAGTGATGAGCGACTAGGCAATATTCGAATTTGCATAATTTCGCAAATATCCGCCATAATATTCGATTCCATATTCGTAATCTCGAATATCCGCACTTATGACATGAATTGCGATCTAAACATCGCAATTGCGATCCAATATGCGCAATGCATGCAAGTCAATGGAGAATGGCGAAATCCGAAATTGCGATTATCCGAGGAAGCGCAATGTGACCACATATGCGCAATACATTGAAGTCAATAGAGAATGGCGGAATCCGAAATTGCGATTATCCGAGAAAGCGCAATTGCGATCCAATATGCGCAATGCATGCAAGTCAATGGAGCTCGGATATTCGACTGGGAGAATATCCGTCATTTCCGTTTTAAAAAATTGCATTGCGATTATATAATCGCGATCCCATTCATTGCAATGGATCGCAATTATAAAAGCGCAATAAATCGCCAAAAATCGCGATCGCGTCGGATATCCGCTGATATATTCGCGAAATGGCGAAATAGCGATATTCGAGCTAAATATTCGAAAATCGAATATTCGAGCTCAACACTATTTAGAAACTCCACTATCTGACTTTTAGTAGCTCCCACCCTAGGCTAATACTCAAGTCAATGATTTTTTCCCCAGTTTTTGTAGATAAAATTAGGTACCTTGGGTTATATTTAGGTCGGCTTATATTCGAGTGTATACTGTAAATGTAAATGATCGACTAAAATTTCCCAACATGTCCAATCGATCGATATCGATCACTTGAGGTCATTCGCACCAGGTGTGCAGGAATCAATTCCCTTTCGATCAAAGTAAACAGATTGAGTTTTTGGTTGATCTAATGGAAATATCGAACCGTGTATGGCTAACTTTGGCGTTAATTAGTGTTGAGCTAGAATATTGGTGTGTCGCATAGCTAGTTTTTGGGCCCTTTTGAGTACCACAGTACCACTTATGTGCACCCCTGTATATAATATACTCACTCAATGGACCAAAAGAGGTGTGGCCACAGGTGGTTTGTATGCGCCCCTATTCGAGACGGCTGGTCTGTGTGGACAGGGGTGGGCCGAACAATAAGTGAAAACCAGGTCAGGGCCGAGGTATTTTGGATATATTTCTACCTTTGATATTTTGGTTTTGTGTTAGACTGTGAGATTAAGTACTCGAGTGTGGAGAGATCATCATAGATTTCAGTAGAACTCATCAGCCATATATCTATTGCCAAAAATAGTTTTTGTATATATGTTGTTGAATTTATGTCCACACAAGTCATGTGTGATGACCTTAGTGATTACAACAATAAACATGTGTTTGACTTTACATTTTTGCATATTGTGTGCCTTTAAAATCCCTGGACGGCGATCGTCCAAGGTTGTTCTGGTGTTTAAATTATTTACCGTACATGATGGCCCTGTAACAGGTTAATGATATACAGGGCTTTTTTTCTCAGAAAAAAGTTGGTGGAACTCAGCAGTCATACAGCTGTGACACTGGAGGGGGCCCCCACCCTATATGCTACACAGGTGCTACTTAGTCTGGCTCCTGCTCGCTGCTCATTCCCCCCCCCCCCCCCCCCCCCCCCCCCCCCCCCCCCCCTCACTGGGCACCAGTTCTGGGCAGGCTGCGCATGGCGGCGCGCAAACGTTCCCAATCCCTCGAGACCTGCTGCAGGAGTTCTCAGGTCTCGCCGGATTTGGCCCAGCCTGGAAGCTAGCTATTCGTGATTATAGAGAATCAGGGGCCAGGCTGAAAATAGGTGGCGGAACTCCGTTCCTGTGTGTTCCCCCAGAAAAAAAGCCCTGATGATATATATATAGAGAGAGTGACCCACAGGAAATAATTGGAGTTTTAAGTTGTTTTATATTGTTTTCTAGGTTCCGATAGCAAAATAATGAGAAACAGTGGAAAGACTGCTTTCAAAAGAACTAAAATTGATCTTCTGGTGAACAACATGGTGTATTTGGTAAGTCTGGGCTTCTAAATCTAAAATATCCATTCAGAATATTATTGTATTTGTCTACAATTCCCCTGCCTAACATGTTGTGATATCTATAAATGGGAACATTGTATACTTACCTTCTTGTAATTTCTTTCCTGACACATCATATGGGAGCATTGTAGCAGGTTTCCATAAGGTATGGTATAACCCAAAGCTGAATTGGTGAATTGGTATGCTCCCGTTGGTGTCCCAGGAAAACCTTTTATCAATAAACTCCCAAGTTGTTGTAACGAGGGCGGCCGGTGCTGGACCTGTAAGTGCACCAGCGGCCCTAGGTTCTTTTTAGGATAGTCCTATGCCCAGCTCTGCCTCCCACCAAACACACAAGAACAAAGTCAGGCAGCTTATAGGGTATATATATAAGTCTGAGGAAGTTATATACAGTTCATCACCAAACCCCAAAGGGAATGGGGCACACGCTTAAGGATCTACTGTTTCCAACAAGGTTTCTACCAGCTGCAGGGTGACTGATGGCTATCTATACCCAGTGGGAGAGGATTAGGTTCACAGCTCAGCGGTAAAGGAAAATATGGAGCCAGTCCAGTGAAGGTGGAAAAGGGAGGAATCCTGCGTCTGCCTATCTCAGCACCTACCGGTATATTGTGTCCATCCGCTCGGGCACTACTTGAGGGAAGGAGATCCTGGTCCAGAGGTACCACGAATTAGGGTCCTTGGATCCCAGGCAAGGTGGGAGCCCAATGCTCCAGAGGGTGAGACACGCTGGCTGGAATACAGGTTGCTTGAGGAGCTAACCCAACTGTGACTAGGAGGGCCTAAGGAGGTATAATTAACCCCTCTGCCTGGAGGAGGGCAGTAGCTTGTCTCCAGGCAGATTGAAAGAGTAACATTGTAAGGCCAGACAAAAGAAACTGAGAAGCCATCAATCATCCCTGCACCTGCTACAGAGGAATTCAGAGCCAGTTAAAGTTATACACACATTTACACAGCACTTTAATCATGTTGAAAGGCTTACGCCCGATAGCAGGATGGAGTAGAGGGGGAACCGGGATTCAGAGGAGGAGTCTAAACCGTAGAGCCAGGTCTTCTACCCAGAGCCCCCCTAATGGGAGATGGGCCGATGTCCCTTGAGGGGGCACCGGTGGTGTTTCTGCTGGTGGCAGGGCAGGTCTCCTCTTTCACCTGGAAACCCCAAGGCGAGCGTAAACCTGAGGTGCGGAGTTGCTCCAGATGTGGAGGTGACAGCGAGGCTGGGGTCCCCAAGGGACGAGAGTCTCGAGAGAAAGTCCAGGACAAGGCAAGGGTCAAGGGCTGGCAGAGTTCATGCATAAACGTGTAAACAAGCAGGGTCGTTGGCGGGCGGCGGACAAAACTGGATTCCAAGAAAAAAGCGAAGGTCGGGGAGCCGGAGGTCAAGAATAGTCGTTGCGGGTTAGCAGGATCTGGTACACGGGAAGTCACGAAGCAAATCACAGGGGAGCACAGGAAGGGAATCACAGGGAAAGGCACAACCAGGAATCAGAGCTGAATCAAGCAGCACCATACTGAGGGCAAGACAGCAATATATAGTGCTGCTCATTAGGGCAGCCCCTCCTCTAGCAGGGAAACCGATGCCCATCCATTTCCTGCCAGTATGTATAAAATGCATGCGTGCAGCTTGTCACACGGCTGAAGCAGGAGGCTACGGCGGTGGCGTGGATGGGGAGCGTTGCCCCCCTGGAGGGAGTTGGAGTGAAAGTGGAGAGGCAGACTGAGGTGAGCCCATTCCCCCATACTCTGGGGAGCCTGAGGGTGCCACCCGGGACCCCTGAGCCCCGGAGGCCTGACACATGTCATGGCAGGATCACAAATATACACGTTACGTGTATCCCACTACACTACATTGTCACTATAGCAGCATAACAACCAGGGGCGTAGCTAGAAATGACTGGGCCCCATAGCAAAACTTTTTATGCCCCCCATTTCAACCTGTCACTCCAATCCCTGCCCTTCCAGGAGTGGTAGGTCCCCTTTGTGAATATGGGCCCCATAGCACTGCTACGCCACTGATAACAGTCCAACAACAACTCATTACTTTTGGAATTGTTATTAATATTATTGAAAAGTTCTTTGACTTCATTGGCTTTGCCTAGGCTGAGATGATACCCCGCTGCCAGTGGTCGGTAATGGTTTAATCAGTGTTTGTTGAAGGACCAGACCAAATAGTTTTTTTACTTTTCCTCTTGCCCTCTAGATATTTGGGATGTTGCTCCTGGCAGCAGCTGGTCTTGCCATTGGACAGACAGTTTGGGAAAATGATATAGACAATGGAAATTCATCTTGGTACCTTTATGATGGAAAAGACTACACTGCGTCCTACCGAGGATTCTTAGGCTTTTGGGGATACATCATTGTTCTGAACACCATGGTACCAATATCCCTCTATGTAAGGTAATGTCATTTTTTCTTTTCCTCCCATACGTTTATTCAGGGGCGTTTCTAGACTTTTGGTGGTCCTGTGCTTCTTGGACGTGGCCCCCTGGCGACCAGGGGGTGGTATTGGCTTCCCCTCCTTTTTCCTCCTCACTAATAAAATCTAAAAGTTTGAGCTGGTATGATGGTGGGCTTGCACTCCACAATCCTAACAATACTTACTTGTTGTTCGCTGGAATCATATGAGAGATTCTATCTTTATTTGAAAGTCTTCTGGGGGTTTACTAAGGATGCAATATCGTGAGTGGCCACTGGGGGCGTTTATGATGGTTCTCTATGAGAAAATTAACCTCCCTAGCGATATGCCCGAACCCAGTTCGGGCAAAGGCACACTGCACCTATCGATACGCCCGAACTGGGTTCGGGCACATCGTGGGAGCTCACCTGCTCCGCCGCCGCCATCTTGCGCGTCCATCGCCGGCTTCTTCCGGGTCCCGGAGTGACGTGTGACGTCACGGAGGCGGGACCCGGTCGCCGGTCTTTTTTAAAATCTTTTTTTTTTAACTTTTGAGCTGGATTATAGAAATGTCTTTCTATAATCCAGCTCAAAGTTGATCCTGCTATCAGAAACGCTCGCGCTGAGCGTTCCTTTTGGGGGGTTTATTTTTTTGCCATCCTCCCTATTATAGGCACATCTAGTGCTCATACAATGAGGAACTTTTAGTGGTAGATCTGCTTTAATTTAGCGTAAGATACAATTGTTTTCTATCAAATTTATATAAACAATTTACATTATGTAAATGTGTTTTAAATCTTTTTTAATTGATCAAACATGTGACATATCACTGGTCTCACTTTAACAGAACATGAGCGTACATTGATTTTTAGTTAGAGTTTGGACATAGGATGGGTTTTGGTTGGATTAGGGTTTAGGGGTTTGGGTTTAGAGCAGCCATGTCCAAGGTCAGGCATGGGGGCCAATTGTGGCCCATGTTCAAGTTTACACTGGCCTGCAGTCTCAGTCATGAAATAAATTATATGTATAGGTGACTCTGGTGGGGTAACAATATTACACTACTAGAGGAGGGGTGACACCAACTTTCCAACCAGTGCCACTTTTTTGTGCACATTGCTAAAGGGCTTGCTTCAAGTGCAGGAAAAAGATTCCCATTTCCCCTAAGAACCACATCTGCAATGTTCAGGGTCCCCACCGCAAGTATGGAATGGGAATCCATGTGCACAGTGGTGCACATTGATTCACAGTTCGATCGACGAATGCTTGAGCGCAGCCTAATGAGGTCCCGATCAATAGTCTGTCGTTGACAGTGACTGGCTAAAGCTTTACAATAATACCAAGTAAAGACCCCCATACACATTAAGATTGTGACCCAATGTTTTGGCCGATCGACTGTGTGTCCGTCGGGTACCCCTAGCTGTTCATGCCAACAGCTAGGGAGGCCTGGCAGACAGCATCTAGGGATGGCGGCAGTCAGAACAGTCTGCTGCCGGCCTAGCACGAAGGGAGGGGGAGGAGCTGCTAGCACCTACCCCCTTCACAGGGAGAGAAGCAGGCAGACAGGCTGTGTGTCCTCAGCCATGAGGGATCTAAGATCTCTCGGAGCTGAGGAGACATATCTGTACTTTAGACGGGGACAGTTGTCCCTATCTAAAGTATTAGACTGATCTAAGAATTACGGACATGTCCGTAATGGCCCGAGCGTGCACAGTGGTCAGTCAGCCGAAAGACTGTATGGGGGGCTTAATGTGTAGTAAGAGATCTGCCCCATGGGATCGTTCATTTATATTTAATGTTAATGATTCAAAGAATGCCAGGCTCAATGGTGGTCCCTCCCCCCCACCACACATGTCACTTAACATAACCTGGCCCTCTCTGCAAAAAGTTTGGACACCCCTGGTTTAGAGTGTAGGATTCTGGGTTAAGGTTTATCTTAACACAAAAAATATGCAACAAATTTACATTGAAATTGAAGGAACCTCTAAGACACTTTCTCACTCTCCCCTGTGTATGACCTTAATAAACATATCATCACATGACAATCCTAAACTTAATTAGAATTTGCGTTTTCATGAAATTATTTCTGGCTTTATTGCGCAGTGTTGAAATGATCCGTCTGGGACAAAGTTTCTTTATTAACCGGGATTTACATATGTACTACCCGAAGAAAGACACCTCAGCAAAAGCCAGAACAACCACGCTGAGCGAACAACTGGGTCAGATTGAGTACATCTTCACCGACAAGACTGGCACGCTGACACAAAACATCATGACGTTCAAGAAGTGCTGCATCAATGGAAGGACTTTTGGTAAGGGTATAACATACAGCTGGTTCCGCTAAGGGTCCCCATACACCTTTAGATTTCACTGTCAGATTTCCTTTAGATCTCCTTTTCTTTTATCAAAACCATGTAATGTGAGGGTCTTTGTAATCAATCAAGTCTACCTGTGTTCAATCGCAGAGGACCCGGCACTACATAGTTGTTGGTAGATCTAAAGAATATCTGACAGAGAGATCTAAAGGTGTATGGCCAGCTTTAGGAGACATTTCTTTTATAAATTTCCCAAAAAAAATAAAAAACTGGAACATTGGTTGACACCTGACCAATTCAAAAAGAAGTGGATATTTTTATAACTTTTTTGACCACAGCTGAAAAAAACAACTGGTAACAAAATATAATGTTTTTAATGCTTTATAACCATAACAACTGTATTTATTATAGTGCACAATTTTTATGAACTTAAGACTAAAAGTACCTAATAGTGCCCCCTAGTGGTGAAATAAAATACTGCTCTCATAAACATAAATATATATATATAAAACCAAGGGTGCACATAACTTTTTAGTGAGCTCCTCAGAAGAGTACCAGTAGATGATGTTTGGTACTCGCCCTATATGTATGGTGGTCTTCCTCACTGTCCTCTGCGTCAGCCTCCTGCATGGTAGATTCTGCTGCAGATGGACCTCCCTGTTCTTGACTGAGCCTCCGATTAGCTGTCTCCATCCACAGGTCAACCACTGGCTTTGGGTCAAAATGTAACTCTCACATTACAACACTGTTTGACCCCCCAAATCTCATACCTCAGTAGTACAATCATGACATTTTCTGGCTCATTAACTAACCCCTGAGACTACCTGCAGCTCAAATGTCATCCTTTCATAGTCACATTCCAGCTGTCACACAGTGCTTTTTGCTTGTCAGATTATACCCTTACATATGCCTACTCTGACTTTCGTCCCCCAGATCTCCACCACCCTTAGACGTCCAATCTTTTTTTTGGATTAGTAATTTACATTCCCAACTCCACACCCCTAACTGCAACATTTCATAGTTATTCATGTTTCCCTGCAGTTATCCAAGTGACATAAATTGTATACATGTAACATTTAGCTGCGGCCGTCCAGACACGGAGCGCCTCCAAGTTGTTAGTACACATATGAGCTGTGTAACAATAATACAGGTACGCAGAGCTAGGTTTTGGCCCAGAGTACCAGAATACCACTTATATGCATCCCTGAGTATAGCCATCAGCCTTCCCAACCAGCTCGATGGGTGTTCACCATACTGACTCCTTCTTAAACTTGTCAAACCAAAATATCAGTGGGCGATTGACCCATCTAAGAGCTAAGTATTTATAAACTTGTGACTGCCCTTAAACCAGCACATCACACAAAATTACTTATCACAATTTTTTAACCTGGGCACGAAACATTCAATCTTCCAGAATTAGAGGCCGACCCCTTTCCGTGTCTGTCCCTTTAAGGCACTTGAAATACTGCACTGCGTCACTTCCGGCGGGGGCTGTGCTTTCCCCCCGGCTTACAGCCCTCCCTGTCAAGCGCCCTTCCACCTAGTGGTGACGGGCTTTATTCCAGTTGATCCCAAAATTCACCTAGCAAATACACAGCTATTTACACAGACCATTTTAGAGCTTCACATCTCAGCACTGGAATCAACTGTTGTTCTTGGCCAGCTCCTAAGCCAACACATACCCACATCATTCTTTTCATTAAGCCATGATTAATTAGCAACTAACTTGTTTGGGATTGCTCCATACGTTTTTTTTAAGCTGATCTGAGATTCTTACAGTTGCTTATGGACAGTTAGGGCATGTTTTCCCAGCGTTGTGTGCTCCGTCGGGACCCCTACGTTAAGCATATTGCTTGGCGGGGGTCCCGACGGATCACATAAACTTTACCTGCCCAGCGGATTATCTGTTCACACATCCGCTGATGCAGGGGTTAACATTCTGCAGTATGTTAACCCCTGCATCGGCGGAACGGCTTAGCACCCTGAGAACAGAGCATGCACCGAGCAGGTAAAGTGTATGTGATCCGTTGGGATCCCCGACAAGCACTGCGCTTAAAGTAGGGGGTCCTGACGTATCACAAAACGCTGTGGAGACATGGCCTTAGAGAGAGTTCCAGGTGCTTTCCCGACTCACAAGGCAACCTGGGAAAGACTCATGAATGGCCATGGTGTTGTGAATGGAGGTCAAGTTACAGCTGGAACTTCATGTTCCTGCAGGGTGTGCAGGGCTGAAATTTTAGGGCTTGTCCCCACTGGCGAAGCTGGCTGAACATAGTGTCAGTGCAGCTGCTAGTGACGGGTGCGGCACAAGTGGGGACAAGCCCATTAAAATTTATGCAAGAGGCCGTCCGTGGCTCAGGACCACGCCGCCAGCTTCGCCAGTGGGGACAAGCATTAGCATTACCCATTTTATGAACCCACTGACCAACTGACACATTTTACCAATAGGTATAATAGGCACTAACAACTTACCCATGTGCTCTTAATAAAATAAAAAAGTGCTTCAACAAAGTGTTAGTTTATGCAACCACATTGTTATATTTTTATGTTTTCTTCTCTGCACCTTAAATATTTCCGTTTGGTTTTCATGTGCGTGGTACAGTTTAAAGGTCACATTACAGGTGGAAAAAGTTTTGAAATGATTTATCTTTGTCTCATTTTTGTACAGCACAAGATCCTGACATTTTTTGTAGACTTTTTATATCCACTGTATTTACATATGGGAGGAGAGATGAGTCTGTGTTATGTCTTTTTGTTTTATCACAATGCAAAATGTAAACACACAACTCATGCTTTTTAAAAAAAAGCCTAAATTCACAGCTATGGAAGTCACATTATTTATTCACAGCCACAGACTGAGCACACAACAGTTATAACTGAGTTGATGCTATTTTGATGAGTTGTTTTACACATTTAGACCATGAGACCTGATTCGGGAAACTCTGCGTCTTATGGTCCAATGAATGTGGTATTTTAGTCTTTAATGATGTCAATTAAAAACAAAACGAGGATCAAAGCTTCTACCTTGGCTGGGGCCTTTATCCATCTCAGTATGTGCTCCTTTTGACCTCCTTCTGGATAAATATTCACCTTCTTCTGACCCGACTTTATTAGGACATTTTTATGATTTCCTTCTGACCTCTCCTGACTTAATTTCTGCCCTCTCCTGACTTAATTTCTGCCCTCTTCTGACTTAATTTCTGCCCTCTTCTGACTTGATTTCTGCCCTCTCCTGGCTTAATTTCTGCCCTCTCCTGACTTAATTTCTGACCTCTCTTGACTAAGGCTATGTTTCCACATCCGTTGGGACCCCCTTCGCTAAGCACATTGCTGGGCGGGGATCCCAACGGAGCACATAGACTTTACCTGCTAGGTGGATGCTGTGTTTAGACATCGGAGGCTCAACATACTCCACTACCTTCAGCCTTGCATCTGTGGAACGGCTCAGCACAGTAAAAACACAGCAGGTAAGTGAATGTCCCCCCCCCCCTTAGTTTCTGACCTCTCCTGGCTTAATTTCTGACCTCTCCTGGCTTAATTTCTGACCTCTCCTGGCTTAATTTTTGACCTCTTCTTGCTTAATTTCTGACCTTTCCTGGCTTAATTTCTGCCCTCTCCGGACTTTATTTCTGACCTCTCCTGACTTGATTTCTGCCCTCTCCGGACTTGATTTCTGACCTCTCCTGACTTAATTTCTGACCTCTCTTGACTAAGGCTATGTTTCCACATCTGTTGGGACCCCCTTCGCTAAACGCATTGCTGGGCGGGGATATCAACGGAGCACATAGACTTTACCTGCTCGGTGGATGCTGTGTTTAGACATCCGCAGAGGCTCAACGTACTCCACTACCTTCAGCCTTGCTTCGGTGGAACAGCTCAGCGAAGTAAAAGCACAGCATCTGCCGAGCAGGTAAGTGAATGTGCTCTGTCAGGACCTCCCACCAAGCAATACGCTTAGCCGAGGGGGTGGTGACGCACATGGACACCCCCTCCCCCTTAATTTCTTACTTGCTTTCTGACCTCTCCTGACTTAATTTCTGACTGCTCCTGACTTAATTTCTAACCTCTCCTGACTTAATTGCTGACCTTCTGGCTCAATTTCTGACCTCTCCGGACTTGATTTCTGACCTCTCCGGACTTGATATCTGACCTCTCCAGACTTGATTTCTGACCTCTCCAGACTTGATTTCTGACCTCTCCGGACTTGATTTCTGACCTCTCCAGACTTGATTTCTGACCTCTCCAGACTTGATTTCTGACCTCTCCGGACTTAATTCTGATCTCTGTCCCACAATGTCTGACTTCCTTCTGTCTTTCTCCTGTCTGTCTGTCCTGTCTTTTCCTTGGGTGAGTTAAGTTATAGTGTCAAAGGTAAGTAAGCAGTTTCCCTGCACTAATGCCTAAACTGTTGAATAGTACATTGTGCCCATCACTGTGGCCGAAACACCAGATATGACCCAATACTGCAAAGGCTTGCTTGTAATCTTTTACTTCTGTGCCCTCAGGTGAAGCAAGACCAGCGACTGGTAAATCTATGGGTGGCAGTGTGGTGAGTAGACATGAGGTTCCCATATAGAAGCCTGTGGCTGATCATTCACAGGCGGGGTCTATTCATATTCTAGATGGAATAATTAAATCTGTGTTATATTTTTATCCTGGTCTCTCAACACCAATGATAGCGCAACAATGGATATTGCACCAAAGAGATGATCTGGTGACTATCAATAAGTAAATGACCTAAAATAAGCTTGTATCCATGAAAAAGTTAACTCTTCCTATGTGTTTGCTGTAAATCAGTGACTTCCTTTACTGGATTAATATAATAGTCTTGCCATGTGTACTTCTCGCTTCTAATGCTTCACTTTTCGAAAGGTACGTTTTCACATCCGCCGGGACACCCTACACTAAGCGCATTGCTTGGCGGGAGGTCCCGACAGAGCACATACACTTTACCTGCTCTACAAATGCTGTGTTCTCACGGCTCTGAGTCGTTCCGCCGATGCAGGGGTTAACGTAGTCGAATAAGTTATCCCCTGCATCGGCGGATGTCTAAACACAGCATCCGCCTGCCAGCTAAAGTGTATGTGATCCGTCAGGATTCCCACCAAGCACTGCGCTTAGCGGAGGGGGGCTCGACAGATGTGGAAACCTCCCCTAAGGCTGTTGAGTCAGTGATCATACCAAAAATGTTGACTTATATAAAAAAGTTATATATTCCGTTATTTTAAAAGGTCTTACAAACTGCTGTGGGGTTTCTTTTTTGTTTCTGGAGTTCAGCTTAGCGTTTGCAGCTATCCTTTGTGGCCTATGAGATCAGTGTTGGCCTATGATGTATGGCTTTGGCTTATGACTTGGGTTATATTTTGGACATCTTTTTTTTTTCAGCAAGTGGACTTCAGCTGGAATCCGTTAGCTGACCCAACTTTTACCTTCAACGACAAGTACTTAATTGAACAAATCCGGTCAGGAAGTGACCCATACGCACGGGAGTTCTTTAAGTTACTAGCCCTGTGTCACACAGTGATGGTGGATAAGTCAGAAGGTATGTCTTTCTTGGTGTCCCCATACACCTTTAGATTTCTCTGTCAGATTTCTTTTACCAAAACCATGTAAGAGGGACTTTCTAAACCATCAAGTCTACCTGTGTTCAATCGCAGAGGACTGCGGCACTACATAGTTGTTGGTAGATCTAAAGAATATCTGACAGAGATCCAAAGGTGTATGGCCAGCTTTGGCAAGTTGATTGAAGTGATAATGTATTGAGAAGATCAACAATACTCACCAGATACTGAATGTAGCGGAGCGCTGGTGTGACATAGGCCTTCTCCGCTCGAATACCGAGGGGTACTGCAGAACCAAGTAACTAGCACAGGAAGCACAGCATACGTAGTACCCAAATCTATCCAGGAACATCCATCACTCTCCCCAATAACTGGACGACACTCAGTTTCAGGAGTAGAACTCACGTTTAATGTCACATACCCGGCTTTTTATCCCATTCTCCCATGCAAGAGAGACACTTCTAGAAAGACGATCCATTGTTCAATCATAGTCCGGTTCCAGCCCGCACCTCCCCTCACCCTGAGACATAACTCAATCACCAGTCCAGGGAGACAGACACCGTACCTATTGTGTTCCTGCTGAACCAGACGACTGCTCAGCAGGGGACTGATTGCTTTTGTCCTATCCGTCACTATAAAGCCCCCCATACACGCTTCGATTTTCCAGTTCGATCGACCTAAACCAACCGATTTTAAAGTCGATGGACCAAAAATCGATGCATGCCCACATGGTTCGATTGACCTAGTTCGATCGAAGTTGATCAAAAAATCGATCGAAAAATGATCGATTTTTGGTTTGATATAAATACAAAGCATACTTATACATCTGGTGGCAGACATTTTGGTGTGTTTACGATCCACTTCCTTCGATTATGCTTTTAATCGATCTAACCAACATCAATCAAATATCGTTTTCTCCATGTGGGAAGTATTCTGATCGTACTTGGATTGATCGAACCAGCTTCAATCAAAATTTACGATCGAATCTGATCGTAGGGAATCTAAACGTGTATGGGGGCCTTAAGGCAATAATCATTACATTGTTTAATCAACAGGTAAAATAGTTATGGTGGTCTTTGTTTCTACCCACCCACTGTCCAGACGACTGCTCAGGCTTAAGTGACCTAATATTGCAATAATAATAATAGTTATGGACAGCCACCATTAAGCATTAGGGGTGATAGCTCAACGTGATCCGCTACACTGAAAACAAATTCACCTGTCAAGAATATGTAGTAATGAAAGAAGGTGAGTTATATCCAGCATAGAGAAGACTACATCCCTTAAAATGAAATCATAAGTGCTGGATGTTCTATGGAGGCCTAGAATAGTAGACCAGTCTTTCCAAACCCTCCTATCCCCAGAGGAACCTTTGAAAGGATTTTCATGTGCTGCTCATTATTGAATGTGATTAAGGACTGGGCACCAGGATGAAATAACTTCCATGATCATGTGCAGGAGTTACGTCATGCTTGCTGAGTTGAGTTCTGTTCCCAGAAGACTGGATGAACACCCACATAATTTACAGACGTAGCGCGAGAGTGGGTTAGAATGACATAGTGTGCATTTTGCTCCTCATGGGATGGCCTAAAAACTAAGACATCGACAGCACATCCTGACAGCAGCATTGAGGCTGCAGGACGGGGAACACGGTTGCCATGCCAATGCCGCAACAACAGCAGCGGGCATGGCACTGACTGGGCAGCACATCACCTAGTCCCCCTACATCAGTGTGTTGGGACAAGACCTGTCAACCCTCCCGTTTTGGCTGGGAAAGTCACGTTTTTTATGTGGCTTTCCTGGCCAAATCCTGATTTCAAGAAATCCCAGATTTTTCCCGGACTCTTGAAATCGCGCTGATCTAGCAGGGAGAGGGCGCTATTCTCCCTGCTTATGTCCCACCCCGCACATTATCAGCACAAGCAGGGTGGGACATTAGCAGGGAGAGCAACTCCCTCACCCTGCTAAATCAGCCGAGAAGTCCGCCTGGCGCCGGAAGTGACGTCAGTGGCATCACTTCTGGTACTTGGAACGTGGAAGAACCAAGATCTGCATACCAGAAATGATGTCACTGATGTCACTTCCTGTATGTCACCCGATTTTTTTGTTATGAAACTTGACAGCTATGGTCGGGACCCTCTCCATTCAAACCTATGGTGTTACTCTATGCTTCTAACTTTCACATCATTTGCACAAGCGGGGTGGGAAAATAGGAGGGGGAGGACATTGCACTTACCCAATCTTGCCTGAAGTGACATCGCAGAGTGTCGCTTCTGGTATTCGGAACGCAGAAGTGGCACTCCACACTGACACTTCCCCATTCCAAACACAGGAAGTTTAACTTCCAGACGTATGTTCCGTGGTAGCAGATCTAAAAAGGTTGAGAACCACTTCCCTAGATGGTCAGGCTTGGAGGGCCCCCTGTATCAGCCTGACCACGGCCCTGCTGATCATTATATACTTAACAGAACTAGGGTACCCTCTAGTATTTATTATCTAGTTCATAACCACAAGGAAAGGTCCTCAACTTTCCTTGATGCGTTTCCATTGATGCGATTCAGGGCGTTTGCAGCCGCACGGCCGCCACCGCCACCAACCGCATCCATTGGAAACTTCAATATAGTTTGCACTGGTGCGGTTGTGCGCGTTCGGGTGCGGATGCGGTTTAGGGCGCGTTTCCACATCTGCATGAAAAAAAAATATCGCGTCGCGAAAATGCATGACAACTAAAGGCATGCGTTCAGCCGCGCGCTTGCCGCGCGGTTACAACCACGCGGCTGCAAACGCCCTGAATCGCATCAATGGAAACAAGCCCTAAGAGAGAGTTGGGAACCTCTGGCCTGAAGAATTATAGGTTTGGATTGGGTGATGCTAGAATGCTAGATCCTGCTGCACTGTATTTAAATGCCACATATCATGTATATAGAATTACAAGTTTCCATTTGATTGTATTTTAGATGGCCAGTTGACCTATGAAGCAGCATCACCTGACGAAGGAGCGCTGGTGACTGCGGCCAGGAACTTTGGATTTGTGTTTCTATCCAGAACCCAGAGAACCATCACTATTAGTGAGCTGGGGAAAGAAGTCACGTATGAACGTCTGGCCATCCTGGACTTTAACAGTGACAGAAAACGCATGTCTGTGATAGGTAATTTGTTTATTTAAGCCCCCCTCCCCCATACACCTTTAGATCACTCCTAACAATTTCCAATTTAGATCTACCAACAACTATGTAGTATAGTGAGTGGAAGGTATAGATCACTGCTATGTAGTGCCGGGTCCTTCCTGATAGAATACATAGTGAT
>CM070032.1:9481893-9492792 GCA_036250615.1 Ptychadena robeensis
TCTGTCAGCCATCCATGAAGAGATGGCCGATAGGCACTGAGAGATATTGTCCAGGACAGAAGGAGTAAAGGCCGGGGTGTATGGGTAAATTTGTGTGTCATCAGCATATAAATGGTATTTCAGGCCAAAGGATGAGAAAGGTTTGCCAAGGGAGGAGGAGTAGAGGGAGAAAAGGACCGGGCCAAGGACTGAACCTTGTGGGATGCCAACAGGGAGGGGGGTGTGAGAAGAAGAAGAGGGTGGTCAACAGTGTCGAGGGCAGAGGAGAGATCCAACAGAAGAAGTAGGGAAAAGTTGCCTTGGGCCTTGGCAGTGAGCAGGTCGTTGGCAACTTTAGTGATGGCTGTCTCAGTGGAATGAGAAGGTCGGTCAAGGGCTAAAAGAATTGCAAAAATGAAAGCTGCAGCAGTCCTTCTGAATGGTAATATGTCTGTGACACTACAGGTAACACCAGAGCAATGGTGCGCGCCTAGTGACACCAATTTTTTACGGAATGGACCCACTGTACCAATTTGCACAGTTGGCAAAGGTGCAATCCAGGGTGCAGAGTCTAAGGGACCACCTGGTGTTCACCGCAAGGAGTGATTGGCTTTGCTGCAGACAGTCCCCAGGTTGTGTTTCCTAGATGCGCCTGTGCAAGTTGGTAGCTGACAAGGTGATAAGTCAAACTACAAAGGGTTGAGATAGGGATAATCCATAGGACGAAACAAGAGTCAGAAACAGGGAAGTCAAAGAGTCAATAACCAAGGCACCTGGAGGTGAAGACAAAGAAGACCTTCTTGCTCAGGCAACTTCCTGTTGCCAGAGACTCCCTAAATACTCAGGAAGGAGGAGCACCTGACAGGGTAGGAAACACCCTTAGTATCCAGCAGAGGGAGCTCTTACAACTGGACACTTAACCTTTAGAGGCAAGGAAGGTTTTAAGAGCTGGAAGCAGAAACAGCAGACAGAAATCGCCTGGCCCTGCGTGTATCACATAGGTTTTACCTTCTGTGACCATTCCTGCATCACCTATCCTGGATCCCTTGCTACACATATCCATGTATCCTCTGCATCCCTTAAGTTGTTTGGGAGATTCATGTTTGCAGTGAGTCCAAAAATTGAAATGATACTTCAGAGTAGGTAATTGCCATCAGCCCTGCCGGATGGATGAGTCTTGAAATTGGCATGGGACTTGTATTTGAAAAGTGGGCTAGTATAACCGATAGGCTATGTTATGTATCGGGTCCGTCTGCACCCCCTGCGACCCGATCCACATTACCTACCTGAAGGCCTCGGCATGCCCGACCTGATAGCGTCAGGGAAACATAGCCTTACAAAAAAGGGAAACAAAAAACTCTACATTGGCCTTACTTAGTTCAACTTCTAGGGTGGTAGCACTTAATTAGCACTTATGTTCTACGTTTTTTTACTTTTTCATATAAAAAACAGGGCAAGAGTTATATAAAATATGCATCATATTCCCTTCAACAAAACGTCCTCAATGGTATAATCGGTACTGTATTTCTCTGACTATAAGACGCACTGTTTTACCATTAAATTCAATGGGAAAATGTCTCTGCATCCTATGGTCCAAATATGTTTGTTTAGTCCCAAACATCCTGGTAGCAATAGCTCTGCACCCCAAGAGATATTCCCTCCATCCAAGCCAAAAGGCCACTGCCAAGAAAAAGATTTTAGCTGTATTATGATAGCAGTAGCACACTGACAGCCAGCTGGGTGAATTGAGGCTTTTAAGATGCATGAGGTGTGTATTTATATTATTATTCTGGATTGCAATACATAAAATATGTGACGCAGACTCTCATTTGTAAATAGGTGCTTGTTGGTAAGTTGTTAGCGCCAGATTGTAAAATGTGTATCTCCAAAAGTTGGTCAGTTGTTTCAGAGAATGTGAACTGCTTGTGTATAGGGTTTACCCTTGCACACCTTGCTGCAACTGAGCTTTCCCTCCTGGTACTGGCCATTAGAGATGGTCACATTTTTCGACTTGCTTACTTTGTGAGCTGATTGCTAAGCCCCTGAAAATGGTATCATCACCAAACTTGCTGGAGGTTTAGAGAAAGGGTTTAGGAACAAAGTTTTGCTCTAGCACATGTAGTTTTTGCATAAATTAGGTTCAAAAACAAATTGGAAATTCCAGTTTTCAAAATTGTGACTTGACTTTGAACTTAATTTGTGCAAAAACTATTTGTGTTAGAGACATGCTTTCTTTTTTTTGTAGTATACCCTCAACCCTTCTCTACATCTCCAGTTTGGTGATGATACCATGCTCAGGGGCTTTGCAATTAACTCGAAATTGTTGATTTAACCTCCCTAGCGCACTGCCCATACCGTGCTGTTTTTAACAGCACGGTACGAGCAATCGCGGCAGTGTACACAGTACACTGCCTGCAATTCCCCCTCTCCCCCCGCCTCTCTCCACACAGCCGGCATCATTAATGATGTCAGCTGTGTGGGCTGGAAAGCCGGAGCTCCTCCATTAACAATGAGGGCTATGGCACCGCCCACCCCCGCCCCCTTCCGCGTCACCGTGATGCGATTGGTGATGCCGCGCAACCCCGGAAGAGAATCGCCGTAGCTTTCCGGGGATATGCGGCATGCACGGGAGCCCAGCTCATCCAGAGTTTGTTCTTCACACAAACTCTGGACGAGCTGGGCTCGTCACAACCGCTAGGGAGGTTAAAAAAAAAAATTCAACCATCCCTACTGGCCTTTTGGCTGGAGGAATATAGAGTGAATACTGCATGGCCCAGGACTGCCTACTTTGCTGGAACTAAGACCTCCCTCCTGGTACGGGCCATTTGGCTGGAGGAATATAGAGTGAATACTGCATGGCCCAACCCTGCCTACTTTGCTGGAACATTCTGTATATTCACTTTATATGTGAATGGCTTCGTCTCTATTTTTCTCTCCCAAACTATAGGGTGCATCTTATAGTGCAACAAATATGGTTATTATAGGGAACTATATGGCTGCAATCCCCTGGCTTAGATTTTAGGTCACGCAGATGCCAGCCCTTGTCGAGCCCTCCCCCCGTTCTAGAGTACCATATAGAGCACAATGTATATTGATGAATAAATAATTGGTTCGGAGCATGCCTCTGTAGGAACCGTTGCGATAAGCTCCATCAGCAGCGGCATTCTATAAAAGTTTCCCTTCATTTGCTGCTTCTTGTACGATGCGGCTGCCTTTGTCAGCTGATTTTGCCGCGGCCTCCACCTATTGAGCTTTGTATCAGCATGAGTGCACTAATGTGTTCATTTCTGCTTGTTCGCTTTTTCGGCTTCCTCTTCTTCATCTAAAGATTTTACAAACACCCAACATCCTGCTGGTTCTTGCATTAAACGTTTTTTTTTTCTTTCTTATGTATTAGCAGAAACGTATTAAAATCTCAGGAAATATTTCCTCAGGGAATAAAAGGGGATCAATCTTGACTGGGATTTTACTTCTTTAAATAGCAGGATTTAGGCTGTGGTTAGTCACATGTAAAGCTAGCCATACGCGGGTCGATACGATGGGGGTGACAGATCATCGCTCACCTGGAACGCAGTGTCCCCAACTGCCTGGAAGGCACATCACGGTACAGCTTCACAGTCCATGCCATCCCATGCCAGCAATCTGGTAGCCGCCATTGCCATCTCAGCCTGCCTCTCTCTTCCTGGCCCCGCACTTCACCTCCTACCAGGGCCAGGGTACCCTTGCCCCCATAACAGGGACAAGGGAAAAGTCACTGGTTACATCTCTGCAGTCTCTTGTCTCCAGCCCATGGACCAGCGGTGCCCATCACAATGAGGGCTAGTGTCCAGTGAGACACTCACGCAACCACAACCGGTCAGTACTAGGATACTCCAGGGAAGACCTAGCTCCACCCTTAACTGGGTCTTCTAATACCTGTCCCCAGGCTGGACACTCCTACATGGCATGTCATGGTTACATCAGATGGAATAGTCTGGCATGTTCAGGACCTTGGTCCTGTGTACAGCCGGTGTTGTGAGATATTTTCCTACCGAAAAATATCTCACAACACCGACTGGGAGCTGCTGACAGGCAGAGCTGAGGGCGGGACACAGGAAGGCCCCTCCTTCCCCCCGCACAGCAGCCCGTACGGAGCTCTGCCCCCTTTCCTGTGTCCCAGCTCTCAGCTGACAGGCAGAGTTGAGAGCCGGGAGTCCAGCACAGGCTGCTGTGCTGTGTGGGGGGAAGGGGTGCCCCTCTCCTCTGCAGCCATCCTGTGTCCTGTTCTCAGCACTGCCTGTCAGCAAGTCCTAGCCGGTAGGAAAATATCTCACAACAACTGGTGTACACAGCAGGGCTTTATGGACATGACCATTCCCGGTTCTATCCTCTGTGCTTCTAAGGGATGCATTTTAATTCCAGCCTCCTATTTTTGTTTGTTCTAATTACACTCCCGATCTGGGCCAGTATGATGGGCCCACAAGAGGAAGCAACATTCTTCAGCAGACGCTCAGCACCTGTCAGCGGGATTGATGAATATAGCGTCTTGGCGAGCCGGTCCGGTGCTTGTGTTTGTACGCAGCACAATCTCATTAGCAGACCCTGGCAGGAGCGCCGTCATTCCAGATTGCACGTGGTAGCCACTTAAAATTCTCCTGCATCTAAAGGGAAATCAATGGTTATAGTACATGCATAGCTTATAGGCAAATTGTTTCATTTACTATCTCATGATGAGATTTTCATTGTATGATCTAGATGATTGACACATAACATGATGGTAAATAATAAGAGTAAAAGTTGAATTCTAGGTTATTGTAGAAAACTAACTTTGAATGGGTTCATTGATATGCCATCCTACCAGATGGTGCCCTAGTGTTCCCTCCAATGCTACTGGCTGTAGACTAGGCATTGTGGATGACGACATCAAGGTGGGGTCCTAGGGCGATCACCCCCTCTGAGCATCTCATTGGGGGTCGATATGTGCGGAGGCTCTGGGCAAACCAGGGTGGTATCAATGAGGGAGGGGCTGTATCTGAGACTAGGGAGATCACCTCCTCTGAGCATCTAATCGAGGGGTGATCAATGGGGGGAGGGGTGACATCTGGGCCTCTGCCCATACTTCCCCCCCCTCCCCGATGAGATGCTCAGAGGGGGTGATCACCCTAGGACTGCCCCTGGGTGTTATCATCCACAATGCTTAGTCTCCAGCCAGTAGCATTGGCTCTATCTAAAACCGTCACTGATGACATCAGAAATCCTGTGATAACTTAGGAAGGTGAGAAACTTTCAGGGACCCGTTTATGCCCAAAATTGGTAGCCCAGGAGACCAAAGGTATTTGAAAACCTACCAGGATGGTTCCCCAACCACCACACCTCTCTCCCTCCCACACAGTTTGGGTATGAGTATGAGCATGGCACATTTTTGGCTATGAGTCTATCATGGCACATTTTTGGGTATAAGTATCAGCATGGCACATTTTGGGGATGAGTCTATCAGCATTTCACATTTTGACTTGGCAAGATTTGCCCACTCTTCTTTACAGAAACACTCCAAATCTGTCAGATTGTTAGATTCAGATCACCCCACAGATTTTCAACTGGATTCAGGTCTGGGCTCTGGCTGGGGCATTCCAAAACTTTAATCTTCTGGTGAAGCCATTCATGGTCTGATGAAACCGAGGTTGAGATTTTTGGCCATAATGCCAAAAGATATGTTTGGCGTAAAAACAATACTGCACATCACCAAAAGAACACCGTACCTATAGTGAAGCATGGTGGTGGCAGCATCATGCCTGGGAATATTCTAATCATAAACCTTTATGCAATATGTGTACATACAAGTGGCAATTTGCAAACTTAAGGTAAAAATTACTGGAGATCAAATTTCTCATACAAATATTGCCTGTGCTGCTCATCACTATTAACCTTCTGAGCGTTCTCCCCGAATTAACTCGGGCTGAGTTTCATGCATCATGAAACTCAGCCCGAGTTAGCCGGAGGAACGCCCGAGGTCTCGCCGTCTTCTGACGGCGGTCGGGAGCATCGGCATGTATGCCGATGCTTCCGGGTCCGCCCCCGATCGCGTCACCGGTGACGCGAAGGGGGCGGGGGTAGGCGGCGCCATAGACCTCCGTCAAACTGGAGGGGCGTCGCTTTCTGTCATCAGAAGTCCGGCGTCTCCAGCGACGCCGGACTTTTGTTTACATCCCTCAGCTGAGCTGGCACTCATGGTGGAGCACATTGTGAAAAAAAACGTGCCACGTGGCAAACGCTCAGAGGGTTAAAGACTAAAGTATATGGAGAATGGACCGTGTTGGCAGTGCAGCATCAGGAATGATGCGTTTGTATCCCATTGTTATAAGTAATAACGAACGCTTACCAGAATAAAAATGTTTTCACTATATTTGGTCCTTTAATGTCGCAACTCCTCACCTGACTCCTTCATACTTGGAATCAGCAAAGGAAAAGCTCTGTGATCTCTCCGCGACCATTACAAGTGCACTTTAAAACCTTTTCCTGCTCGCCTTGATCTCAGACGTGCAGCTGCTCTATGCAAACATGTCAAATTGAAGAGTTCTGTAGACGCTGGAGGAGAAAAAAAAAAAAGCAGCAGAATGAATCATACAATAAAAATATGGCTCATTCTGCGGGTGAGTAAGAACCTGATCCATTTCCGCGGAGCGATTTGTGCGGGATTCTGTATTATTTCAGACACTAATCAAAGCCTCATTGTCAGAATCAAGCTAGAAGTGATCCCCGGAGTCACAGAAGAAATTTATATGAAAAGCACCATGTGATGGGGTGTACTGTGCGCAGGATCATTGTCACGTTACATTTACACTACGAATTCGAGAGGTCTGCCGCAAGGGGAGATTAATATCATTATTCTTGGGTCTTGTCTGTTGTCAACTCAACACCTGTCGCATGTTGCTCTGTTGTTCCTGGAATCATAGTGGTGTGTGTGACATGCTTAGGGGCATCCCCTTGACAAGAGATCAGCTGTACAACATAAATTGGATAAGCCCCATTATATAACTCAGTAAGGGTCCCCATACACCTTCAGATTTCTCTGTCAGATTTCCTATAGAGCTCCTTTTGTATTACCAAAACCATGTAATAAGTCTTCCTGTGTTCAATCGCAGAGGACCCGGCACTACATAGTTGTTGGATTGTTTAGAACCCGGCACTACATAGTTGTTGGATTGTTTAGAAAGTCCCTCATATTACATGGTTTCGGTAAAACAAAAGGAGATCTAAAGGAAATCTGACAGAGAAATATAAAGGTGTATGGGGACCCTAAAGGATATCTGACAGAGAGATCTAAAGGTGTATGTCCAGCTTAACCTCTCTAGCGGTTTGCCCGCAGATCAAACTGTGCCCGTACCGGGATCCGGCAAAACAGCCGTCTCCCTGTGTGCCGGCGGCTCTGTAGAAGAGCCGCTGACACACGGAGCCCTTCCGGCCCCGTGTCTTCGGCATCATCTGTGACGCCGAAGGGGGCGGCACCATAGACCTCCATGTTAATGGAGGGGGCGCCGCTCTCCTCTCCACACGCCGGCTATTTGACTTCGGCGGCGTGCAGAGAGCTGGGCGGCACGGCGGAGTACAGTGTACTCCGCCACGATTGCCGGTGACATGAGGTTTTCGTGCCATAAAAATGGCGCGAAAACCTCAAACCGCCCAGAGGGTTAAGGGTCCCCATACACCTTTAGATTCCTCTGTCAGATTTCCTTTAGATCTCCTTTTGTTTTACCAAAACCATGTAATATGAGGGACTTTCTAAACCATCAAGTCTACCTGTGTTCAATCGCAGAGGACCCTGCACTACATAGTTGTTGGTAGATCTAAAGGATATCTGACAGAGAGATCTAAAGGTGTATGGGGGGCTTTACACTGCAATTACTACCATTCTGCGCTTGCAGTTGCCTTTTTTGCCTATAATGGACGCGGTAGGGGTAATCAACCACATCCGCTACTGGTAAAAAATGCAGTGCATGGTGTATGGGATGCTTGCACTGTGCCTGCAAAAATGCTTTTTTCGGTAACACATGGACAGGGGTTGTCCTAGGGAGACCGGCGACCTGGGGGGGGGGGGGGGGGGGGGGGGGGGGGGGGGGGGGGGGGGGGGGGGGGGGGGGGGGGGGGGCTGGACGTTGTTGCTCTACTCCTTCTTTCCCAGGGGTAAGGCAGGGTCAGGGTCTGGGGTCTTTTAGTACCTCTCACTGTCTGACTCCTCTTCTGCAGACTGCAGACTGTTGCACCCAGCATCAGATTATCACTACACCCCAGTGCAGGTCCTTGCACACATACCGAATAAAGTCTATGCCGACGCTAGCAGTTGGTGTAAGAATTCTAATCGCAAATTTTTATTGTGAATATCTGCACTTGAAGAATTCAGGAAGATCTTCAATATAGTGCTATGGCTTCGTAATTGCGAATATCTGAGTTTTTTTAAATCAGTGCCGGAACTACCATGCATTGCGTTTGCAATATGCGCGTGTACAAGTGCTGATTTGCCCAATGAAGGTAATAATGACTGGAGGTCACAAATTCTTGAATTTGTGACTTTATTACAAATATTAGGCGTAAAATTCACAATATTTTGCAAATATGAATATTGCCAATGCTGCTCATCACTACTTAAATATAATTTAATCATTTTGGTGACGATATCATGTTCAGGGGCTTTGCAATTAACTCATAAATCTCTGTGAGGTCCTTATTTGAAGTCAAATAAAATGCTTTGTTGAATAACAGTTGACCACTGCACCATTTGGGTCCAAAAGATTTGGTAAATCCACCGTGTGCAGCGGATCTTCCATCAGACACACCGGGGTTACCTGTCTGTTCCCTTCCAGAAATCTCCCTCTGCCTGGGCCGCAGCTGCAGAGCTTTGCACCCGGTGACAGATGCAGGCCATTGCACAATATCTCAATAAGTCCATGCACACAATGACTTTGGTGTAAGATAAAGTTGGGACTTTTGCCATCTCAGCCTGTCTCTCTCTTCCTGGCCCCGCACTCCACCTGGTGTCACCTCCTACCAGGGCTAGGGTACCCTTGCCCCCATACCATGGACAAGGGGAAAGTCACTGGTTACATCTCTGCATTCTCTTGTCTCCAGCTCACTGACCAGCCGTGTCCATCCCCATGAGGGCTAGTGTCCAGTGCGTCACGCGACCACAACTGGTCGGCAATAGGATACTCCAGGGAAGATCTAGCTCCTCCCTTAACTGAGCCTTATAATACCTGTCCCCAGGCTGGACACTCCCATATGGCATGTCATGGTTACATCAGATGCGATATTCTGGCATGTTCCTGACCTTTACAGCAACAAACACTCAACAGGTCACACTTAACCCCTTACAAACAGGTTTCTCCTACCATGCACTTCCCACTCCGCTACAGGCCCATCAACTTCTGAAGTTTTCATTGGCTATTTATTTTGAGGGATTATTCCGTCAGTTTTAAACCTAACCAGCATCCAATAGTCACCAGCTTCTTCCTTACCACTCTTCTTGTGGACGGGTATCGTATCGGTTGTCCAACATTCATGGAGAACTTCTACTCGGAAAATCAACCATCTTTTGTAAAGGTAGCCATACATGGGCCTATTTGTCATCGATCAATTGCGATCAATTCCTGATCCAATCTTTCCAGGCGATCTGGAATCAGCTATTGATCGGATTGGGAATCGATGCAACACCACCTTGGGAATCCGATTTGTGGCTGATGGGACATGAGCCAATCTCCAAAAATCAAGCCCGTGTATGGCTACCTTAAAGCTGGCTATAGATGCTTTGTATAGATCGATCGTTCACAAATCAACGTATTTTTAAAGTGTACGATCGACCGAAATGTTGTAAAATCTTGCGAAAAATTTATCAGGCACTGATCGGATGGTCGATCTTTCAAAAATCGAAGGACGTTATTGGAAACCTTAAGATCTGCACTTTTGATCAACCCATGCAGGCCTCATCCCACTTCCATAATTTCCGATCACATTGTTTTGTGTAGCCGATCTTTAGTTACATCACCAATTGATTGGGCGCTATAAATCATATCCCGAACATGGTGCACTTTACAATCGATCCACAATCGCATTTCACACATCGATCTCATGGAAATCTAAGCGTCTATGGCCAGCTTAACCCCCCTAGTGTTAGCGATGGCACTATCTCGTCCAGCACTGCACAGTCACTATTACACTGGACGAGATGGTGTCGCCCAGTGCAGATCAGGGCACCGGCATACTTACTGTTTCGCGCTGTTCTGGTGTCCCCGATGTGACAAGCAGGCTGCTGAAAAGTGGAGAGCAGCTAATCCTCCCCTGTCCCCTGGGGGGGGGGGGCATGACATTCAAATGTAAATTGGGCTAACTTCTAAAAGCACATCTGAAAACTCACCCCCAATGTCATTTCCAGATGTGCTCTTTGAAGTTAACTCTTTCAGAGAGTGCCAAAGGGCATTGTATTGGATACAGTGATAACTGTATCCAATACAATTCAAAGTAAACACATAACACATTTCCAATTGAATAAAAATTGTATTATGAATATAAAAAAAAACATAAATATAAATACATACTGTTTTGAAATCTATCATACAAAATAAGTATTTTAAAATTTTTATCATTCAGATGATAACTTTTATTATATATATTTTAAATGTATTTTTTTAACATAATTGTTTGTTTCAAACATTATTATATTCAGGATGTCTATTACACCCTTGTACAGACAGATTTTAGAAAGTTACAGTCCTACAAAAAAATTCCATTTAAGTCTATGGTGAGCTTCTGGTACAGAAATCTGGACCTCAGCAGTGCGCTAGGGAGGTTAAAGCCCCCCGTACACCTTAAGATCGATCCATACAATCTCCATTAGATCTGCCAACAACTTTGTAGTATAGTGGCCTCCCTGATAGAATACATAGTGATTGG
>CM070032.1:9635218-9646691 GCA_036250615.1 Ptychadena robeensis
TGCTATTGAGAGGAAGAAGCTGCCTAGGGGAAGCTAGGCCAGAGTCTACCGTGTGTTTTTTGTGCTACTGAGGAGAAGATGCTGCCAGGTGTGGAGCTAGGACCTCAGTCGCTGGAACAGCCTTGTCCCCAACCCTCCTTCCACTTGATGACATGTGCAAATAAACTTCAACTCAACTTTCAAGTAAGTCTCACTGGTCATTCCTGCTACCCGGTATCCCACTACACACAGCCGCACCTACGGATGTTAGCGCTACAATTAGGTTGGAGATGTAAGGAGGACAGGAGGTGGGGACAGTTAGGGGTGTATTTATGTACCAGGTTTGAGATGTAAGGAGGACAGGAGGTGTGGGGGCAGTTAGGGGTGTATTTATGTACCAGGTTGGAGATGTAAGGAGGACAGGAGGTGTGGGGGACAGTTAGGGGTGTATTTGTGTACCAGGTTGGAGATGTAAGGAGGATAGGAGGTGTGGAGTAATTTGAAGGCAAGGCACAGAACTTTAAATGTAATTCTCTGGACAACTGGAAGCCAGTGTAGAGATTTGCAGAGAGGAGAAGCAGATGAGGAGCTGTTAGTGGAGTAGATGAGTCTAGCAGCAGCATTCATGATGGACTGAAGAGGTGACAGTCTAGTGAGAGGGAGACCAGAGAGGATGATGTTACAGTAGTCCAGACGAGAGATGATGAGAGCATGTACCAGGAGTTTGGTGGTCTCTGGGGAGAGGAAGGGGTGGATTTTGGAGATGTTGCGGAGATGGAAGTGGCAGGATTTAGCAATGTTCTGTATGTGGGGAGTAAAGGAGAGCGCAGGGTGGAAGCATGGAAGGTGATGGGGGAAAGATGATCAGTTCTGTTTTGCTCAGATTGAGTTTAAGGAATCTGTCAGCCATCCATGAAGAGATGCCGATAGGCACTGAGAGATATTTCCCAGGACAGAGGGAGTGAAGGCCGGGGTGGATATATTATTGCAGACTAATTACGCATTAATAGAAGACAATCTGGTGAAGAGTCTTACTTACTTACTTTTGTTAAAGCACAACTCCAACTTTTATAAAAAGTATTTTTAGTAATCAGTAGGGTACTCCCTAGTCCCGGGGTGGGCAAAACTTTTTGACTCATGGGCCAAAATGGGTATTTAAATGTGACAGAGGGCCACATAAACCTGTAAGGACTAATTATATGGATTACCAGGGAAGTTAAAAAAGAAAAATATTACATTAAATAAAAAAATTGGCTTTGTATATAAATTTAAGCAAACTACGACCTCTAGCAGAAGACCTTCAGAATGATCCTCTAGGCATTATTTCAGGGAATTATTTCAGGGAATGAGCAAAGGGGAGCCAGAGTGTCTTGACACCAAGGTGACAAAGGGCTGGATTAAAATACTAAAGGGCCGGATATGGCCCCCAGGCCTTGGTTTGCCCACGCATGCCCTAGTCTCTCACAAGAAGTCCCTTTTCCTGTAATTCACACCCAATACGTCAATCAGAGAGATTGAGTCACTTCCATTTGTTAAACACACATTGTTTCTCAGCCACTTCCTGCCTTCCGCAGCCTTTTCTCCCAGTGTAGTTCTAAAGCAGAAACTACGGTCAATATCCGGGACCATTTTTAATATGGGCTGCTGTTGTTTCCTTGGTGACAAGACACTTGGGCTCCCCTCCTCCTGTTCACTGCAATGGAAGAAGAGGTGTCTGAACGGCGCTGTGTAGAGATGGTCGAATTTTTCAACTAGCTGAATATGTGAGATGATTGCAAAGCCCCTGAAAAATGTATCATCTCCAAAATTGCTGGAGATGTAGAGAAGAGCTGTGGGAACATTAGAGGAAAAAAAGTTGCTCTAGCACATGTAGTTTTTGCCTAAAATAAGTTTAAGTCAAAGTCGAAATTCTTACTGGACTTTGAACTTCCTTTATGCAACCAACAGCAACAGCAGCCGCTTCTAGGCATAGCAGTTAAAGAGCAGAGGGGACCCAAAGCATCCTCTCACCAAGAGCTCTCCATTTTAACCGAAATATGTCAGGTAAGTTTATTTTCATTTGATTGGGTATATTTTGTAAATTTATATATACCGTATATACTCGAGTCACAGTCCCACTTACCTGTCTGGGTGTTCGATAGTCTCCTTGCAGCCTCTTTGAATGGTCTGATGTGTATTCAGTATCTGTGGCATTCCTAAGCTTTGCTGGTGAAATGTAAACAAACTTGGGTGGCAGCGCCATCTTGTGGACATTTTGTTATTTTTTACTGGAAATGGGGGAATTCCAATTACAAAACTACACTATCTGACTTTGCAGTTCCCACCCTCGGCTTATACTCTAGTCAATTAATTTTTTTCAGGTTTTTGGGATAAAAACAGGTACCTCAGCTGATATTTGGTTCAGCTTATACTCAAATGTATACGGTATTTTACAATAATAATAGGGGTTATCTACTGTGGTGTGATGCAGTACCATTTATTCTGAATGTCATACAAAGGCATGTTTCCTACATTGCAGCGCACTAGTGCTGTGTGTTGTAGCGCAGTGCATAGGCAGAAGAAGCTGCAAGGCCATGTTTTGGTGGCTTGCCATGCGGTTGGCTGAATGGGCTGTGATACCCACAACACACTTTACAGAGCATGCATAAATGGGAATGGAGGGTAAATCTAGAACACAGACTGTTCAGGCTTGTTCCCACTTAAGTGATCAGCAGCGGCGCAGACGCGATATTAATCACACGTGCCGATCGCTTTCATTTAGTTGAATTGCCTTGTCCCCACTTCAACGATCGGGCACGGACGTGGTGCGACCCACTATCAGAATCGCATCTCCCTGCATTGTTGATTGTGGGCCATGGGTGCGTCCATTCATTCTCTATGGGCGGGATCAAGGGGCACAGTTTTTCCTTTTGGGGTGCATTTTTGTTGAAAAAAACAGTGTGTAAAAATCACATGGTCGCGTGCGGTTGGCCACCTGTAATTGGCATGTGCGATTAAAATCGTGTCCGCGTCACGGCTGATCGTGTTCATGTTCCTACCCGGACGACTTGCTGTGATTCTAATATTCTGGAAGCCAGAATCTCCTATGGTCTCCCGCAATTCAGAGATCACTGGCACTTGCAGGCAGGAAGGGGGGGGGGGGGGGGGGGATGTGGGACAGGACATCTTGCCCCACTCCGCCTGATTGTGCCATAAGAGAGTGAACAGGTGTGGTTAAAAAACATGCAATTTTAACTGCGCCCATTCAACTCTATGGTTGCGGGCCGCACAGTGTCCATGCCCGATCGCGGATGTGGGGATAAGCCCCATACATGGCAGCAATCACCCGCAAGATAATTGCAAACTACACGTCACCCGAAGCGTTCATGCACATCTTTTATTTCACAAATTAAATAAGTATATACATATATTTATTGAAAATACATTTATCGTGAACCAGTGCTCTTTGACTTGGCGTACATATTTATGTCGTTCTGTCAGATCTCCTTCAGGTGATGAAAGGTTATTACAAATCTTCAACAACACACACAGTGAGCTTATCCAACAAAGGAACCCCGAATCCAAAGACAAGAGCAACTGAGATAAGTATATTGCCTTCAGAGATCGGTGATGAGACACTAAAATCTAAACATTAAAAGGCCAGTGAGCATACTAACATGTTGCAACCCAGTTGTACCCAAAACTGTTTCGATACTTTACCCATAATTCCTAATCAGGTCACAAATGTTAGGCTAAGTTTCCATGGCGCTAATACCCTCTGCATTAATCACATTCCTTAAACGGGAATGTCAACGCATCCCATACATATACAGGACTCCCTGCCCCGCCTGTTTCCACAAAGTTCATGAGCTCCACCAGCCGGGGCGGACACCCGAGGTTGCTGTAGTGACCTACGTTAACCTTTTTGCCGGCAGACCCAAAACTTAACCTTACACAGAAAGGGAAGGAGGGGGAAAAACATTGTATATAAACGCATCTGGGGTTATCTCTAGATTTGCTGGCCAATATACATTAATGGCAACCTCTGTTTAGACCTTTTTTTGCACCATGCCCCTAATTTATTTGTTCATGGCCAAATTGGCTTGGGATCGGCCATTGGCAGCTGGCATGGTAACTTTCTGGAAAGCCTAGTTCTCATCATAGAAAAAGCCATGTAGAGAAAAAAAAATGAAATTCCCATCAGCTAGATAGAAGATGCTAGTAATAGTGCTGCTACAACACAGGGTTAAAGATTTTCTTCAGTATTGGGACCCACTGGTTGCTTGGATAGACATGAGGACTACATGTAGCGAGAAAAGGGATGACCTGGGTTCCAGCATTTTTGGGTTGTTTAGTTGAACTTGGGAGTTCAAATGTCAAATTTCCATTTTGACATTCCCATTTGACTCCTTAAATAACCAGTTCTTGCCAGTATCCTCAACTTCTGAATGTCCATGACCTAGAGAACAAACATGGCAGGACATGGACCTGCTTCCAGATATTGCGCTTTCCTCGGATTCAGTTTCATATGCACATACAGCACATAAAAAGGAAAGGGTCTCAAACTTTAGTGCTGCTTTATTTCTTCGCCAATCAATGACTGAATTTATGAGTTGCCTGAAGTTCTTCTTTATATTTCCAAGGAAATTGGAAAAAGCCGATACACTCCTCGTTCTTCCACCATACAGGAGGATGAGTGACTGCATGATGACTTCACGTGGATAGATGAAGGACAAGCTGAAGAGAGGTGATGGTGACCTAAGTATTGAAATAAAACTCCATCAAGTAGCAAGTCCAGCAGGATCAATCAATGGCAATTAATCCACCATCAACTGTTCTCAGTAGGTTTCTTGTGTTTCAGCATCATGAAGTAAGGAGAGTGGCTGCCAAACATCGAGTCACTGAAAAGGGACGAAAGAAATGCAATTCATTAATGAGATTGTGCTTTTAGCATCATCGTATCTGAACTATATTACAAATATGATGTCATACTGGGTGAGATATGCAGCCCAAACTGTTCTAAGGGAAGTCTCCATGTAAAGCCAAGTTGGAGCCTTCTGCTGCTAGCAGAGGACAAAAGTCATGGTTCCTCAGGAGGTTCCTGATGCCACCACGGGTCAGTTTTGCTTTGGTTGGGTTTTGAACAGGGAGCTCAGCCAGAATATTCATGGGAGAGTTGGAAGTTATTACAAAGCTTAGTCTCAGTACATTACACTTAAGATGAGCAAAAAAGAACAAATACACCATTGGTGACACCAAACCTAGTGTCACCAGCGCTTGAAAGAAAACTGTAATAAAAGGTGCCGTTGCCCTTTAAATGACTTCAGAGGATTACAGAAGCTCCTATCATTTATGTTGGATGACATCTGTCACAGATCGTCACCCAGCGATGTACCATCTACCAGTTCGGCTGCTTCACTTCCCAAATATCAGAGGACCAGGACCTTTCATAGATCTGCTCCATCTGCTAGTGGAAGTAATGGCGGCCTTGATGTAGTCCTGCTTCCTCTCCTGGCCGATACCTTATTAGCACTCCTTAACACTTACCTGGAGCCCTATCCAATCAGACCACCTTGCCATATACTTAAGGAAGTCACAAGCAACAGTAACAAAGAGATCTCTCTGTTTCTGTTCCACAGGCTCTGATAACTTCCGTCTGCTATCTTTTTATTGACCCTTGGACCGTTTATTGACTACCCCGTTTGCCGCCTGCCCTGACTATCACCTGTCTGCCTGCCGTCTTGGTACCCCGCCTTAGATATTCTGCCGTCAGCCGCTGCCAAGTAAGTGTAGCTAGGGACCGCAACCTGGTGGCTCCCCACAGCAAAATGCATCACTCCTTGCGGGGTGATGGTGAATACCAGGGGGCTCCTTAGACTCTGCGCCCTGGTTTATACTTGTCTGATGGCACGGTGGGTCCACCTGTGACAACTTCTTTATCATTATTTTTTCACAAAAAAAGTAGCCATTTCCTTTTCTTTCTATTTTGCTGACAAAGTTTTGCTGGAACCCCTCTTAGTATTTCTTATAGCATATATCTTTGTCCTCATTTCAGATTTTATCCAACCTTTGTCACCAGAAGAGAATGTCGGGATAAACCTGGAAAAATCCCCCCCCCTCCCCCACCGGAGCGCCAGGGGTGAGGGCTTCAGAGGCGTTCTTATGATGCTATAAAGATAGCAATAGACAGCACACTACAACTTTCCTCCCCCCACCAGGTAGGATGCTTACAGAGACCCAGTGGTGGTGGTAGTATTCAGTCTAAAAGAAGATCTAACATGAATGAAAATATTAATGGAAACATTTTCTTAACTTGCTAATGAGTGTGTAAAATGGGAAAGCCAAAAACACGAATCTTACTTTACAAAGGTTCCTTTTGAGAATTTCAACTTGCTTTGGGTGGACCAGTGATCTACTTTATACTTCATCTCTTTGTTCTGCAAAAAAGTTAATAACAGATCATTCATTAGAGCAAGGGAAACAACATTGCTTCTCTGTCACATTCCAGAGATAGTTTGCGTGAGCTTTGGCTGGCCCAGTAAGTTTTCTGAGGGGAGGGCCATATTAGCTCACAACTACTCCTACGTCAAGATCATTCCCCTATTATTTTATGTGGGTGGCTACATAAGACTTATGAACTGAGACAAATGTCCCAATTTGTTTCTATTTGGTTTGGTTCTAAAACCAAAACACAACTTTTTATAAGCTTTACTATAAAAAAAAAAACTGATGGGGAGGCTTTTATTGCAGAAAACACCCCCTTCTTCCTCTCATCATTGTACTGTAGTGTAAAGGAATTGCTAACAACTATAAGGTTTGCTTGACAATGATCTGATAGATTTCTGTTGACTGTAGATAGTGTGAAAAAAAAGCTAGAATGTGCTGGAAGGTTGGTAAAGTCCCTTGTACAGTGAAGTTCTGCCTGGAAACAGGGGTGGGGCAGCAGACTGTAAAATATAATTGATAGAAGGGGTCCGAGGTCTACCGTCTGTGATTTGTCCATCTGCAAAGTGCACCAGGGTTCTGAAGTGACTGTTCAAGGCATCCCTGTGGGAACAGACCTTATCCTACAGGCCAGAAAATCTGTTGTCGCTAAAAAAAAAAGAAATTCCCTTCATTAAGAATCACCTATAGCAGTGATGGCAAACCTATGGCACGTGTGCCTGAGGTGGCACTCGGAGCTCTCTCTGTGGGTACGGGAGCTGTCAGCCAGTAGAGATGATCAAATTATTTTTCAGATATTCGAGTTAATTGCAAAGCCCCTGAACATGGTATCATCACCACTTGCAGGAGATGTAGAGAAGGGTTGGGGGAACATTTGAGAGAAAAAAATATGTCTCTAACACAAATAGTTTTTGCACAAATTAAGTTCAAAGTCAAGTCAAAATTTCGAAAATTTCGAAAATTCAGAAATTCGATTTAATTTTGAACTTAATTTATTAAAAAACTATTTGTGTTAGAGACATACGTTTTTCTGTCAAATGTTCCCCCAACCCTTCTCTATATCTCCAGCAAGTTTGGTGATGATACCATGTTCAGGAGTTTTGCAATCAGCTCTGAAAGTTAGCAAGTTGAATATTTCGAGCATCTCTATCAGCCAGCACAGAGAGAAGTGCAGCCTTTTGCCTCTCAATGCCGTCAGTTCTCTTCCTCTCTCATCTGATTGCACACAGCATCCCATACCCTCTCCTGTTCTATCTCATAAGAGTTGTGTATGTGTAATTCAGGTTAAATTGCCATGCTGGCACTATATGATAAATAAGTGGGGGTTGAGTTTGGGCACTCGTTTCTAAAAGGTTCGCCATCACTGACCTATAGGTTGGAAAAGTTCTTTGTTCCAATGAAGGTTCAATAGAACTTTAAATTTGGCTATAGGTGAAAAGAATCTTTATGCCATTCATTTAAGATTTTTTAACAAAAAAATGCAAGATTACTGTCACCTGACATTTTCAAAATTTTACCAGAAAATAAGAAAATCATTAAAAATCAAAATTTTCGTAAAAATAAGAAAATAAGAAAATCATAAGAAAATTTCTGTTTCGTAGCCAAAGAAATTGAATACACAATATACAAAATGTAATAGCTCTTTAGTTGTTTCCTATACTGGTTCTTGTTTGTTTGGATCAGTTGGCTTTACCTGACATTCCAGGAAGTTCACTCTTTCCTTTAATTCCCCTATGGTGATATCTTGCTCCTTCAAATGGTTCTTTAAATCTTCACGCTGTCATTACAATATCAGAGAGTCAATAACACAAATCATATACAAGTAGAAGAGATCAGAGAGAGATTTAAATCATGACATTATGGCAGGGTCACTAGTATACAGAGGTATAGTCTTTACTGTCCTCGCAGTACTGACAATCTTATTCCACACATGGCATGACGATACAACTTTGCAACAACCTCAGTTGCCACAAGAGGGCGCAACAACATAAAAGTCATACAGGACCAAATGGTTTGAGAAATCAAAATAAAATCAAATGTTGAGTTAATTTCCTTGCGGGCCAGAGTTACACCCCCTGATTAGAGGATATACAGGTGATTTGCAAGAAAATTTAATATCGCCCGAATTCCTAAAAATTGTGTGGTACATACAGTACCAGTGCTTGTTTGGGTAGAGAAGTTGATTGTTTAACTGTCAATAGTTACTGTTTAGCTCTGCCTTTCCCTGAAGACATGAGGCCATGCCTGCTCATTGTATATATAGTTAGGCCTCTCACCTCCTGGATCAAAGCCCTGAGATGCTGGTGCTGAGACATCATGAGCTGCTGTAGGTGGTCGATCTGCTCTTGGACGGTAAAGACTTTGGTCTGCATTGCCAAAAAACTAAAATAAAAGGAGAACACAGCTCTTCATTCTCTATATTAATTATACAGTAAAAGTAATTTGTAGGCTCACAACATACATTGCCAAAACTCTAACTCTACATCCTGCTGTGTCAGACATGCTTAGGAAGTACCTATATGTTTATGGTCAGGGGGGCACATAACTTTTTAGTGAGCTCCTCAGATGAATACCAGGAGATGGTGTTTGTTACTCATCCCATATGTAGGGTGGTATTCCTCACTGTCTTCCTCACTGCGCTGCGTCAGCCTCCTGCATGGTAGATTCTGCTGCAGATGGACCTCCCTGTTCCTGATTGAGCCTCCGATTAGCTGTCTTCATCCACAGGTCACCAGCTGGCTTTGGGTCACATGTAACTCTCACATTACAACACTGTTTGAACCCCCAGATCTCATACCTCAGTAGTGTGACCCTGATATTTTCTAGGTAAGTAACTAACCCCTGAGACTACCTACAGTCCAAATGTCAACCTTTCATAGTCTGTCACACAGTGCTTTTCTCTTGTCTGATTTTACTCTTACATATGCCTACTCTGACTTTCATCCCCAGATCTCCAACTCCCTTAGAAGTCCGATCTTTTTTTTTTGGATTATTTCTTTACTTTCACCCCCCTAACTGCAACCTTTCATAGTTATTCATGTTTCCCTGCGGTTATCCAAGTGACATAAATTGTATACATGTAAGATTTAGCTGCGGCCGCCCAGACACGGAGCGCCTCCAAGTTGTTAGTACGCATATGAGCTGTGTAACAATAATGCAGGTAGGAATAGCTTTTGGCCCCTTTTGAATACCAGAGTACCACTTATGTGCACCCCTGTTTATGGTATTAGCTTTGACATTAAAGTATATTTAATATATGATTTTAACTCTTTAAATACCAAAATCACAAAACAACAGAGACTACCATCAACTCTGCCTCTCACAGGGGTGAGTGTGTTAGCATTGTTGGGGGGGTTGGGAATTGATATGCGAGAGGGAGGAAATGGGTTCCCCATTTGTGTACACTGCTTCTATGCTTGGAGTGCTTTGAAAGAAGGATGCCAACGGAACTTGGAGGAACACCAAGTTCTTTACTAGAATATCAATATAGAATATAATAGAATAATAGAATATCAATATCAAACAAACAATTTGCAGAACTCTATACCAATATACAGACACAAATCTGTACATTTCTCCTGGCGATGGTGGGGTACAATTCCGTTTCAATATTTTAGATGGTTTTTGTTGCCTTCCCAAGTTTCAGCCATATGAGTATGTTGTAAGTGGGATTAGGGTTCTGCAAGAATCTGCTCTCTGGAGCAATCCCACAAGAGTATGGTTGGTAGTGATATCCTGTGCTATCCTTAAAGAAGCAACACAACCCCTCAAACCAGAGGAGGGGGTGCCTTTCAACAAATGTCAACAGTAATTGCCAAGTAGCCATGTTCTAAGAATGTCTAAAAGTGGAACCCAGAAAGTAGGGAATGTATAGTACCGTATGTATATGTAGAATACCATTACATATCATGTATGCCCTCAACCACCCTTTGAATTCTGTTTTCCATTAACAATAAATCTGCTAAATTTACCCCTCATCTTTCATATATCCAGAAAAAAGGAATAATGATACCCCTAGATCCGTGATGGTGAACCTGTGGCCCTCTATGTGGGCACTCAGTCTGTCACCCAGGAGAGAGGAAAGAACTCGACTACGTTGAGCCTTGCATAAGCGGAGTGGCTCGGTGCAGTGAATACACAGCATCCGCCGAGCAGGGAAGTAAATGTGCTACGGGACCAAGCAACCAACCAAGCAATACCCTTAGCGGAGGGGTCCCGACATATATTGGAAACATAGCCTAAGTACTCTCCTGCCAATCGCAATGCAGCAATTTGCTTACCTACTGAAGATTCATTTTTATTAAAGATCAGTACCCATATAAAAGTACCCATAGAAATGGTTAGAATAATTTGGGTCCTTCTCTTTTTTCTATGAATTGTTCATGTTTCCATTCCGTCGGGACCCCATATATGCTTAGCGGGGGTCCCTGACGTAGCAGATAGACTTACCTGCTCGGCAGAGGATCTGTCTTTACTGCGCCGAGCCACTCCGCCGTTGTAAGGCTAAATGTAGTCAAGTACGTTCAACCTCTGTATCAGTGGATGTGTAAACAGATCATCCGCCGAGCAGGCAATGTCTGTGTGATACGTCGGGACCCCTGCTAAGCGGATAATGGAAACTAACCCTAAGGTTCAAGTAAAAAAATATTAGACTACTGACCCGTTTTTATTCGATGGATCTCCTGTTTGCTTGAACAGTTCATTCTCCAGTAAATGCTTTTTTTCTACCAATGTTGCTTTTTCCTGTAACACAAATATAGATATCCAGTGTGAGTGTATGAGCACCATTCCTCCACCATTCCTTCGCTGGGTTTACAGATGAAGAAGGAAGGCTTGTTTAGGAATTTGTCTATCATCTGTTTGGGTTCCCTAGGATTTTGCAATGACTCCCGCCTCCCAGTCATAAACAGTAAAGCTGGCCATACACCTTTAGATCTTTCTGTTAGATATCCTTCAGATCTACCAACAACAATGTAGTGCCGGGTCCTCTGTGATTGAACACGGGTAGACCTGATTGTTTAGAAAGTCCCTCATATCACATGGTTTTGGTAAAACAAAAGGAGATCTAAAG
>CM070032.1:9646791-9661108 GCA_036250615.1 Ptychadena robeensis
TTCCTCAATCTAATCGAGCATCGATTGAACCAAAATTGAACCATGTGTGGCTAGCTTTAAAAGGTGTATGGCCAGCTTAACAGGTTTGTCTTGCTTTTCCATAGGCTATAATTTAAAAGGATCATTTTCAGATTATACAATTATGCCCAATTTAAATTTGACCTCTAGCTAAAACTTTTGTATTGGATTAAAAAAAAATAATAAGTTTGGATTGTGAAGGATCCATGGTTACAATGGTTAAAGTCCATAAAAACATATCATTTATTTGTTAATATAATGTATATATTATTTTGTCATCCTACTGGGGAGTTTTCCCTCCAATCTCTGCCCCCCATAAACAAAAGCAATCAAAAGCAGAATTAGATTTTTCCAAAATTAGGGGAATTCCCTTATAGACAATAGTGTTGAGTGAGAATATTCTAAATTCAAATATATTCAGCGAATTTTTGACATCCGAGATTTCGGATATTCGTCATATAATGCTTCAACATTGTTTACCGGCATACATCGAGCATATTTGTGCACATGGTGAATGTGCAATACCCACAGCGCTCGTACTGGCTAAGATCACAGAATGAAGAAGAGAAGATGTAAAGCTGCGACGCAAATCTTTGCGAATAGTGTAGTGACAGGGTTTATCAATTACTGTGTAAATAGTCATTGTGTGTATATATACCCCTGTGCACGATACTGTATATAATGCATTGCATGTATTTGGTTAGTGGTTGGCCCCTTAAGGGTTATACCTGTTGCCTGGCAGGTGCAGGAAATCTCTAGAGGTAACTCATCTTAGGTTTTCCCGCTGTTTTGGCTATCATACCTTGTATCCTTTGAAATCTACCTGGAGACTTGGCTACTGCCCTCCTCCAGCAGAGGTGGTAAATACAAGTGACACTGAACTTTTTAGTGCTTTTTGGGAGAGACTGCAGCAGCATCAGACGTGTCCCCAGACGTTGCATACCTGGGTGAGGTAACCTCCACTGATCCAGTGTGATTTCCTGACAGCCTGCTTCCCTACTAGAGATAGTCGAATTTTTTTTCAAAAATTCTACCATTTCAATGATTTCGAGGTAAAGTCAAAGCCCCTGAACATGGTAGCATCACCAATCTTGCTGGAGATGTAGAGAAGGGTTGGGGGTATACTACAAAAAAAAAGTATGTCTAACACAAATCATTTTTGCACAAATGTAGTTCAAAGTCAAGTCAAAATTTGGAAAATCTGAATTTCGACTTTTATTTTTAACTTAATTCATGCAAAAACTACATGTGCTAGAGCAAAACCTTTTTTTTTATGAAATGTTCCTACAACCCTTCCCTACATCTCCAGCAATTTTGGTGATGATATCATGCTCAGGGGCTTTGCAATCAGCTCACAGTAGTAAGCAAGTTAAAAAATTTGACCATCTCTACTCCCTACTACTTCTTTAGCCCGGTGAAGCCACAGCAAGGTCACCTCAACAGCCTGATAGCAACTCTGCAACTTGCTTTCCCTATGCTTTGGACCCCATATCTGCCCTCGGGAGTTGGTGAGCATCTGTAAATACTCCTCGATAAATTGTACATAGCCCCTACCAGCTGCCTGGACCTGTGTTTATTTGGTGTGAGAGCCTGGAATGGTGATTGGACAAGGGACATCCACCTAAAGAACTTGGTCGTGTGAGTACGCACCATACACTCAAAAAACATGACACTACAATACTTGTGAACAGCCACGCATGATGTAAGGTGATAGAATACAGGCAAATCGCATTTTACGAACTTCGAATGTTCCTAAAATATTCACGACATAACGTGAATTTTAACATACCATTTGCTGCTCAACACTATTAGACTATAGGATATTCGCACAGGAAGTAACACAAGTTATCCACCAAGACACAGCAATAAATCTGGCTCAACATTAGTGATGGCCGAAAAGTTCGCCCGGCGGACAGTTCGCGGCGAACATAGCATGTTCAAAGTTCGCAATGCCGGCGAACATTATGGGTGTTCTATCTGCCCCCTATACCATAACATGGACACAAGGTGCGACCCCTCACCGTATGCTATGGGGTATGCTGTATTATGCATCGCAGAGAGATCTGACTAAATGCGATGCGCTGCAGAAGGTACTGTCCGGTAACTTTTAGCAAAATCTGTAATCTAGATGTGATTTCCGGCCAGTAGACCTGAAGAAAACAGCATTTTAAAAAATCCATATTTTGGGGGAGAAGCTCAGCCATTGATCCCCCTCTGGCATGACACTGTCCAGGTGGTCGCACCCTTTTGACTTTTTTTATTGGTATTTTGGCTACAAATATGACCTGAAGGTTTGAGAAGTTCGCCCTCCATTGAAGTCAATGGAGGTTCGCTGTTCACATGTTCGCGGCGGGTATTTGCAGAAGTTCGATTCGCCTGTTCGCAAACAGCCGCAGCTGATGTTCGGCCATCACTACTCAACATGGTGGCCATTAGACCTCCTATATGGCGACCAGTAAAAGTCACCATCTCAGGGCCATAGGTTGATAAACAGAAGTGAGACAGTAGGAGAGACCCTCTATAACGCTCCAATGCTTACAGCTTCCATCCTCTCCATCAGTTTCTCCAATTCAAGTATCCGTCCATGTTTTTCTTGTATCTTCTCAGCCACTTGGTTCAGTTTCTGAACGCTTTTCTTAAATTGATCTTCGTGTTCAGCCGCAGCAATCTGTAAAGATGTGAAACTGAAAACCCATCACTTTTATCAGTTTTCCAAATGACTTTTCTCATTTCTTTACTTACACCCAATAACTCAATTTGAAAAGGTGGCCATGCATGGGTCAATTTTTCCTTCAGGTCAACATTTAAAAAACACGATAGTTTGAGTCAGTTTTTATTAAATCTAATTCTGTTTAGAGGTAGTAGAAAAAAAATAAAAAATTAAATCAAAAACTTATGCAAATATGCTCCACCATTGTAGTAAGTAGGTCACAGGTGAATGCCCGTAAAATTCCCCCAAACGGTGCCGAACAGTGTCAGGGGAATTTTACAGGCCTTCACCTGTGACCTACTTACTAGAGGATCAATAACATCCTTTCGGCTTTTTACTCCTTGACTTATATGACCAGAAATATACGCCACAAATGAAACCACAGTGCCCCAGAAGGTGGCCCCCCCGTTCCCCTCTCGTGGGTTTGTTTTTCACCGTCCGGATAAGAGGGTTTCCTTGGAGCATCGGTTTTGTGGACATGGGGCCTCTTTAACGCCTTTGGGGACCCCCTGAGGAAAACGACTGTATATTCTGGCGTATAAGACTACTTTTAAACCCAGGAAAATCTTCTCAAAAGTCGGGGGTCGGGCAGCCGTGCCTGTCATACATCGGAAGCCGGGAGACCAAGCCGACGTGCTCACTAAAGGCTGTGGCTCCAGGGGCTGAAACTGGTATTGCAGCTCAAACACATTAAAACACCTTCACTGTATCATGTGACATGATATCAGTTACATTTTTGATTGCCAAAATTCTTTGAATTAAATATAAATGTATACAAATTGTGTCACTTGGATAACCGCAAGTAAATAATTAATATGAGAGGTTGCAGTTACAGGTGTGAAATTAGGAATGTAAATTACTAAAAAAAGAGTATACATATGTAAGGCCATGGGTCCACTGCTGTTTCCCTGAGCTGGCCCAAAAAAAATGGCCCATGTGCCAGAACATTTGCCAGTGGATTTCCCGTGACTTGCAGGCAGTTTGCCCATGTCATAAGAATGAAAATTACCATATTGAAAGCAAATGTGATGTTTTTTTTTTGTTTGTTTTTTTGGTGTGTGTTGGAAGGGGTAGTCTTATACGGGGAGTATACCCCAAACTCTATATTTTAAGTGGAAAAGTTGGGGGTCGTCTTATACACTGGAAAATACGGTATATATGAAACATATGTCGGGGTCACTAGTGACAACTCAGCATCCACTGTCGAATTTATAATTTATATGGACATTAAATCCAACCAGACTATTACCTTTTTACTCCTATCACATTGAATGGACATTCTTTTATGTTTAATGTACTTTGATGACTTTCAAGACATGTGATTTTTGGTGATGATTACCTTAGGGATCTCTTTTGTCTTGTTGTGTGACAGACCTACACCTATATAGACACCTTTGGCCTTCAATGTCCCCAGGTCCCTACTGTTTAGGGAAAAACTTGTGAGGCGGTTTTGCGTTAGGAATTGAGGATTGGGACATCGGCCCTACAGTATATCCATCGGTCCCCACAACCCCCTCCCCCCCTTTATATTTATCTATTTGGGATGTTGGCCAATCTTGTTGTTTTAAGTAAATTGGTTTAGGATCAATCTATGTGGGTGGCCACACATGTGGAAACAAGCCCTTAAGAGAAGATATTGGTTTACCCGATTCACATTTTATACCAGCTGGTGGGCTCACCCTGAAAGCCAAAGATACGAACATTGCATTATGTCTATAGGACATTCACCTGCAGCTTCTGCTTCTCGTCTTCATGACTCTTCCGTAGTTGCTCGGCCTGTTTGTTGTAGTTGTCATACAGCTTACGTGTGGCGTCTCGGAGTGCTCCGGCCCCAGCTTCACGTGTTGCTTCCAGCTAAAGCAGAAATAATGCGATGTTATTTGATGGACATCTGGTGAACTGCTGTTGATTGATAACCTTCTTTAAACTGTGGTTAGTTCATCTTTGAATAACTGAAGCATGCAGGAGCTAAAAGAACCCTAATGTCTCTTTTATAGATGGAGAAGCGCATGATCAGCTGATTTATTATTACTGGTTTGATTGGCAGATCCCCTCTTGGCCTACACAGGAAGCTGGAACTAAACATGATCAAATGATTCTGACCAGGGGTGTTTTTTAGCATTTGAGGGGCCCTATGCCAAATTGTTGTCTGGGCTAGCTGCAACATGCAAAGACATCCTTAGGCAATAGTATATTATATATATTGTGACAGATCGGTGGTCTGCCACGGTGTGGATGGTCCATATGCGGCAGTGAAGGGGTCTGCTGGTGTGTATCCAGCAAGATACACCTGCTAGACCCTAACGAGATGTCTGGGTGTGTCTCCACAAAAGGAGCTGGGGCCACTCAGTCATGGCTCCCAGATGAGGTTGGAGACAGTGCTGCTGGGTGCAGCAAACATAGGGCACACAAGGAGTGTGTGGCCCCATGCTAATGGCTGCTAGGAGGCAGGCCATGAAGGATTCCTAAGGGAAGGAACGGTTGTTAATCGGGGCCAAGCCAGGAGGCTTGGCATTTTCGAGGAACTTTGTTAATTTTGATGTCTATTAACCCCTGCGAGGGTAACCCTTTGTTTGGACGGTGTGCTGAAATAAACATGGGCAGGAGTCCTTTTAAGGATAAAAGCGTGTGGATTGATGCTATGCGAGTACACCTTTGAGCTGATTCCCCACAATATATTTAAATTGGGCTGCTTGTTGTGAGCCAAGTTTTCACCATCATTCTTGAACCTCACAAACATGCTTGTGGCTGAATAGGCACAAATTCTCAGTAGTGTTGAGCGCAAATATTCTAATATATTCAACAAATATTATGTATTCAACAATTCGCAATGTAATATTAATATACCAGCATACATTGCGCATATCTGTGTGCAATACATGCAAATCTATCAATCAAATCTGTGAATATATTGCGCAACGTGAGGTCCGTAAAATGCCAACTAATCAAATTTTTTCGAATATCTGTGCAAACATTTGCAAAATAACACAAAACTCAAATTTAGCATATGCTGCTCAACACGAATTCTCAGCGGCATATGCCAAAATCATCAGCCAACGGAGGGGGTTGTATAGCCACAATGTTATATTAACGCACATAAGTAAGAAATGTGTGATGTCACCTCTAGTTTAAATAATTTTCCGATCATATTTTATGCAAACTCTAATGACAACCCCTATCACAATCACATTTCTATATCTATTTTAACATATGCAAAAGTTCTTGCACTGTATAGTACAGAGAATGTTTTTATATATGTATATATTTACATTACACAAATTACTATTGAGTTTGAGCACTTCCAGCATGATCCTGACACCTTTGCTAACTTGTTTTACAGTTATACTCTTTGTTGCTGTTCCTCCTGTTTAATTGAAAGGCCAATGGGTTTGATCACTATAGATAGAAGACAACTCCACTAATGAACACGGTTGGAATATGTCTTACCCAATGAATTGGGTCACAAGAGCACTAAGAGGTTTTTGGGAGAAAGTCTTTCTTCCCATTCCCAGTGATGTTTGCTGTGCAGTCCTACCTACCTCTGTACAGTGAACATTACACAGGCAGGAACACTGTAGGAGAGCGATGCCTCTATATTCATCTATGTGAGCCAATTTGTGGATCAGACCTCTCAACCTTCCCGTTTTGGCTGGGAAAGTCACGTTTTTATGTGGCTTTCCCGGCCAAATCCTGATTTTCCAGAATTCTTGAAATTGTGCTGATCTAGCAGGGAGTGGGCGTTACTCTCCCTGCTAATGTCCTACCTTGAACATTATCAGGTGGGACATTAGCAGGGAGAGTAACGCCCTCTCCCTGCTAGATCAGCCAAAAGGCAGGAAGTGACGTCAGTGACATCACTTCCGGTATGTGGAACGCGGAAGAACCTAGATCCATATACCGGAAGTGACTTTACTGATGTCACTTCCTGTACATCCCCCGGTTTTTTCATTTCCAAACTTGACACGTATGTTGTGGATGGTTATACCTTTATCTGCAGATCCTCATTTTCTCTGTGCACATCCTCTAGATGAAGGTCCTGGTCCTTTAATTTCTCAATGATTCTTTTGTAGCGAGAGCAAAACGAATTGTCCTCTTGTTGCATACAGCCATTTTGCTGTGCATGGGAGTCGTTCTAACAAGAAAAAATAGTTTTGACATGTTAGAAAAAAAATATATTGACAAAGAATTAACATTTGTTACAGAAGAGAATAAAAACACAACGGATATATTCACAGGTCAGGACTGAGAACTAGAAAGCAAAGGCTGGCTGCCTTCCTTTCCAATTGAAATAGTTCAGGATTCTTACATAGGGTTAGTTCCAGAGTGTCGTAGGGTTTAAAAAATCATGTAAACATTATAAAGACATATAGAAACCAAATTAGAGATTTTTCACTATGCTCTATGTACAATTTATCTGCCATTGGTAGATCATTTTGGAGATGCTTTGGGTGAGGTGGCTAGAATGTGACCATGCCTCTTCTGGATATATTAGACATTGAAGATGAGTGAATTGAAATTAATCAGACAGAAAGAACATGCTCTAAATTATTTAAATTGTTAGGTCCCTGGAAGTGAAGTATTCCTAATACTGGTTTTGGAGGGTTGCGTGTCCCACACTGCAGACAATGAAGAATACAATTCCTTTCTTGTTGTCCTAATTGTCAATGCTTCCAGAAGTATAGAATGCACTATTCCCATGTTGAGGGATCTGATTGTTTACTCTGACCCATAATTTATAAAAGAAAAGCAGTGATGTAGTCCCAGGAAGAAATTACCACCCACAGAAAAGGGACACAGGTGCCAGGCACTCCAAGTGTTAAATGCAAAAATAGCTGAAGCTGAGCCAAGGGCAAACTACTAAAACTCATTAAAGATCTGACATGAACTCTCTAAACATAGAGTCCCCATACACCTGTAGATTTATCTTCAGATTTCCTTTAGAAAGTCCCTCATATTACATGGTTTTGGAGATCTAAACCATCAAGTCTACCTGTGTTCAATTGCAGAGGACCCGACACTACATAGTTGTTGGTAGATCAACAAGGTGTATGGCCATCTAAAGTTTAATATATGCACCTAACCTAAAGCAGTGTAGAACAATGGTTCTAAACACTTTTTTATGATTTTTGACATGGCGATATAAATTTTTACAATTCTATGTGGACCCTTTCAAATTCAAATGAAATGAATAAATGACCATATAGGCTATGGTTACATTTTTTGACAAACATATTTAGAGAACGGAAAATCTTGGTCAACAAATGCAGATGCAGTAGTAAAGTTGCATCTCAGAGGAAAAAGTGGCAAAATTCCAAATAGTCCAAAAGTTTACCCCTGAAACCCCAGTTTCAAAACCACAGGTATAATATGAATAGAATAGAACCACCTGTAACTATCTAGGTTCAGGCTAGGGATCCAGTATTCAGAAGGAGGACTCCATAAGCAATAATAGGAGTCTTGGGATTGCCCTAAATCCAAGGAGTGGGGATTTAACGTGACACATGAAGCAATTTTTTCTTGCTTTTAATATCATCTGAATTTAATAATAAAATGTGAACTTTTGTACTCGATCCATCTGTTCTATCCTTATGGTTGGTCATCTCTGGTCAGGTTCACGTTAAATCCCCACTCCTTGGATTTAGGGTGAACCCAAGACTCCTATGATTGCTTATGGAGTCCTCCTCCTGAATATTTAATTGAAATTTGGTTAATTTCAAGGTGACAGTGACCATCCACCGAGTCACCTTGACCTCTATTCCCTCCTTGTTTCTTCCTAGGAATCCAGTAGCTGAGCAGTGAACAACAAAAATAGCAGAGAGGGAGCAAGCAGAAGCATAGTTAGAAACAAGCGTAGGTCAGTAGCCAATGGTGGCATAAGTAATAATGGGAGTGAGATGAAGAGTAGTGCAGTAGTCAGCAAGAGCAAGATATTGGCAGGTGCACAATAATCCAGCAAGGAGGAAGTGTGTAGACATGCTTTATAGCGATGATCGCGAATATTCGAATTCTGAATATTAATCGAAAATAATGTCAATTAGGAAATTCGCGAGGATGGTGAATATATTGCCGGATATTCACAATTCCGGATATTCGGTATTTTTTATCCATTACACATACCTCTCAATGCAAGTTGACGAATGGGAAGGCTGCAACAAGAGCTTAGCAACACCATCAACAGTTTTGAAATCCAATATTGGGGTGATGCGAATAATGCGAAAATCGTCACTTTTGAAAATTCGCACACAAATTCGCACCATGTTAAACATATATTGCGCACGCGAAATTCGCAATAAAAAAAACTCCCCGAATATTGCTGAATGCGAATATTTTTCGAATGTTTTCCATAAAATTTGCGTCATGCCGCAAATACAAATGTTGCCTATGCCGCTCATCACTAATGCTTTATATAGGAAGAAGTAGAATAGGGGCAGGAGTTAAGGGTTTAATAAGACCTACGTTTCATTGTGACTTTGTCCAAGGGATATAATAAGGTGCAAAGGCAGATCAGGTGGCTCAGCAGATAGAGCTGCAGCCAGACACCGATGCATCCCTGGGTTCGGATTCTGACACGATCTCTACTACCATCTAATATATATAAATATTTTTTACAGCTAGATGTCTCACGAGCATGGGCATGCTCCTGCAATAGGCTGGAGTCTATTCTCATTGGATCACTTCTCCTGGGAAGCAGATATTGTGGTCTGAACCTCCATGAAGCATCATTTGTTTTGTAAAAGCATTCTTTAGTACATTGGAGTGAATTTTCCAGATTTATGCAAATTCTGTTTTAAGCAAACTCCATGCTCTGTTAAGACTGTTTCCTGTGTAACTAAGCATTAGACATCAAATACAGTTTGTATATAAATAGAAACACACAAATATAAATCTCAGTTGATAAACTTAGAAAAATATTCACCTGAAATTGACCCAAATCCATTAAAGATTTGTTTAAATGTGACACCCGGTGAAATAATCTTTAAATACCGATTCTTATCGCCAGCATGATGGACAGAACAAAAGCAGGGCAGGTTAGTAATATACACCCAGTTAGCACACACCGTGTGTCAATAACTCTGAGCACATCTGGTTTCACCAACCCAATAAAAGCAAGACTAAAGCAAACAATATAAACATATAAAACCAACTGTCTTCCAAAAAGAAATAAAAATTTAATAAAATGAACACAGAAATTAATTATGGAAGCTGTTCATAATATTACGGCACTAGTTGATTACTATTGGTGGCAAGTTCTAGGAGAAGTTTTTGGGAAAAATTTTAGTGAGCTCTTTAGATGAGTACCAGGAGATGGTGTTTGGAACGTACCCTATATGTATGTGTTCTTCCTCACTGTCTCCCTCACTGTCCTCTGTGTCAGTTTCCTGCATGGTAGGTTCTGCTGCAGATGGACCTCCCTGTTCCTGATTGAGTTTTCGATTAGCTGTCTCCATCCACAGGTCACCAGCTGGCTGTGGGTCACATGTAACTCAACACCTTTTGAACCCCCAGATCTCATACCTCAGTAGTGACACCCTGACATTTTCTGGCTAAGTTACTAACCCCTGAGACTACCTGCAGTCCATATTTCAACCTTTCATAGCCCTATTCCAGCTGTCACACAGTGCTTTTCTCGTGTCAGATTTTACCCTTACATATGCCTACTCTGACTTTTATCCCCCAGATTAGTGATGATCACGAATATTCGGATTCCGAATATTAATCGCGAATATCGGCAATTCGGAAATTCGCGAAGATGGTGAATATATTGACGAATATTCGCAATTCCGGATATTCTGTATTTTTTTTCCATTACACACGCCTCTCAATGCAAGTGGACAAATGGGAAGGCTGCAACAAGAGCTTAGCAACACTCCCTGCGACCATCAACAGTTTTTAAATCCAATATTGGGGTGATGCGAATATTCGGAATATTGCGAAAATCTGCACATTAGAAAATTCACGAAAATCACTTAGATGGCGTCCAAAATTCGCTATTTTTTTCCAACACGCCCCTGCAAGTTAAACATATATTCGCGAAATTCGCATTAAACTGCCGATATTCGCAATAAGAATATTGCCGAATGCGAATATTTTCCGAATGTTTTCCCAAAAATTTGCAGCATGCCGCGAATACGAATGTTGCCTATGCCGCTCATCACTACCCCAGATCTCCAACACCCTTAGAAGTCCAAATTTTTTTTAACGATGATTAATTTACATTCCCAGTGTCACCCCCCTAATGCAACCTTTCATAGTTATTTATGTTTCCCTGCGGTTATCCAAGTGACATAAATTGTATACATGTAACATTTAGCTGTGGCCGCCCAGACACGGAGCGCCTCCAAGTTGTTAGTACGCATATGAGCTGTGTAACAATAATACAGGTACGCAGAGCTAGGTTTTGGCCCATTTTGAGTACCAGAGTACCACTTATGTGCACCCCCACCTATAGATTACACTGCTTTGGCCTTCTATAATTTTCTGTTCTTGTAGGCGGGTGGTAAATGTTGCTCCACCTTTACAATATGGACTTTTACAGGGACCACAGGGGTTTGGAAAGAAAATGAGTAAAAAGTCTATTTGCCTATGCCTACTACCTTGTTGTCCCATCAATACATTTTAGGACAGTAACCTCTGATAGACATAATCCACACCTCTGTTGGTTAATTGCTGGGTTTCCATCCTCTAGCCTACACATTACTACGTCCTTCAGCTACATAGGGTCCCAGAAATACTGAAAGTCAAAAATAATTATATAGACAAAAGCTGGCCATACACGGGTCGCTTCCCGTACGATTGATGAATGATCGATCGCAACAGGGTGATGCAACTAATCCCCGATCGTTTGGCGAATAGATGCACACCACCTTTGGTAATTGAGCCCTGGCAATTAAATAGTGATTTAAGGCCCCCATACACCTAGCGAGCCGCGGCTGATAGAGCGACGGAGTTCAATGTGATGACGTCTTCACGCTGCACTCCGTCACTCAGAGTATCGGCGGGCACCCCTCCAAAATAATGGCATTGGCCAGAGATTTACATACATACATGTCCGCTCTCTGGCCGATCAAGCTTTGTCAACCCATGTGGGCACCTGTGATCTACGGCCAATTTTGTTGCCAACCGACATCCGTGAGCATGCACACATATCGGATGGACGAACATCCGTGAGCACGCACACATATCGGATGGCCATACAATCGTCCACTGCTAGCTAGGTGTATGAGGGCCTTTACTGACATGTCGGATCCACGTTTGATCAAAAAATGTTCAACTTTTTTTGGGCCCTCTTACCTTACAAACCCCCCCCCCCCCCCCCCAACACACTCTTGGAAGCTTCTTCTCCTCAATAGCAGTACGAAAACACACACAATGAAACACTGACCTAGCTCCCCCTAGGCAGCTTCTTCTTCTCAATAAACGAGCACAGCACCGTCTTGACTAATCCTCCCAGGGGAATCTTGGAAACAGACCTCACTGCCAGTGATCCGTCTGTTTCAGAACCTGGATAGAGTTCCCCTTTAGCTCCTGGAGATTGTCCTCGACTGCTGCTGCTCTGGAGCCTTTTATCCTTCCGCAGACAGAATAACCGGTCCTCCCTTCTAGTTGGGCGCCCCAGACTTAGATTCTTCTGGTCCCCACTAGGCACATCACATCTCCAACACATCACTCCCAGGGCCCCCATCAGGGGAGCTCCCTGAGCCCGGACTCACTTCACATCCTGTCTCTGCCACTTTTATAAACTTCTCCCCTCCCAATCTCTGAAAAGGCGCAATTTCTTGGCCTCTCCCAGGACTCAGGCAGAGGAGCACAAAATAGATACATTCACAGACCTTGGCAGAGAGCCAAGGCCTGTGCTGACAGGCAGCCTTGGCTGCACCTGTCTGTGACACCAAATTTTCCCTCCTAAACAATTAACTCCTTAAACTCCTGTCCCTAGCAGGGGCTACACTCACCCCCTCCTTTGATGGATAGGTGACCTCACCTGTCGGCTAAGACCTCTTTGAACAGCCTTGTATTACAATGGGTGGGAAAAGGGGGATTAGGGAAAAACATTTCGTTACATGACAACATGGTTCAATGGCTTAAACGTTTCAAACAGATAGTAAAGGGAGATATAAAGATATATATATCAGCACTATACTGCATAGTATCTTGCAAGAAAAAAGAAACGACATTCTTTTATTACAGTAGCATGAAAAATTTGTAATAATAGATTCACCTAGTCTCTATACATTAGCAACACTCACTATAGAGACATTAAATGGCATTGTAGAGCGCACATTTCACCACTGCTAAGGGAAACACGAGCCCCTTAATCACAAATGCAGTAGTGACATATCATACAATAGTTAAGCTCCCTTAACCTTTAGTGGAATGGGAATCCATCAAAAGATTCCTGAGGACACAGTCTTTCCTCCCAGTGGGCCCTTCTCCCCACACAAGAAAAAGACAGAAGGTCTGTAGTGCCAGCACAACTGACCAGGAGCCCCTAGATCAATTGCACCAACAAGCATAGCAGCAAATATTGAAAACCTCACCATTCATGGCAGCCGCCAGAAATGCAAAGTCCTGAACCAAACTATCATTTACAAACACAGCATCTAATGCTGTACACTCCACACACATCTGGATCAGCAGAGCATCCCTCCACAAAGGAAAAGGGTCAACCGCAAACCCTTCCCCTCCAGAAGAGACACACCACCTGATCCTGTTCTAACAACAGCCAGGCGCCCCAGCCAGATAGGCGACCAACTGCTGACAGAACAACATATTATCAATGAACATTACATCTTATACTCTACACTCTGAAGTGGGCCTTGTAACCACCAGCCGGTGATTACACTTCAAAGATAGCACATAAACACAATACCTATGCTACCTGTTTTTCCTGCTGCACAGGGCCTCACACCATATGAGTGGGTGGTCTCATGTCAGCCTGACAACCCTGCACACAAAAGCTACTCTCAGTATCACACATATATATATATATACACATTACTTTACTGTACTCAGATCTTATACTCTATACTCCTTAAATACTATTGGCAACCACCAGCCAGTAGTCACCCTTCGATATAGCATAAACACCGTTACCATGCATCTCTGCTTAACAAGAGACAGGCCCCACTAGAGGAGAAGGATGTAGAGGAACCAGTGGGCCTGACTCCCATCAAACAGAGAAACACTCGATTTACCTATCACTTAAATGCATAAATACACAGAACCCTTGGCTCCTAAAGATAAGTGGGATATCTACCGGAGTCCATGACCTTCCTTCCAGGTACACATCACCAGCCGGCAATGGTGTACCTCACTAGGAGAGAGAGAAGGGAACAATACACAAAAAAAGTCTTCTAGCTTCATCCCTCTTCATAGGACACAGCATACTGAATGGACCTGGGACAGCTCAGTCCTTGAAAAGTCTATCCCAGTGGGCAAACTAAAGAACGCCCAATAATGAACAACCCTTCCTCACCTTCAGGGTACATTAGAGGAAACCCTGGACTCCCTTGGGGTAAAAGTACATTAGTACATTAGAGGAAACCCTGGACTCCCTTGGGGTAGCTATTGCAAAAAGAGGCAAACTGA
>CM070032.1:9744480-9756777 GCA_036250615.1 Ptychadena robeensis
ACAATCTTAGGATCTACTGTTACAAACACTTCTATCAGCTGCAGGGTGACCGATGGCTTTCAGGTCCCAGTGGGAAAGGGTCAGGATCACAGTCCAGTGTCAGGGAAAATAGAGAGCGGTTCAGTGGAGGTGGAGAAGGGAGGAATCCTTGCGTCTGCCTAACTCGACACCTACCAGTTTCCAGTGTCCATCCGCTCGGGGCACTACGGAGGGAAGGCAGGCCTTGGTCCAGAAGGCACAAACCTTTCACGGGCCACGGATGTGGATCCTTGGATCCCGGGCACTTGCAGAGGGACGGCCGTCGGGAGAACCCAGGAAAGATGGGAGCCCAATGCTCCAGAGGGTGAGACACGCTGGCTGGATACAGGTTGCTTGAGGAGCTAACGCAACTCTGACTAGGAGGGCCTAAGGAGATATATTTAAACTCTCTGCTTGAAGGAGGGCAGTAGCTATCTCCAGGCAGATATGAAAAGCTACAATGTAAGGCCAAGAAAAGAGCGGGAAACTGAGGAGCCATCACTCATCCCCGCACCTGCTACAGAGGAATGCAGAAACAGTTAAAGTTATACACACATTTACACAGCACATTAATCATGTCATGGCAGGATCACAAATATACAAGTTTTATGTGTATCCCACTACACTTTACCGATATTTGTTTTGAAGTCCATGACAGGTGGGAGAGTCAGGTACACCATCTTAAGCTAGCCATACACGTGTCGGATTCCATGGCCAATTGATCACTCACCCAATCAATTCTGGCGATTCTGCCGGGAATTGCAGGTGTGATCAATCGGCCAATTAAGAGAATCCATTGCTGCATACCACCTTGTCCAACGGATTCCGGGAAGATTCCATGTCCGATTGTCCACCTCACAAATGGCAATTCCCCCTGATCTGGGCAGAATCAATCTGATGGAACCAACATGTTGGTTCTCTGTCGGATCCGATTCTGGGCCCCTGAACGATCGGACCTGATCGATTGGACAAGGTGGGCTGCATGCGATTCTGGCACGATCGTTTCGCGTGCACGCGCCCGGAATCGATCGTGCCGGAATCCGGTGGGAATCCGACACGTGTATGGGGGCCTTTAGGGACCTACTATTTCCATTCAAAGATTCAAGAAGCAGAAGCAATTAGGGGGATCAAGGACGGAATTGATTAAGGAAGATGAGGGAGTTAAGTAAGTAAAACCTATTATTATATATTTTCTTACAGCTTGAAGAGTGCCAGTTCTTTCCCTCATACTTCCCTCTGCGTATGTCCTATAGGAGCCAATGAGGTTTGACCTCTGCCTGCCTGTTATTTATTAAAAATGATCTTTGTTTGGGTGATAATGAATTTCTCAGGTAAGCCTATACTGCAGTTGATATAACTTGTTTTTCTTTCAGATGTCATAGATGGAGGGGTCCGGGTCTTTGAAGGTCCACAGTTGGAGTTTATGGTTGGTGGAAACCATCTGGTGATGGTGGTATCTCGTGGGTGTAGATCAGAGTGAGCTGACAAATTATGGTGAGGGGTCTTGGTGGGCCTGTGGGCAGCCTTGATTGTCCTCGAGTCGGTGGGTCTGAGGGCCTACAAACACTAAGGGGGCAGACACTGGTGACCTGCGGTTATGTGATGGTGGATTTGGCACCAGGTGGTGGTGCATTGATTTGATTGTTATTATCAATGATATGTTATTGCTTAAATAAAAGGCGCTATGGCCATTAAAATCCAATGTTGGTGTCCAGTGTATTCTTGCAAGGTATGAAGATAAGAGGAAGGTTAAAGGAGAATTGGTTGGTATAGCACAGGTAGGTCCACATGACCTATTCGAGTCAAGACAGAAACTAACCACTCCTTGTAGTGAGGTAGAAATACAATCAGGGTTACCCCTGCAAATGTATTGGTACTGCCCAAGCAGAGGGTAGTGCTAGGTAGGTTTAGATAGGTGGGGTCACGACTACAAGCACCAGCCAGTAACAGACCCAGGCATAGGGTAGGGTGAGAGACAGCCTCAGATGGAGATAGCTATGGGGCTAATTCAAAATACTTGGCATCAGCAATGCTACTGTCATTGTTTTAGGCATGGGATACATGGGCGGTATCTTGGGATACATGGGCGGTATCATGGGATACATGTGCGGTATCATGGGCGTAGAAAAATAAATTGTTTTGGTTTTTTCAACAGTCCATACTGCCACCCCTCTTCCATCATCTACCAGGGAAGAGTAGCTCAGTTTAGGGGGGGGTGACTGAAGAGGGGCATGGTTGTGTCAAGCACTGGCGAAATTACAGCCAGCTCAACCAGCATCCTCAGCTGCTGCAGAACCTTGTTCGAACCACTGCCACCCCTCCTGGTCCATCAACGCTACCACCCCCCTTTGTTGAGGGATAGGGGATGATACCCCAGGGGTGCCAGACAGGCTAGGACCACCCCTGCTCATGGAAAAAGTGACTGGATTGGGGGATTCTTTTACCCCAAAAGTATACACCCTGCTGACTTGGATAGTGGCAGTGGTCACACTACAGAAATTCCTTGGCAGTAAATTACCCTGACTATATATATCACAGTGTGTGTCTTATAATTAATGGATCGGACTCAGTGTGGGAAGTACGAATGATGGTGAGGAGCTGCCAAGGATGGAACTGGTGTAACAGCGGAGGGTACGGATGTGGTGCTGGACTGAAAGCGTCTGTTATTTGACAGGTCGTAAGGGTACCCCCTGAAATGACATGGGACCAAGGACTTGGGTCATGTGGTTTAGACAGTTTTCCCCCTAGAGGTTGCGCAGGGTGGCATCATGCGAGGAGAGGGAGGCCTCTGGTCATTATCAATCAGAGTTTGTGACTCACCAGCAGAACCCCCCAGAGAACTCTCCATAAGTGACAAGAGATGCTCATGGGGGTGCTTGGCAAGTGCACCAAATATATAAAAGCTCTGGATTCTGGTTGCTTTGTGGTCAGTATCTCTGCAGGAGGTGAGGTGTCAGGGGCAATACAGCGCCAAACTCATAGAGCAGGATACCCAGATAGGGAGCGTGTGGGTGGCTTCAGAGCACAACAGCCCACACTTATTGTGAGTCATCTGATCGTGGCTCTATTGTTACTGGGACAAAACAGGACCACGTGACTAGACACAGTAGGTTCGCGTGAGGCCTGTGTTCCTGAGAAAGAGGGTCTTAGTGAGGAGTTGGCCAGTAGAAGGAGGCTTCCAGAACCCTGGCACATGGGCATTGAGTCCTTCAATGGCTGCAAGTATTGGTTGGTGCCAGTGCAGAGACTGTTCCTAAACAGAAGGCTGCCTCCTCTGAGGAGCAGCGCTGTGACACTGGGAATGGAAGCTTATGAAGGATGAGAGCATGTGGACAAGGAGGATGGAAATTTGCATCCTTTAAGAAAAGTAGATGACCCCGCTGACTCCTCCTACTAGCCATGATCTCCCCTGGATTGGATAGAGAATCACAGAGACCCAGTCAGCCTAATATAAGATATGAAATGAATGTGTTTTTGTTTTGTTAATCAGCAGATGAACCGCCAGCTAATGGAACGTGATGAAATAAAATCAGCGATCCATGAGGATTGGTATTTGGATCTTCTCATTTAACAAACTGGTCGATGAGATAGAAAGCGATTGATATTCAGAATGAATAAATCCAGGTTTATACGGCCGAGCTGCAGTAAGATCATCGTCCTTTATAAATCAAATCCAGATGTGAGAAGGAACTGCGCTGGAGGAAGACTTGGAAATACTAATTATCAGGACCCTGAGCCGCGGCGCTCAATGCCAGGCGACAGCTGCAAAAGCAAATAGTCTTCGTATGTGAGTAAAGGGAACTGGAATCAGTGTCAGCGAAGTCCAGTCTATGTATACATCACACCTCCAGGGTGGGAGGTGCCGGACTGGGCACCACAGAAGAAGCCGGATGTGAAGGACCACAGTGGGTGCACCGGCAAATGTGTAGGATGGATGGAAAGTATCATATTGAAATGTGAGGTTTACTGAGAGCCAATGTAAATGATAGTGGTTGATTCACCTACAGTGAATGTTAAGTGAATGTCCAATTCCATACCCCTAGAAATGGCACCTTAGAGGTAGAGGGCTCATTTAAGCTGGACCTATGCGCACCTATCGAAATTCATGTGTTTCACAGTGAACTCCCATATTATAGGCACAATCTGTAAAAAAAATATTAAAAGACCTAACCCGTAATAGTCCAGGTTTTGCCACTCAGATAATATTGCATCGCAGATGCAAGAAAACCCCAGTGACAGTCAGTATGGCATAATCATGCTCTGTATACAATACTACGGAGATGTGTTTTCCCCACTGAAAACCATTATCTGACACCATTTGGTGGCCACATGTGATACTGCAGACAAACCCCGAAAAACTGGCAGCTAAATATTGTATTTCTCATATGATTCCAGTGAACCAGAAAAAGGTAAGTATATATATTTTTAGAGTTGTGCTTATCCACAATTGTGCTGTGTCAGAGGTAAGTAAAATATTGTGGGGGTTCAGCCTTAAAAGGGTGCTTAGGTACATCCACCAAACATGTGTCTCTTTAGGGCTTCCTGACCATATTTATTGTCCAAACAGTCCAAAGAAAAAGGATTACCCTCGCAGGGGTTAATAGCACTCTAAACAAAGGTCAACAGACCTTCAACATAAATGATAGTTCTTAGCTCCTCTTCTCCGCAGCAACAGGCCTGGGCCCTGCACTCCCTGTGAGCCCCCCCCCCCCCTGTATCTACTGCTTCAGCAGCCACAGCCCTGGGGCCCACACTCTTTGTGTGCCCCCTGTCGCCACTAGGTCAGAAGCCCTGACACACTGGTCACAGCACCTTATATGGAGACACCCCCAGCAACCTCATGTTGGTGTGCAAAGAATTCCCGGACTTCTCCCAAGACACAACCTCCATTTACACCGTAACAGGCAAACAGTCTGTCCCAATACATATATATATATATATACATCTCAGCTCGTCATGGAAAGTGAATGGAGGAAAAGTCCCATAGAAAACCATTGAGCGCCCCCAGTGGCCGCCTGCGATATTGCACCCAGAGTAACTCCTTTGATGCCTGGCGAATAAATATGGAATCGCTCATACAATTCCACAGGACAGCAGGTAAGTATATTATTTTAGGATCGTAAAGCCCTAAGCCACCATCATACCAGCTCAAAGGTAAGTCAAACTTTAATTTTAAACATGTCATTTTTACATATTGAGTTTACATCCGCTTTAACTAGCCAAGGAGGCTAGAGAAACATAGAGGCGCCACTCCCCCCGAGCCCATCTATGGGGACTCAAATGTCTGGTTTTTGTGGCCCTAATGTTTCAGAGAAAGTTATTTTAGGTACAAAAGGAGATCTGATTTGGTGGGCGAAGTGAACTCAGTAAGTAACTCGGAACCAGTATTGCTGTGAGCGGAGCGCTCTTTTAAATCACATTTGAAATGGGATGCAGAGAAGCAAATGAACTGCTTCAGATCTCACTTTTTCCCAGTAATCGGCAGTCAAATGTCAACCTATAAAATGGATTTGCACTGGTAACAAAACATAAAAAATAATAAAAAAAAGAATGTTACTGCTCTTGTGAAATGGATAGCCCTGTGTATTCTGCTATGAGCCAGCTGGGAGTGCGGCTAAGAAAGAATATTTCAAAATGCAAAATTATCCTTTGAAATAAATTGTAAGAAAATATGCTAATTCCTGTTTACCACATTCCCGACTGCGAACTGCTGAGCGTATTTCCTACTGAAACCGGCATAAACAGAGGCATGGGATCGTTCCAGGAAGAAACGTCTGCAACCGGGGATGACCCGTCCTTCACCGGGCCATGTGTGCTCATTATCGGGGTCATCTCGTCTTGTTTCAGTGGGGACACCATCTACTAAAACGTTGGGTTGGCATCGTGCCCCACACACAGGGCCAGCGTCAGACTGGCACAGGAGGCCCTCTCAGCCCGACAATCTAAAGGGGGGGGGTGCGGTGGTCAGCTGCCTGGTCAGTGCCATGCCCGCCTGTTGTTGCAGCATCAGCATGCCAACTGGGTTCTCCAACCTGCGTGCTGCCTTTATGCAGCTTCGATGCTGCTGTCAGGACGTGCTGCTGATGTCTTAAGGTAGCCATACAAGGGTCAATTTTTCCTTGGATTGCGTGGCTTGTGTGCCGTGCGTTTGCGTAGATCAGTGGTGAGCAACTAAGTTGATATGGAGGGCCACAAGTGCGTCCCTCAGCATCACTAAAGGGTCGCACATAACATTTTCATTCTATACTGACTTGTATAAGCATTTTTTTATGGAAAAGTTACAGCAGGCAGAGCTAGAAGACATTATTTTTCATTTTTTAAATAGCAAAATTTTTTCAAATGATACTTCAAGCATTGGGCAACACTGTAGTGTGGTAATGTACATGTTGTGTTTTATATATCATCAAAGCTATTGATTATATCGATGGGGCACATAACCTTTGATTCGGCAGAAAGATGAGTTCCCATACCCTATGCATTATAGTTAGGTTTCACAGACCTGGAAGACTGAGGGGGACCGCCAAAGAACACCCAAAGGGCCGCATGCGGCCCCCAGGCTACAGGTTGGACACCTGTGGCATAGATCAAATGACCTTGAATAAACTCCTACCTGCCTCGAACAATCAACACCAAAAAATTTAAATCTACCAAAAATCAGATCGAACCTTGATCCGACATGTTGTTTTTTTTTGTCAATCGTTTGCAGATGGAAGTACACTGGTGGAGACTCTCTATCGCTTCCTGTATGATCAATCTATATTTGCATATTCTAGCTCCCTTTCCTGCAGCCATTCGGATCGAATGATTTTAGTGAATCAACCTTTTTGGGCCACAGGTGATCGTCTCCTGTCAAAATCGACACAAAATTGGTTGCTAGAGGAATGAAGGCGTCCATGGCTACCTATGGCTACCTTACACATAACTTCCACATTTTTCATATGACAAAGAGGAACAATTTTTTAAGCCTTTCTACTGTTACTATATTGAGGTTGGACACTTCTTGCACACTGCTTTACAAAGCTCCCTATGAAGCCAACCAACAAAAACCAACTTCCCGGTCACACCCTACACTAGAGTGTACTGCATGTTCCTCACGTCTACTGAAACTTTGTATTCTGCTTCAGTTTTTTCTATGTTTCAGTCAAATGGTGCTGATATGACTGAAGAAGCAGAACAATGGAGGAACCTACTGGTCACTGTAGCTCAGTGTTTTTCCACCTTTTTTGGGCAAAGGCACACTTGTTTCATGAAAAAAATCGGAGGGCACCGACGATACGCATAATCGCGGCGCACTTCCGGTCCCTGCCAGAAGTACGTCATCAGCAGGTGCCCCGCTGGAACGCAGATGCGTACCAGCAGAGCAAAAACACCGCCCCTGGTCTCTGGGGACACGTGTTGCTAAGCAACAGCATCCTCACAGAGCCGGTCCATGTAAAAAACATGCACAATTTTGACCCCTGCATTGCCAAAGAAGGCCAAAACAGAGTGCTCCCTATAGAGGTGGTTGAAAAATGTCCATGATATTTTGACTAGCTAACTTGTGTGAGTTAGTTGCAAAGCCCTAAACACGGCATCATCACCAAAATCTCTGGAGATAAGTTTGTAGGTAGCTTACAAAGAAAGAAATATTGCCTAAGCAAGTGCAGTGTTTATATACATTAAGTTCAATGTCGAGTCAAAGTTATTTGAGTTGAAACTTTGACTTCACTGACCCCAGAAGTGCCAGAGCAGAGCATTTCCAAGTTCACACCGCTGATGAAACCAGATATGTTCCTTGAGCGCCTTCTACTCACTGTCCTACAGTTAGTTAATGAGAGCTGTGTGGGGGACTCCCAGAAAATAGGGAAGGCCCCAAAAGAATAAACAACAAAGGTAGGATTAGGAGCACGATTAGGAGCGGAATAGTAAGGATGTGGGATATGTGCCAATTGGTGAGGTAAGAGGTAAAGAAAACCATGACTTATGTTTTGGGTTGCTGGTCAATGGTTCTGTAAATAGATAGGGCCAACGATTACAGCAACCTTTGAAGAATATAGGCCTGTGCAGATCTTAATACACTCTCCACTCTCCAGCTGAGTAGGGTCCTGGTCGCACCATGTTGAGCTTGTGGGGTACCGGTAGGCTTAGGCAGCTGGTTCCTTGCTTCCAGTTGTAAATAGGATTTTTTTTGGGGTGAGATACCCACTGAGCCTTTCATTTATGTGGGTATCTTCCCCCCCCCCCAAAAAAAAAACATACTAAAGTAAGTTGTTGTGGGTCAGGCTTGGGAATGGAAAGTTGATAAGAAATAACAATGTCCGCTAAGTTTAATTTGGATATTTTATTGACAAAATAGTCAGTAGTGTCCTCTTTCTGAGCCACCCCAACTGACAACAATCTCTTAGAGGAGTTCTTTACTAGGTTGGCACAGGTCTCTTCCATTGCACATTGTTCTAGCTGCTCCATATTGCATGGTTTTCCAGCATTTACTTTAAGCACCCACCACAGAGTCTCAATAGGATTGGGCTCTATGCGGCCACTTCACTCATATCAATGTAAGATTTGGGTCATTGTTTTGTTGAAAGACCCAGCAATGACCTAAGCCTAGACCAGTGGTTCCCAATCTTTCCCCCTTTTCTATTTAAAGACATTATCCAGCTACCCCCCATCCCATTCAAACACAGGTTTAGAATGAGGGCCAGCGCCCCACTGGAATACCTTCGCGCCCCCCAGTAACCACTGGCCTAGACTAAGAGCAGATTTCTGCATAAACTCCCTTTAAATGTCAATGTAGTTTTCTTTTCATGATGCCATGCACCCGAACATAGCAGCTGCCATGTGGAACACAGAACAACCACATTTCAAGTACTGGAAGTGACGTCACTTCCTGTATTTTACCCTTTTTTACAGATTAAAGTTGACAGGTATGTTCCAACCCTTACTCCATCATGGAGCGTTATAGTTATGGTGCATGATCCCCCAATGATGCTCCCAATCATGTCTATAGAGGACCTGGAGGAGAGAATATGAATATGTAGGGCATGCGGGTAAAGCAGGGTACAGACGGCTCGATATTTGAGCCGTCCAATGTACCAGCGGTCTCTAGGCAAAGCATCGGACATCGGCCATATTTACGGTCATGTCCAATATGGCTGTTTTTGAACAGGATTGATTGGTCCCGCTCGAAAACAGCAGTGGGTGCAGATTATATGGGCCAGATAGATGGCCGTGAGCGCGCACGGTCTGTACCCTGCTTAACAGTACCACAGAAAAAAATGAGGGGTGTGTGGGATTCGCTGGGGGAGGTAAGTATATTAATTAAAAAGAAGTGAAAAGAGGTGTTTAGAGTCATGTAGTGCTTAATCCTCTCTAAGGGAACATTCCAGGCAGACGTTTCATCTTCAGGAGACCAGGAATGTAGTCATTTCATACATTTTTATTAGTCTATAATTTTATTTATTAAAAAAAATCGAAGGAAAAATGGTAAATGGATAAAGTCCCCAGACACGGGTAAGATGCCGAAATTGTAATAGGAATCGGATGCTGGAGTTTAATACATCCCACATTTTCCACATGTGTTTCTCCGGAGCGAGGAGATTAAAGGGAACAGTCTGTTTGTTTGGCTTTGTAGGTGGCAGATTATTTCTTGTGATCTGGGGGATTTTTTGGCAAACTGCCAGCCAAGTATTTGTGTTTTGTCCTTTTCAAAGTCTTGTTTAAAATGGTTTGAAAAGGAATAGTAAGCAAATGTGTCAAGTCTGTGAAAGAAAGGATTTGTTTGAACATGGAAGATTGCGGACGCTTCCTTAGAAGTCTTCCTAAGATTAGTTCTCAGCCTTATAGGTAATCAGTGAGGTATTCAATGCCAACCAATCACTATGGTGTGATGGCACGGGTGATCGTCAGCAAGCTATGGCCCATATGTGGCCCGTTTAGCTCCCCATGTCCACATATCACTATGGAGATGATGCATGATCAAGTAGTGAACAAGCTGGGGGGAACCAAAGTGACCAAGATGACCACACGGCCAAGAAAGGACTATTGGAACTCAAGGAACATTGAGGATCCTCACTCAATCCTATAGTATAGTAGCTGTACATGCCTTACTTCAATGGTGGATTCACACCCACCCTTCTGGCCACCTCATAAGCTTTCTTTAAAGGCAAGCCCAGCAAGTTCTAGTGATCTCCACCCTCCATCACTCTAAAGCTGGCCATACACCTTTAGATCTCTCTGTCAGATATCCTTTAGATCTACCAACAACTATGTAGTGCCGGGTCCTCTGCGATTAGACACAGGTAGACTTGATGGTTTAGAAAGTCCCTCATATTACATGGTTTTGGTAAAACAAAAGGAGATCTAAAGGAAATCTGACAGAGAAATCTAAAGGTGTATGGGGACCCTAACTTAAGCTTGCAAATCAGCAGCTCAGTTACAGCCCATTCCAACATGACCATGTCACACCAGTGGCCTCCATACTTTACTTTGCGTCTATAATTCATATGAATTGCAAGGGCTTTATCAACGAGTGGTGTATTCACCTCAAACCTCATTTGCAGAACTTTCCCCACTGATTTTATGGTGTAATAAGTGGTGCAATTTCCCTATTCTTCAGGGAGACTTTGTCCAGGGTATATCTACTCTGGGAAAGATGACCCACTGACCAATGACATAGTGGTCCTTCTGAATCTCTAGGAAGCTTCAAAGAGCTAGCTTGAGCCTACTCTCCGGCAATTGATCTCCTACATCTCTGCCAAGGTTCATTCAGGGTAGGACAGTACACAATTCAGTGCTGTACTCTTATGTGGAACAACAAGGATTTCCAGCTATCTTCTGTAGGAACAGGAAGTATTTAAGACAAACTGGCTTGATCCAAGAGTCCCTCTAGATGCCTGGCCAGCTCTAGGAAGAGTTCTGGTGTTTTAAACTTCTTCAACTTACAGATGATGGGGGCCACTGAGTGGTTTCAGAACAACTCTGTGAATGTGATTGAGTGGTCCAACCGGAGCCCAGACGATTGAAGATCTGTAGTGTAATGGAAAAAGCTACTAAACGGTTAACTAAATTTGTGCTTAGGGGAGGTGTCTCTGGCCTTCGGAAGCTTATATATTCTATTGCCTTTAGTTGCTCCTCCTCGTCTGGCTCTGGATGCTTGTCTGGACCTTCACCTTCCAGAGGCCCCCAATGGGCTGGGGCAATAGGAGCTTCACATCTGCATGGAGTAAGTGACTGACATCTCCCTTCAGGGTAGGGTAGTGTCCCACTGGGCCCCCTCAGCAACTGTAGCACTGATTAAGCTCCCCTAACCCCTTGGGCACAGAGACACGTCTCAGGGACAGGCCATATTAGATACCTCTGTTTGTAATCGATTTTATTAAGACGCAGCCCCACCTCTGGCACCAGATGTGGTGAACACATGTCAATTTTCACCTGCCCTTAAACTAACCCCCAGTTAAGCAGCAACCAGTGTGTGGACATTACTTTACATTATTTCTTCATTAAGTACCGTCTCGTGGTTTCATCAATCAAAAACTGAACTGTGTTGTGCTGGGACCAGCTGAGCGCCTGTCAGGTATGGTGCCAATCTACCACTGTTACCCCGCTCCAGTGCCCTCCTTTTACCCGCCGCCCAAGATGGCCGCCAGCTGTGTCACTTATTTCCCAGGGTCAGTTCAGCCCTTCACCATGTTACACATCTCTGGATAGATGATAAATTGGCTGCACCAACGCTTCCCATCCAACCTATTGGAGCTGGAGAGGTGCTGCATAGAGGAATGAGTTAAACTGGCCAAGGATAGGTGTGCCAAGCATGTGGCATCATGTTCAAAAATACTTGTGATTGCTGCCAAAGGGACATCAACAAAGTATTGAGCAAAGGATGTGAATACTAATGTACATGTGATCTCTCGTTTTTTTTAATTTTATTAAATTTGCCAAAACCTCAAGTAAACTTTTTTTTTAATGTTGTCATTGTAGGGTGTTGTGTGTAAAATTCTGAGGAAAGAAATGATTTCATCCTTTTTGGAATAAGGCTGTAACATCACAAAATGTGGAAAAAGTGATGCGCTGTGAATACTTTCCGGGTGCGCTGTATAATCTCTAACATCAGCAAGCGCCGATATGAAACTATAAAACAACTGACCCATAGACATAGCAAATCGTCCGACCAAAACAGCAATTTTATATTTCTTATATTCCATGGTGGGTGATGTTTCTTTCAGGGGTACTCTGTCATTACATGCAAACTAAAGCCCCCCATAGACGGGCAGACTCCCGGCCATAGTTGTAGCAGACCAACCT
>CM070032.1:9779253-9790864 GCA_036250615.1 Ptychadena robeensis
GCTCAGTGGGATCAATGGGACGCATTCAGCAGCTCTTTGTCCCATTGATCCCACTGAGCCCTCCAGCATCTGAAACCAGGAAGTGATCTTATCCATAACCAGGAAGTGACATCATTCTGGTAACCACAGGGCCCCAAGAGATCACTCCTTGGTAAGCCTCCACTCTCCCTTAATGTGAGTATATTATCTTTTATTTTATCGTTTACAGTACTTTGTTGCACTAGGTTGTACGCCTTGTGTCCTTGTTCGTATAAAATATTCTGAACCAACAGACATATTAAAATAAAAACATTTGAATATTCACACTAGGAGCTCTTAACCCCCCAACGTTAGAATAAATACAAAGGCATTAATGATAAAAAAAATCCATAATAAATCATATCATACAGTTTAACATGCACATTAGGAGCTCCATCAAAATACAGCAAAACATCAACGTCAATCAATATCACAATAAACTTGCTCAGCTTTAAGGTTAATCTTTAGATTCATAAAAGAATCATATAACTCCTAACTACCTACACTCATCAGATTATGGAGAGGTACCCCGCGAGGGTCAGTGTACTTTGATCTGTATACCTTCAAGACAAAATAGTCCTTTAAATTCAGAAATATTGGTGTGGTCTCTATAGAAAAACTCCATAAAGGAACAGTAATCCGGTGTCATATGATAAAGTATGGAAGAGGGCCTCTGATTCCTTTGCCGATAATGCATGGTTACTTGGTTCTGCCATTTATTAATAATGATAAAATCGCTATATATAAAGTATCAGTTAAGTAAAGTATCAGTCCCCATGAGTTTTTGTGTGATTCCCAACCGATCGATCACCATATGCACTCCATATACGCGCGCAACATGTTGGTAAATCCCTGCTTGATTGACATACAAAGTATTGAACTGAAATCAATTGCGCAAAGTTGTGCGCATCGATTCACCATTTGATCGACGAACGCTCAAACGCAGCATGGTCACTCCACAATGACATCACGATCGAGTGGGTATCGACCTGTGTATGGGGACCCTTAGAGGGAGATGGTCTTACAGAACAGCATTCACTTTTTTACATCATGTGGTAACAGCAATTACTGTAGGTACACCCCATTCTAGGTATGTACAGAGTGTTATTTAGGGAGAGATAGTCTGAAAGGGAACAGCCTTTGCTGTTTTCTTTGTGACAACAGTATTATAGGTGAACACCTTATTGGATGGGTTTAAACTAAAGACTTTATTTAAATCCCCTGATTCCCTGAAAGTAAGACACTGTCTTATATTAATATTTGGTGCAAAAAATGCACTAGGACTTATTTCTGGGGTTAGAAGAGGTGACAAAACGCCTCCTGTTATGTCTTTGCTAAACATGAAAGCTGTCTCTGGGACATGGTAGGTCTTATTTTTGGGGAAGGGCTCATATCAGAAGTACGGGGGGGATAGCAGCTAGGTCTTACTTTCGGGGAAGGTGTTACTTTTGGGCAAACAGGGTAGTGACAAAACGACAAAACCTTTTACAGTATAGGTATGCACAGAGTATTTTATTAGAGAGAGACTGAAAGTGAACAGCCTTTGCTGTTCTCTTGTTTTTTTTAAACCATAATGGTTTGTGACAACAGTGAGCACCATTTATTGCCAAGGTGCCCATGTCGTCGTGCACGCACCCAGGGCAGGTCAGGAAGCTCATCCCTGAGCTCGTTCTTTTTTTTTTTCTTTTAAGGTAGCCTTACACAGGTCGATTTGTCAGCGATCAAATGCCAATGGATTACCGATCCAATCTTTCCAGGCGATCAGGAATCGGCAATTGATCGGATCGGAAATAGATGCAACACCACCTTGGGAATGCGATTTGTGACTGATTTTGACATGAGCCGATCTCTAAAATTCCACAAAATCCATCGATCGGAAAGGCTGCTGCATAGGGAGCTATGGGTCCATCAATGTACTCCGATTGCCAAAGGATCAACCAAAAAACCAACATGTCGGTTCATTGTCAGATTTTTAGTCGATTCTGATTTTTTGGGTCGATCGGGCAGGGAGATCAAAACCTGATTGATTGCCGATTAAGTTCGTGAACGCACGCAGTGATCGATCTGTCAAAAATCAAGTGGAAAATTGGCCTGTGTATGGCTACCTTTACTTGCCTGGTTTAACTGAAGGGGCCTTTTGCTGTTAGTAGATAATTTTGATCTCTTAATTTTAAGGGCTTCTGTCCACAGCACATCTTATATTATCAATGTGGCACATCTTCATTGCAGCGACACCAGAGACACACCCATTGAGATCAATGGACATGTCTGCAAGACACGGAAAAGCAGCACCCGAACAGCACTGCTTTTCCACGTCTTTGTTATGCGCCCTAAACCGTGGTAAAAGTGCCCACAAGTTGTGGGAAGTCCACCCCCAAGTCGCAGGAAATCAGCCCACAATTTGGCTGCTGTGTATGGCCAAAAATAGATTGCAAGCCAAAAAAGTATGGGAACCCCTGATTTATTAATCTCCCTATTGGTCAGCACGTACTGCGCCGTTAAAACGGGTGATCAGAGTACATAGTACTCATTATATATATTTATATTTAAACACATTATATTTCACCAGCCAGCAAAAAAAGCGTCAATTGGGGAAACTGGTTGTGGCTTTTAGACATATAGAGAACTCCAGGTTACCTGGGATGAAAACTTACAGGCAGGTTTACTGTCCCTTTATATTATTAATCAAATACCGAAGAGCCTTTTCTGTCACTGGGGGCACAGAGGGTAACACAAGGCTTGGACGTCACTCATGACTATTACATGGTGCGAATTTTTAAGAATACATTTCTGAATAGGTGTCAAGGCCTCTTAGGTTCCTCTTGGCCATTAGTTGACATTAACCCATGAGGAGTTAAGGTGCGGGATACCTCCATAATCTTGTCTGTTCACTTCATCGAAATCCAGTCAAGGAATTAAATGAAGCGACACTCTCTTGTACTGTTACCTAGATCTTGACCTCGCTATTGATTTGATATCCTTCTTGTCGTCGTCTAATTTCTTGTCATCGCCCGATTTGGAGTCTTGGTTTTCATCTCCTTCGTCTTCTGATTTGATCTCGGAGCTACCCGGAGACAGGTTCTGTCCCGACAGACTAGCTGAGAGGGCTGCGTGTAAACAAATGAATAATATTAATGGAAAAGTTTCAATTTAAATGATTGAATTTGCTTGTATGATAGAAAGCTAAAAAACAATTAAATGTGTTATGTTCAATTTCATTAAATGGAAAGTATAATGACTTCACTATGCTGGAGGTACGCAGTGGTTGTGCTTAGTGCTCCTCAGTCTATGAGTTGGCCAACACACTTGTTTGGAAGCTGTTGTTTGGAAGACATTCATTCCACCGAGAGCTCCCAAATCTAATCTAATGGGGCAGCTTCCAGAACAGTTCTACAGGTCAAGAATCCTCAAGTCCTTCAGTAAAACAGTAAAAAGTTATATTATAATCCCTGAATGGGTGGATGTCAGTATATACTGGTCGGCATTCTATTTGCATGCAGGTGACACCCACATTGGAATATGTAAAGAACCCTTATGGTAGGTAGGACAGGCATGAAAGCTGCTGAACATCCTCCAGTAAGCAAATAATGTTGGCTTCACCTAACTTAAGGTACCCATACACAGAACGATCGTTAAATGTGAACCAATGCACACCAATTTGCTCAATCAATTCCTGGTTGATACTTTGCATGGGGCACCTGGTGCACTATGGCGATTGAACAGAGATTCCCTGTTTTATCGTCATTTCTTCAAGCGGGATCACTCAGACAAGGTGGAGTAAACAGTCAATTGCCAAAGGATCGTCACAATGATTATTAATTTGGGAATCTAACGAAAAATCTGTGTATGGGGACCTTTATAATGCACAGTCTGAGGAGCACATTGTGTACAGTAAAGTCGGAATCAGCCAGTACAATTGGCCACCTAGAAAGAAAAAGTAAGGCTAAGGTTGAGATTCGTGTGTAGTGTATTTCTGAGGAAATTAAACAAATTTAGGACAACTCTACAAAACATACTTTACAAATTATATTTAGTATCAGAAAAATCCCAGAAAACTCCACCAGTGAACTGACAGCGCACTGACTGCAGCAATTAAATCGACCAAAAAACCAACATGTCGGTTCATTGTCCAATCCGATTTTTAGTCAATTACGATTTTTTTGGGTCAATTGTTCAGGGTGATCAAACCTCGATTGACTGTCGATCGAACTCGTGAACGCGCGCAGTGATCAATCTGTCAAAAATCGAGTGGAAAATCGACCTGTGTATGTCTACCTTGAGAGTTCTCCTCTGCTGAACTACTGAACACCTTCTATTCTGCAGTCCAGCAGAGGAGGATCAAGGTTCAACAGTGATCACTGGTGTTTTTCTTTCACTACAGGTAATCAGAATTAGATTTTAGATGATTTAGACACATTTCTGGACTTGCAGTTAGGGCTTGTTTCCATTACGTCGGGAGCCCTCCGCTAAGCGTACACGCTTAGCGGGGGTCCCCGACGTAGCAGATAGACTTACCTGCTCGGCGGACGGGTCTGTCTTCATTGCGCCGACCCGATCCGCCGGTGTCAGGCTGAACGTAGTCGAGTACGTTCAGCCTGTACACCGGCGGATGTCTAAACAGACCATCCGCCAGCAGGCTGAGTCTATGGGATACGTCGGAACCCCTGCTTAGCGTATACGCTTAGCGGAGGGCTCCCGGCGTACAATGGAAACAAAGCCTTACAGAGACAACGCAATGGGGAATGTATTGTATGGGTATACAGCACATGGCTTGTATTGTTTGCCCAGATATAAAATAATAATAATAATAATTATTATTATTATTATATAATGGTGAAAAGAGCAATAAGAAATAGAAGCACTTTGAAAATAAATGATACATTCCTTTAAGAAGCCAGTCCCTTGCTGTGGGTGACCATCATCTAACTTCCTCTACCTTTTGCCTACCGATCCCCACAACTTGCTACACACTTGAAGCACACTCTTGCCCATTATATAAAGTATTAGCCATACCTAGAGAGTAATTTAACATTTTTGCCCACATAATCCCTTTCTACAATGCTAATGAAGAATGCAGCACTGGTGTGGGGGAGGACACCAGTCAATATTTCATGTTATTCTAGATATATTTAGCACCAAACTCTAAATGGATACAATCATTATCTGGAAAGTGAAAATTTAATGATCTATGTTAAGAAATTTTTATTATTAGCTACCCAATTTTTTTAAATGTGCCACATCCCAAAGTTACATTTGAAAAATGTCTAATGATCTATGTTATCTATGTGAAAAGAACCTTACCCAGAAAGGTATCATGGTACATACCACGGTAGGGGTCTTGAGGTTGGTTTAGGTCCGGTGACGTAGCAGACTGGACAGGCAATTGTGGAACGGACACTTGGTTTGGCACGAGTGAATGACTTCCTCGTAGACTGTCCTCTCTATGTGAACCCACCTTAAAGAAAAAAAAACATGTATTGGTAATTAGTTATAAGTTACAACGTAATTCTCAATTTATATTCTGTCTATATTTCTGCATAATATTGAAAATGACCAAAGACTCATCCTCTCTGACAGTATTATCTGACTGCCTTTTTGAAACCCAAAAAGGCGACTGCTGTGCAGGTTTGGCTAACAAAGCACTAGAGGGAGCTCTTGTGTCACCCGACAGCCGCAGTCCCAGAAACACAAACCGCACTTAACACTCGGTGAGACGCGGTGTTGCACATTTAGTGACAAATATGGAAGAGTAAGTCAGGCAGGTAAAACATCAAATTGTCTCCCTGGGTGCTGCAGTGGAGCGCACTGATTCGTACCAATCTGTCTTCTATCATGTCCGCCAACAGATCTGACAATTATCCTAATGCCCATATGCTTAATTGTGGGCTTCTCAATTCCCCCATTGCTTTCAGAAATCCTGCAGGAATTTCCAGTTTGGCATTCGACTTGCGTTTTAAGGGATGAAATCCTCTGGACTGCCATCTTTACCATAACGCGGTCTAATCTGCTGTTTGTGGCAGCTACTGTCCTCTGTGGCATTTGAGGAAGAGGATGAAGTTTTACAAGAAGAAAAAATTAACATGTTGTTGAATAAAAAAAAATCTTATATTATCAATGTGGCCTGAGCATTGTAAGGCATTGTAAGATGTAGGCCCAGGTGTTCCATAAACAGTGGGTGTCTTTAACTGGGAATTGATAGCTGCTTGTTTTTTTTTCCCATATGAATTGATGGATTTTTATTAAATATAGATTGACCCATGAGGGTTTCAAAGGGTCTTACCTATTTAGTAAGCCAATAACTATGTACCTAATGCTATCTATGATTAACATAATCCAGCACCCACCCACACATGCTTTTCAAGACCTTGATCCAGTCCATCATTTGAAACGTCATACTTTGGTCTTAAGGTAGCCCATAGAGTTCGATATTCCCATTTGATCAAAGTCAACGGATCTATTTTTTGGTCGAACGAACAGAAATATTAAACTCTGTATGGCTACCTTAAGACCAAACTATTAATTCCTACCCACCTGGTATGTTTGACCCAAAGTGATGGATATCGAACAAAGAATTGATCAAAAAGTGATCGGACATGTTGGTAAAGTATGTGGCTTTCTAGGTACCGTATTTCTCAGACCATAAGACACACTTTTTCACCCCCAAAAATGGGGACAAAAAGTGCATGCGTCTTATGGTCCGAATGCGCGACCCCCGCGGCCACTTGGCCGCCGGTGGTCGCACCTTGGTTTCCCACCAGCTCTTCCGGCACGGAGATTAGCCGGGAAGCTAGAGGAGCTGTCAGATGTGAGATGCTGGCCAGTGTCTGGCTCTCCCATCTGAACTGTGTATTTGCCTATGCCAGCACAGCTTAAAGCCCTGAACTGGCATAGGCAATAAAGAGACAGAGATAGATGAACTTGCATCTATACCTCTCTCCAGTCCGTGGTACCAGCAATCAATCTGCAGCTCCCACGGACACAGAAACAGTAACATCAGCAGAGACTGAGTGGAGAGCAGAGCAGAAGACCCCCCCCCCCTTCCTCCTGTTGATCAGTGTGAAGTATGACGTGTTCAGCTGAGAGTGCACTGCTGCTAATGACACTACTGGCTGAATTGAATATTGCATTCACTGAATGTGTTGCATTAACCCAATTGATGTGGAAACTTATTAAATATTTTTTTCTGGTTTTCCTGCCCTAAAAACTGGGTGTGTCTTATGGTCCGGTGCATCTTATGGTCTGGTGCGTCTTATAGTCCGAAAAATACGGTATTTTGATTTGTATTTCTGTTTCAAACTTAGGAAAGAAATGTATTGTTTGGGAATCGATCACACTGTGTGGTGTTTCAATTGATTGATATTTCACTGACGATTTTACTGATTTAAAATCGCACAATCTATCGTCGATCGAATAATCAACCCTTGTTCAACAGTTTAAATCTTCATTAAAGCACCAACTTTCTTTGCTCAAGAACTGAACAAGAATAATTATTATATGTTGTTTCAATGAAGTGCTCTTTGCTAAATAGACCTATAGGACTCGCTATATAAAATAACCTCAGCTAAAAATTGTATGCCTAACCAACCCTTTACAGTTCTCCAATGCGTCCATCATAGTAATATAGAACTGATAAGAAATAAAATACTCTTCACTGGTACTAAGAGTCACAGAAAAGGAAGGTCTGAAATGCTAAATGTTGTCATTCAGGAAGATGGGATATATGGAATAGGATAATATTCAGGATGTGGTGGTCCAGTATAACAGCCCTAACACTTAACCTTCTGAGCATTTTTACAGGTGGCGCCCTTTTACAACAATCATTCTGGGGAAATGCTGAAATAAAACTCTTTAGTGTCAGCAGGGAGGCCGAATAGTTGGACGCATAAACGGTCGTTGGGACCGCAGATACCCTCTACTGCTGTGGGCTCGCTTGGTATAGACGAGCATGTGGGGTCAGCAAACTTACCCAAGCTACACTCAGGGCAAACACTCAAGAGGTTAACCCGAAAATGAATCCCAGCTTGAAAGACAGTTAAGAAAAAATCATTTGATGGGATTATGTGTTTTGTTTGGTTTGCAAGCTATCCTATCTCCACTTTTTCCCAAATGGACTCCAGCAGAAGTCTAGAAATTATGAAGGATACTAATAAAAACCCTGAAAATAAGTGTACATGAACCCAAACTTACTCAAGTCTGGAATATCTGATATTTATATAACCCCCCTTTGTAGCTTATCATTCTCCCATAACTTAGATTATAGTTTCACTCTACTGGACATGTCAACAAGAGTATAACTTCTCCTTCAATCACCATCCAGTCCTAGAAAAGCCTGGAGTCTAATGTCAGTGACCCTTTAAACAAGCCCCATAGTGTTGTTCTGTTGTATGTAGGTGAATGTTATGCTTTCAAAGGATGTTTACTGTCTTTCATCAACTGCCCCTCTCTGAATCCTGCAAGTCAACATTCCTGCCGGAATCCGCCCTTTAAATATATTCCAGTAAACGTTAATGTAAATATTCCCCCCGCCAAGTCAAAACTCAAGGAAATGACATCATCTGGAGTCCCTGGAAAGTGCACTGGCTTCTGTGTTGAAGCTTTTTTTTTTTTAACTAGTATAATGGTTTTCCTTATTTTTGTATATTTGCTCCTGACTAGATTAGATTTCCTTAGTGTCCCCTCTTGGGTTATAAAAAACTTTATTTTTTATTTGGGAGCATGTTAAGTTTTACTGAAATAATCTTGCTCCACCTTTATAGATATTTCATTGAATGTGACCACAGATCATGGCTTTGGAGAACACCATCTCATTTTGTGCCCTAGCCGTAGAGTTGATCTTAGAGTGAATCTTTAATCTTACTGAAGCTGCGTCTAGTCCTAGCTTGTGTTCTGTTGACAAATTCAGTTTAATAATCGTACAATATATGAAACTGACTCGAGTAAAGAGTCAAACCACCCCCATCCTTCATGCTTGAAGAAGAAAAGAGCAGATGAGATTTCCTGTGTGGCTCCTTGCTCTAGTCCCTACCTCATCCCCCCACCCAGTCAACAGATCCTCACTGCCTTGATCTTTTCCCTACACCCGCCCTTGGGGAGAGCAGCCAAGATCTTTCACTCTTGCTTCTTGTGTGTATGTGCTGGTGGCAGGGAGAGGAGGAATCATCTTCCAACACCATCCCCTCCGCCCAGATAACAGAACCTTGCTCCCTTGTTCTTTTCTTTACATACCCTACATAGAGAGGAGAGCAGCCAAGATCTCTCACAGCTACTTCTGCAGCCCTAATCTTGGCTACTCTCTCTTCTAGGGTGTATGCCTAGGTGGCAGGGAGAGAAGGCATGGGAGCTGAGCCAGAGCAAACTGGCTAAAGAGCCTGGAAATGGTGGGAGACCCCTTCTATATAATGTCTACCAAAGGCCACAACTCACATAAGCAATTTATATAATAGGTCTGTTTTTCTTGAATGTGCAATTGGCTGGAATTTTTTGAAAGTAGTTACTACTATTTCAAGAATCTTTGGCCATGTTTTTTTTGCATGTTAAGGTGTGGATTGTTAGGCTGCATTTACATGTGCAGTTTTTAATCGCTAGATAAATGAGTTAAATTTGCGACCCCCGAGCACCTGTACAATTGTGTTTCCGCGAGCACCCGGTCGTTTCCCAGGCTGCTGCTGGCTGAAAGCAGCCCGGGAAACTATTGTGTCAATTTGTCCTTATGGCTGCTACCTTGAATATATCCTCATATATCTGGGATGCAATGTAGGTGTTCTGTGAGTTGGGTTGTCTTTCAAGCTTTACAAGACATTATAGCTTACTATTACAGATTCTAAAGCACAGGTTGATTTTTCACTAGATTTTTGAGCAATCGATTCATGAGATCGATCGGCGATCAATCGAGTTCTGCCCACCCTGAACGATCGACCAAACAAAATCAGAATCGACTAAAATTAAGATCAGCCATTGAACCGACATGTTGGTTTTTTTGGGTCGATCGTTTGGCAATCGAAGTACGTTGGTGGACCCTATGCAGCAGCCTTTCCGATCAATGGATTTTGTGGAATCTCCCATTTTGGAGATCGGCTCTTGTCCAGATCGACCACAAATCGGATTCCCATTCGGTGTTCCATCGATATCAGATCAATCGCCTATTCCGCGATCGCCTGGAATGATCGGATCGGGAATTGATCGCTGACAAATTGACTTGTGTATGGCTACTTTAAGTGTACATCTATAAAGGTTTATTCAGCAATAGTAGAATTTCAGAAGCTAGATGAAAATGACTGGATAAGGAGGACATGTTTAGTAAAAACTGTGCTTCTTGTGAAGCTGGTCACTCATGTTCTCCATTTTCAATTCAAATTGCGTAACCAACATAACAAAACCAAGTCCAAACGCCGCCTTTAGCCGCAGAGAGCCCCTAAGCGGTCCTTGTAACGAGCTTAATGTACATTGTTGTGCGCTCAAGTATAAGGCATCTTACATAGCAGAAAAAAAAAGATTAATTAGTATTTTTCCTGTTGTTCGGATTTATATCACACTGATTTTTAAGATTATTTGCTTCATTCCCAGCTGCCAGCCTGCTCTATCCTAATCCCCCATCTGGATACTTTTCTGGGGCTTTTTAAAATCTACACAAAATATACTAAAGATATTAAAAAATAAATAGTTAATGAATGAATAAAAAAAAAAAAGGAAATAGTTCAGAACATTAAACTTAAGCTGAGTTATTAATTAAAGGACTAATTGAGGTATGTGTTACAATGTAATCTACTTAAAATGGATACAGTATGCAGATATATGCGCAGAGATATACGGCGTGGAGAAAAGTTGCAGAGGGTGGCACTAATAAGTTTCGGGGGTTGGGAAAACAGGAGAGATTAGAGGTCCGAACACCTGGCGAGATAGAAATCAAGGAGGAATTTTTAATTAAACAGAAATAACTTTTTCAGGCGGCCAAAGACGGGATATCCTAAGCGAGGAGGTAAAGTAATAGTCAAGGTCTTTACACTACGGGCGTGGAGGAGGGCGATGAATGATGGCTTGCAGGAGTTCTACATCGCGCCTCAATTTTTTGTATCTAAAAGTTTCTTTGTGTTAAAACAATCTTTTTACAGTTTAAGGTGCCACACTGAATAGGTACGCTTTGTGCAGAACAGGTAGATGATGAGTGTTAAGTATTACGTAAATTGATTCAGATGTTTACAAGGGAAACATGGAGAAACCGAGACACACAAACCAGGGTCATATGCCTTAACTGTGTAGAGGCAATACATTCATTTTGCTGGCCCAAACCACCAACAGAGAATGTCTAGCTGTGTGGATATACTGCAATGCAATTAATTGGTACAGAGGTTACCAATCGATTGCATTGCAGTATACCATATAGTAGGGTTACAGGGGTTGTAAGGGGTTCAATAAACATGTGGCCATGGCTCATTTCCCTGGTTAGCATTGACCCTTTGTTGTCTACTAATGGATCCTAAAGCCCACCATACACCTTTCAATCACTCTGTAAAGTCTCCTTTAGATCTACCAACACCTATGTAGTGCCAGGTCCTCCGTGATAGAATACATAGTGATTGGAAGGTATATATCACTG
>CM070032.1:9810504-9831848 GCA_036250615.1 Ptychadena robeensis
CATAAAGAGGATGATGTGCTCAAAATACTAATTTGCCTAATAATTCTGCACTCCCTGTATTTGTGTTAGAAACTTTTTTTCTTGAAGTATACCCCCAACCTTTTTCTACATCTCCAGCAAGTTTGGTAATAATACCATGTTCAGGGGCTTTGCAATAAACTCTAAATTGTTGTAATGGTCGTATTTTTCAAAAAAAAATTCGACCATCTCTATTCTCCACCCACAAAACCCCAAATCAGCGGTTAACCCAAAAGCATGGTCCAATATGGTAAAAATCCTTTATGAAAATCACATCCCCGGATCAATATTATACAGTGTTTATACATATAGAAAATAATATCCAGTTACATATTGTATATCCTGAAACCCATCCAGCTTTTGTTATTCCCCAGCTTTAGATGTCTGGTTCACCCCTTCTAGCATGGAAGACTGTCAAAAGAGACCTTTTACTGGCTGAATGTCCCATCACCTTCTATAGTTTATGGCCAGGTACATTATCAAGATGCAAAATTTTGTTACAGGGACATCTCATGTTGGTTGTAGAAGAGGTGGCAATTAACCACAGCCAAGAAAAAAACAATTTTAAATATGTTTGCCTTAAGTGTGAAATCTCCCATATCTGTATGCATTGTATTGGTGAGGTAGCAGGTTAGGGGAGCCTGATCCACCATCTGTGCCATATACAATAAAGTCTTTGCCGTTCGAACAATTGTAAAGGCAGACTTCACGCCTATAAGAAGTGTTTCGATAATACATATGCTCGGAGATACCGCCTGTGCCTGATGCTCCGCACAGCATATGCGCCTATAAGGATCTACAGTACCTTTGTGTAAAATCAGTCACACATCTACATCGTATATCTATGCATCATATGCAGCAAAACATGTTACTGCTACTCCTCTCTCACTTTCTTACCATAGAAAGGAATAAACAAAAGAAACAATGTTTCTTTAATTTTAGCAGTACAGAACTTTTTTAGTTTTGTTTTGAAGAATATATCAGCTCTGTTTTATGGCTTTGTCTCAGGTCTTTACCCGATGCCACAAAAAGTGTTGGTCGCTATTCAAATTATACAGTCGGGGTGTCAGACTCTAACACACAGAAGCTACAATTAAAAACTTAGGACAAAGTCCCTGGCTAAACTATCTACAATTGAGGAAGTTTTTCTTTCTAATCAGATAGACTGTGAATAGAGATGAACCTTTTCATATGTAAACAAACTTAAGTACATTGACTGCATTGAATCTGAAACAAGGCAAATATAACACATGTGACATCAAATGTCAAATTAAAGACACATCTGGGGCATATAAAATCATGGACCAAATCTAATTACACTGTGGGCCAGATTTGGCCCCTAAATCAGAGCATAAAGACCCCCACACACACACCGAGTGGGGGCCGACAGAGCTGGTTTGATCAGAGATGACAGAATCGGACATGTCCGTTCTCTGGCCTGCCGAGCTGTGGGGCACCCACGCCCATCGGTCCGCGGCAAAATCGTCCGCCGCTCGGTGGATGCATGGCAGGCTTTATACAGCATATTTACAGCCATGATACAAGATAGGCCAACCAGCCATGTCCATTATTGTAGTTCCAAATGCATTAAGCTGTTTTGATGATATATTCTGCTAGCAATTAAAAGATGACAGAGACCAACTCTTCATCACTCTTTCCAAAGCAAAAGAAAAAAGGTTTGGGGATTTTGTGACTTAACTGTACTATTCAATAAGTAAACTCAAAACACATCAATGTGGATATAGTAAAGGCAAAAGCATTGACTTAGTAAAGATTACTGTGAGAGGTGATCTACCCATGAATCATAGAGACTGCGAGATGGAGCCTCTCTATATGTTTGCTGGTGTTATATATATATATATATATATATATATATATACCGTATATGCCGGCGTATAAGACGACTTTTCAGTACTTTAAAATCCTCCCCAAAGTCGGGAGTCGTCTTATACGCCGGGTGCTGCAGGCTGGGGGGTGCAGGGGACCATCTCTGGAAGCCGTTACTGTCTGTACGATTCCGTGCTGCCTGAATCTGCCACGCTGACTAATGATACATTGTATCAGAGCAGAGCAAGGGAAGAACAGGGCAGTGTTGCCATGGATACATGATGCTATGCAATGATTACGGAGAACACAGGCTGTAGCTGTTTTAACCTTTTTACATTCATAGCAGAAAAACCATTTGTAGTATAATGATGAAACTTTCAGGGTCAGTAATTCTCACCTACTACTACTTACACCCCGGGTAGTCTTATACGGCGAGTATATAACAAACTCTATATTTTAACTGTAAAAGTTGGGGGGTCGTCTTATACGCCCAGTCGTCTTATACGCCGGCATATACGGTATATTAGATGAATAAATACCTGAGAGGGAAGGCGGAGACCCGACTGGAGTTGAAGGATTGGATGAGTAGCTGTTGTTGGTGTGATCTGGAGAATAGATCTAGAAATGAAGACAAAGAGAATTGAGTCTGGGGCAAACGAACATATTAAAGCCAAAAAAAGTCATAGTGAACAGGGTTGTTGTCCAAACAGCCATGTCTTACCCAAAGGCAAATACATCACCAATGTGCTTGTGCAGAAAGTTTTTTAGTGTTAAAATTGTTAAAATCAAGAAAACACTAACTGAGTATGCTTATCATTAGTCACAAGCATCAGCCCATTTAAGGGATAGCAATGAGCAGCATTGGCAATGTTCATATTCTGAAAATATCCAAAAAGTTTTGTTTCATTTGTAAATTTGAGAATTCATGATCTCCATTAATTATTATGTTTGCAAAACACAATGCATGGTAGTCATGTACTGATGTAAAAAAATCTTTGTGGGTTTTCTGATCTTTTCTGAACACACTGTGATAATGGGCTTAAACTCTGCAGAAGTTCTATTGTGTCATGCTTTAATGCAAGGTAAACAATATATACCGTATTTTGTCTATAAGACGCTCTGCTGTATAAAATGCACCCTATACAGCAAAGCGTCTAGTCCAAGCAGAGAGGGGGTTAAAGGAGGTTGGTAAGCTGTCAAAGGCTTCTCTGCCACCTGGTCCCGCTCTGCAGATCTGTATGTGAGAAGGTAACTTTAGCTATACATATATAAAAATATGCTTACCAGTTTTACTGTCATTTTGTCAAGTGAAAATTGAGAAAAGTGCAGGCACCCATGGTCTAGCCACAAGTGGGGCCCTCAACATCACTAAAGGGCCGTATAACATCGATCCAGACCCTCCCCCCCTTCACATATCTCAGCAGGCGGTGGACCAGCACACACCACCCCTCCTGCCCCTGGGTGCAGCGGTGATATGTAGACCTGGTTTCCCCAATCAACATTGGCAATTTTACTGATATAGGACTGCCAAAGTTGATTAGGAAAGCTACACAGGTGAGTTCCTACGCATTAATAGTTAGGTTTTGTGGGCCACATGTGGAGGACCAAGGGGGGCTGCCGAACAACTGCCGAAAGGGCTGCAGGTTGGGCACCTAGGGTCTAGCGCATAAGTGGGCAAACTTTTTGACTCGTTGGCCACATTTGCTTCTTAAATATGATAAAAGAACTGGACCAAGAGCCTGTAATGGCCGACAAACCATAGGTGTGCCAACTCCATGCATCGTTGGCATCACTAATGCAGAGGATGTCTGTTGTCACCATGAGGATGCGCAGAAGACAAGCAGAGGGGAGCATCTTTTCAACAAGATGACAAAGGGGTGGAAAAGGCAGGATAATGCATCCGGTCCCCGGGCCTTAGTTTGCCCACCCTTGTTCTAGTGGAACGTCAGAGTCAATAGCAGAAAAAGCTTGTTTATGAATCTATGCTGGTCTGGAATTATGTGAATAATATAAATGAATACAAACAAAGACAGAAAATGGCCATGATCTTTTTAGTTTTAAATGACTGAAAATCAAAAGCCCTATCAATAATAGAACCAATCGAAACTTACAGAAGCCAAAGCTTTACCCAACGCATCCCCAGTCTGCGAGCTTCCCGCTTGTCCGCTTCCTCTGCTCGCTAAAAGAAAAAACAAAACAAAAGCAAAAGTGTTAGAACAAGCAGGGATGCATGTTACAGGTTTCTATTCCTGGTCCACTTACCCGTAATGTAATTGCATTTTAATGCTAATTATATTGCATTAATCTTTAATTAGCATTAATTTGTTTGCTAAGGTACATGTCAAATATATTCATGTTACATTTTATGAGCGAAAATATGAACACGGCTGGTTATCCACTTATTTACGGTGCAATTATGCTATCTGATACCCGGGCACCTTAGGATCCCCGTACAGGAGGAGCGGGCCTAGGTTGAGGGACGTTAATAACACACAAACTTTAGAATATGCGCAATGTTAATTTAGGCCGCGATCCGAAGAGGATGGGATTGGTTTGTAAGATTTAAAAGACAGAAAGCAGCAATTTAAATTCAGGCTGCTGCAGAAAGAACTCATTTATGATATTGTGACCAGAAAATTGTTCTGCTTTCTGTAATAGGGTGACAACAATGTGAGTAGACCAGGCAGTTTTATCGTTAATGACAGCCCATTACTGAAATAGAGATGGTCGAATTTTTCGACTTGCTAAGTTTTTGAGCTGATTGCAAAGCCTCTGAAAATGGTATCATGGTATCATCACCAAACTTGGGTTGTGGGAACATTTGAAAAAAAATATGGCTCTAGCACATGTAGTTTTTGCATAAATTAAGTTAAAAAACGAAGTCGAAATTCAGATTTTTCTAAATTTTGACTTGACTTGAATTTGTGCAAAAACTATTTTTGTTAGAGACATACTTTTTTTTGCAGTATACCCCAACCCTTCTCTACATCTCCAGCAAGTTTGGTGATGTTGTTCAGGGGCTTTCGACCAATCTGGACAACTTAAATTAAAGTAAGGGGTGCAAAATATAAGCAGGTTCTGGTATTTTTCCATTTTTGACTAAAACTTTTGCCATCTCAGCAGAAATACTAGTTGACGTTCTCTGACCATGTTCATTTGTCTGAAGGCTTCATAACAAGTACATTGCACCCCAATATTTCATAATGGTGAACTGATTGTGCTCTCTGGGTTCTGTAGCTGAACTCCATTATCCCGCTTGATTGCTCACACATTTCTTTGCATATAATACTCAGATTTGATATAAGGTTTTGAATGTCATGCTTTTCACTTTTTGGAGAACTCCGATGTAAAGTCTTTTTTGAGAATGTCATTAGATACCGTGTCTTATAATAATTTAAGCTCCCGAAGATGGCCTACTTTTTATTTTCAGGGATGCCTTATTTTAACATGAAGAAGAATACGTCACTGGGGTATCAGGGTGGGGTGCGATCACTTGAAATGACACAGGGGGGATCAGAGAGGGGAATAAAACTGGCACAGGAGACTCAGAGGGGGGTTTACCATTTTAGTAACCCCTTCTGATCCTCCTGTGTCATTTTGATTGCCCCCTCTGATCCCCCCGGTCTAGAGTTACAGTACCGTATCTTTGGGGGTGCCTTATTTTCAGGGGGATGCCTTATATTTCAGCATGAGGCAAAAATTTAAGGGTGCCTTATCTTCAGGGGATTCCTTATTTTTGGTAAAATAGGGTAAATAGTAAAAAAATGATAAACCAATGTGTTTCAGTGGCTGAACAGCTCTGTTTCCAAAAGTATACAGAAGATAGGTCTCAATATGGATCTTAAGAACTACCCAGGATAAGTGGACAGTGATTGGTAACTTTTTATATTTAACCAACAAAAAAATAGCATAGAAGAAACAAGGCCATCAGGTGAAAACTGGGAGAGTCTATGGTTAAAAGCACATTTGCCATAAGAGAATTTGATGGCGTGTTATTGCAACTCCTTTTCCCTTAAATGTTTCACTTCAAAACTTGGAACATGAATGTTTAAATGAGTGTCCAAAAATTTTAACATTTTATATTATTGGCCAGTGGCTCAGAGCACTCAATTTCAAGCTTCAAATTGGCAGACAGGCAACTAATGAGGAGAGAGAGATGGTGGCCATAATTCTTTCTAGACAGGTGCACTTTAAAGACAAACACAGCAATTCATCATCGTAAATTCACTATTGATTGGTGAGCTATTTGCCTGGATTCTAAATGTATTATTATAAGTTTTGCAAATAAAATCAGTAGTCAGATACACCTAAATGTACAAAAGGTTATTTGAATCTTAATAGCAACCAGGATGTAATGATCGGTGCCTGAATATGTTTTCCAACTAGACTGGACAGAAATAAAGGGCAGAAGCCAGAGAAATAGGACAATACTTCTGGCAGACATTATATATACCAATAAAACATATTCTAGAATATGCAACAATATAATCAAGGGCTATATAACCCAAAACAGGGCCCATGGACCTGTGCAGCTTCTTAGCCAACAGCAGTGGTTCCCAAACTGGGGGGCGCAAAGGTATTCCAGGGGGGAGGGGCGCTGGCCCTCATTTCTAACATGTTTGAAGGGGGAGCAGGGCTCCATAATGTCCCAAAATAGAAAAGGGGGGCCCTGCAATAGAAGTTTGGGAATCACTGATGTATAGGCACCTTGAAAAAACTCAACTCGAGCCCATCACTTTTTTCTAGCCTCAGACCCAAGTGGCTGGACTGTTGTGCTGGTCAGGAACACATCTTTAGTCCTCAGTTCTGGTCTATTTTTAACTTTTATAAAGCTTGCTGTCTCCAAAAGTTCTCTTTGCATCTTTTTTGCTTCTGTCCGTACCCTATCTAGTTCTTGGGGCAGAAACTAAGAGGGATAATAGATGGCTATCTAGATGGCACATTGGCTTCTAAAAAATAATGGACCTTCTCCCATTCGCTCAGCTCAGTCAACATATTCTTTACTTTATTAATTCGGCAACATCGTGAAATATTTGGGGACTCTGTTATGAGGTGACGTCAATTTGCCAACATTAACACAAGCAAGATAGAAGGATACGGGTGGATCAAATTTTGAGAGGGAATATATATAGTATATCTCTCATTCCAATAGACCAATCCACTATTGGCACTATTCCAACCAATTAGGTTAAAACCATAATAATTTTAGTAGTCACATGTAACCACACACATTAAATAATATGGGGTCAGAGCCCGACATACATAGGGATGACCCCACCAACAATAAAAACAGAAGCGTTGACCAAGACAGTATTATTATTATTATCATTTATTTATATAGCGCCAACATATTACGCAGCGCTGTACAATACATTAGAGTGGAGATACAACACACAATAACACACAGGTACAGGTATGACACAGGAGGAGTAGAGGACCCTGCCTGGTTGGGCTTACAGTCTAATAGGTTGGGGAACAGAGTATACAATAGGTGGGGGGATGGGACTGGCATGGTGGTGATGTTAGGAAAGAGAAGATGGGTAGGAGAGGCTGAAGAGGTGGGTTTTAGGGCTTTTTTAAAAGTGCCAAAAGTAGGAGCAAGTCTAATGGGACGAGGGAGAGAGTTCCAGAGAGTAGGAGCGGCCCTAGAGAAGTCTTGGAGCCATGCATGTGATGAGGTTATGAGTGGGAATGTCATTAGTAGGTCACTGGAGGAGCGGAGAGGGCGGTTAGGGGTGTATTTGTGTACCAGGTTGGAGATGTAAGGAGGATAGGAGTGCACGGCATTCATCGTCAGCCACCTGGCGATGGAGAGGATAAGGTTAAGATGAATGCCGCGCACCCATTGGAGTCCCCCGTTATTCCGCGAGGATGGATACCTCCGGCGGTGGGCTGGCTTTGTGTGGGGGGAGAGTGGAAGAGGGGGGATTAACGCCCTGACCCCCGGGGTCCCACTTGGTCGGAGAGTAGCCCTCGAACATAGCTGCTTCCTATCATACCCACAGGCAAGCATGTCATCTATTGTAACACTATGAACTTCTGTTTAATCATTGAGATATTTATAGATTATGTCATTTATTTTGTATACTATCTAGTAACGGCAGACACGTAAACTCCTGAAGAAGCCAGAATGGCGAAATACGTTGAGAAAGTGTCTGTCCAGTACTTTTTAAATCTTGATGTATATCGATATCAGAATGTCTGTCTAGTAATGCCTAATTATGATAATGTGGTTTTGTAATGATTGTATTATTGTGACTGTTTTAATCATTATAAAATGTTTGTATGTGAGAAATGCTCTTTCTGAACTCAATCATTGAAGTATTGATATATTTATTATTATTTTTCGAGTATTATAAAATTAACCACTCGTGCCTTAAAAGTCCCACGGAGCGTTTAGCTCCAAATGGGATGTGCTTGATTGAGTGCACATGCACCCTTCTCTCACTCCCAAACTGTTCCAGGTGACGATAAGCTGTGAGTTTCTAAGAACTGACCAGCAGATCCCCCACGCATGAACACAAGCAAGGCATGGTTGAGATGGTCACTGGTAGCAAGGGGAGACCCAAGATTTAGGGCTGGGAGGGTAAAGTTTTGGACTCTTGGGACAGCTGTAGCCATCCTAGACTATCTAGAACATCAGTTTCAAGTTTTGCCTTGATTTGCCCTTTAAAATCAAGATGTGAAATCCTCATCCCTCTCGTAACTTTGTACGATTGCAACAGGCATTGCCTGTGTTTACACTTCTAATGAACCAGCACCCAGGCCAAAGACACAGAAGAGATTTTTGTGGATTTTTGAAATTAATACAAACCATGCTGCGGCATAACACAAAACAGACAAAACTATTATAAAGCCTGGCTGGCATTTCGCTTGAAGTTCGGCAACTGTAAGAGACGGGAAGTAAAAACTGCAGTGGACTAAGGCTGCTTTCATGCCAGTGGCGGAGAGCCAAAAAAACATGGAGTGGAGGCTGACCGGGGTAAGAATAGTACATGATCTGGGATAGTTTATTGCCCTCATGAAGCTCATAAATGAAGACAGTCAAACAAATATTTTTAGAGGCTGCAGCCACAACTTCTGCTACAGCGAACGTGATATTACAGAAAGAAGGAGTGTTATAAAAGCCCAGGGCATCGCGGGTTGTAGGCCAGTCGGAAGCTTTTTCAGCATTTTTCCTAAAATGGAACGCTTCTTATGCTCTTAGGCTATTTATCAACTGGAAATCAGATGTTTGGGATCAGATGTTAGTATGGCGGCTATTAACATGTGGTCATGGTCAATGCTAAGAGGTGATCAAAGAGTAATTTTTTCCGACATGACAATTACAGCTTTTTGCATTTCATTATTCAAAGTATTGTGCTGACTCCTTATAGTACGGGTAATAAGAGGGAGACAGTTTAACCCAAGGATAATTGTTATGATGTGCTTTCAAAATTCCTGATTTTCCCTTACTTATTCTTCTCCTTAAACATATTGGTGTCTAGAGAGGGGCGCAAAAGATGTCAGGGTAATGGCAAGGTTCATGTCTAGTTTTAGGGATGGCTTTTAAACCCAAAACCTTTTCATAGTTTTGCATACAGCAATGTTTACATAATGTTTATGTCTGCATATAGTAATGTTTAACATTTCAGGTGGCAAGGTTTGTTGAATAGATTTGGGATATTTTGAGAGTGCTGAATCATATATCACATTACTTTTGCTGGTTCTAGTATTTGAAATAAAAAAATCATGCGTTCACCCAATGCGACTTGTGTGTGATAACAAATGCAATATATTTTGGTTTGTCTTTTGACTCTTTAAGGCCCAGGGGCCCAACCTGCGGCACGGGGGCCACATGCGGCCCTTTGGGCGTTGTTTATCCTTTACTTGAATCATAGATTATGCGCCCCATAGATATCATCAAAGGCTTTGATTATATATATGACAAAAACTGTGCATTACCATACTACAGTGTTCCCTAATGAAGCATAAATGTAAAAAGTTTTGTTTTTGATTAATGTCTTCTAGCGATGCCTGCTGATTTTTTTTGTTATAAAATGTTTATACAAGTCAGCATAAAATGAAAATGTTATGTGCGGCCCTTTAGTGATGCTGAGGGCCGCACTTGTGGCCCTCCATATCAACTCAGTTGCCCACCACTGCTTTAAGGGCTCATTTAACCGCCAGGTCAGTTTTTCCCCCATAGACCTGTCACAGGGGCGTTATAAATCTACGTCCTACCCCCCCCCCCCCCCCCCCCCCCCCCGAGCACTTGCACAAGGGTCTACTACTGTATACCAGTGTTATAGAGGGTAATAAATAGTTGCGCACAACTGTCAGCAGTGGTTACAATGATGTCAGTGGCCAGAAGGGTCCTTAATAGGTATATGGAGCCTGGCAAAGATCACAGAGTAAAATTGGGTCAGTATGAGGGGTGTGTGATTAAGTTGCTTGGAGGTGCAGCTTCCGATAAAATAGGGGAGTGTGGCCCCCTGTAGCAGACAAATAGGAATTAGGACACAAGGTGCACAACCTAGTGCAACAAAGTAAAAACTGTAAATTATAAAATAAAAGATAAAATACTCACGTAGGGGTCATAGGATAGAATCAGAGCATGCGGAAGGAATACGACACCCCTTTATACTAAAGACTTTACTTGCTGGTAAGTAGGGATAGTAGGGGGAGAAGACCGCCAAAAGGGCGATTATAGAAAACCTTCTGTAACAGGAAACAGCTATGTTCAATATTTTTAGACTAAAAAGGTTGAGAATTTTATTAATGTCTCTGCAGCCGCTTTCCCATTGAAGGGGAACGGATACACATGATGCCAGGGGAAAGGCACAGAAGACAAGAGAGCCTGCCGGGACTACCTCGTATTATCTATATGGAAAAAGGCCTCTGAATCTGTGTACAGAACTGCTTGAAAGTCTGGATACACGCAGTATGAGATCTGTTATCAATTACAACAAACGCCTGAAAACACCCAACAGGTTGACTCTCGAATATGTTTACACTGCAGGAATTCACAAGATTACTAAAACAGAAAGTCTCTTTTGTGTCTGGACCATTGTTATAGGTGTCAGTCTGATCCGTGGAGTCACATTCTAACACAATAAAGATTTTGGATTCTGATAATACGGTGGCAGCTTAGCATCTCATTTCCCTTATAACGTAAGTATTGTGTGTCATGGCTGCTTGTGTCACATGTGTTAAAGTACAGAACTGCTTTTCAAAATGAAATTTGGGCTGTTGTGCTAACTTACAGGTCTTAACACCTTGAAACACTTTAGAATTTGGAAGTAAGATCTGGAACCTTTTTCTAGGTGGCTCACCAGATTTACACAAAAACTCCAGAAGACAATAACTGTAGACTATAAAGTGATTTTGCAGTAGCAACTTTGTTTTAAAGCGGACCTACCACCCTTCGTATCTACCTTCTATTATCGACACCAGCAGATCGGAGGTCAAAAGTAAAATACTTACTCTGTAAAAGTGTTAAAATCCAGCGATGCTCCACCACCCCAGTAACGTGACGCCAAGGCACGCGCAAGGGAACATGGGAGGTTAGAGGTCTTCTTTCCCATGTCCTCATGCACCCGCAGCCAGCCAGATCTGAATCGGCTGATGTGGAGGGTCACCGGATTCAGATCTGGATTAGTGGATATTCCAGTCTCACTCCTCTATCTTGTAGCCTGGAGGAACTGACACTCCAGGCATGGCAGTGCGGGAGTGAGCAGGAAGGAAAGGTAAGTATTTCTTTTTTCTTTCTATGGGTCGCTGTCCCTGGACAAAGACTGGATGTAGGTGAGCAATGTCTATATGTTCATGTTTTGTTTTATAGTTTATATCCCCTTTAAGTTAATAGACTCTTTAATACCTGAATCCAGCGGCATGTAAACAAAGTGCTGGCATTTAAGGTATAAAGAAGGTCATCGTGCATTCACCTGCAACTTTACTACTTCATGGCGGTTTTTATATGGCCTTTACCCAAAAATTCCGGCACGACCGTGGCCTTAAACAAACGCTCTTTAACGATGTAAGAAATGTTTACCATGGCGCAGTTATACTATGTATTGATTGTAAATGATACCATACCAGCACGCTGCAGAGAACACTGAGACGTTTAACGGGGAAGAGTGGCTTGCTTTTCTGACATTCCACCGCAAGTGCACACAAATACATTTCAGGACCACAAGCCAGTAAAAAAAAGAACTAGTAATCAAGTCCTAATGCTTGACACCAACTTCCACCGATAGGTGACAATAAATTTTATAAAAATTTAAGAAATAGATGTTCAGCATTGACCTTCTCTTTCTGAAAACACTAGTTGCATTATTGTAGTCATTTCCATTTTTTTTTTTTGCACAGAGCCTCAACACTTAAAAAGAACTAGATAACCTCCCTGATAGAAAACATAGTGATGGGAAGGTATATATCACTGCTATGTAGTGCTGGGTCCTCCCTGATAGAATACATAGTGATTGGAAGGTATATATAACTGCTATGTAGTGCTGGGTCCTCCCTGATAGAATACATAGTGATTGGAAGGTATATATCACTGCTATGTTGTGCTGATAGAATACATAGTGATTGGGAGGTTTAGAAAGGTCCTCATATTACATGGTTTTGGTAGAACAAAATTTGATTGTACAGAAATTGAATGGAAAGATTGTAAGGTGTATGGGGGCCTTAACTAGATAACCAAGGTCATCTTGTTTTTAGCAGAAGGTGAGCAATTGCAGTGTACCCCTCTAACATGCATTCTACAAATACCTACCTACTGTAGAAGGTATCCATATGACAGAGGGTAAAGATACATACTCCATGTACCCAGTATTCTTGCTAGAAACTGAACCATAAAACTAAATGTACAAGGAGGCACTGCTAAACATTGACTCACTGTTTCCAGCTGCTCCTATTACATTTTGGCACATAAGAGTGATAACATATGTTTAGTGGAAGGTTGAATTTAGGAATGTCAAAATAATTACAGCCATGGACCCTGGGTATTGATGTACGTACAATCGAAGGTTGTAGACTAGTAGGGGGCCTTTTTTGTTAATAAGTGCTGATTACAGAGAGCACCAGTTCACCTATTACAGAGCTGCTGTAACAGGAAAGTAGAGATTGCTAGTACAAGGTCTATCTAATTCAGGGGTCCTCAGACTTTTAAAACAAGGGGCTAGTTCATGTTCCCTTAGACCAGTGGTTCTCAACCTGTGGGCCAGGACCCCATCAGGGATTGAGCGACCATTTCACAGGGGTCGCCACATTTACTGAAAGCATTAGATCTGTTGCTAACAAGCAGAAGAAGTGGTGAGGAGGGAAGTTAGGAAGGGGAGTAATGCCCCCTCCCTTCTAACTCAGGAGACCTTACTCCCTACCATGCACATCATTTGCACATGCGGGGTGGAAAAATAGGAGGGGATATTACACTTACCCGATCATGGCAATTACTTCCGGTAATTGGAACGCAGTACACAGTGGCACTTACGTGTTCCAAATACAGAAAGTGACAGTTTGTTACGTCACTTCCGTGGCCGCGGATCTTAAAAAGTTGAGAACCACTGCCTTAGACCTGAATGAATTCCCAGAACTGACTGGACACATGTCTCAGAAGAAAACAGAAGCATGTTAAATAACTTTTGGAGGGCCGTATCTGGCCCACAGGATGTAGTTTGAGGACCACTGATCTAACTTCCTACCCTACGTCTGTGATCTGGCTGGGTTTTATCCTATGTACCCATACACAGACTATACCATATTAGTGGCCAATAAACATGTGACTGTACTTAAGTCTGCCATACATGGGTGCCGACAGAGCTGCTTAGATCTCCAGAGATGACAGAATCGGCGGGCACCCTTTGTGTGCCGGCCGTTACCTTCAATAAAGACGCAGGTCTTCACTGAAAGTAACGGCATTGGCTGCCATCGGCCAGAGAATATCGGACATGTCCGTTCTCTGGCCTGCCGAGCTGATCCCTGTCGCCCCATGTGGGCACCCCCGATCGGTGGGTGTATGGCAGGCTTTAGGAAATAAAGTCCCCCATACACGTGTCGGATTCCCACCGGATTCCGGCACGATCGATTCCGGCCGCGTGCACGCGAAACGATCGTGCCGGAATCGCATGCAGCCCACCTTGTCCAATCGATCAGGTCCGATCATTCAGGGGCTCAGAATCGGATCCGACAGAGAACCAACATGTTGGTCTTTCTGATCCGATTCTGCCCAGATCAGGGGGAGTTGCCATTTGTGAGGTGGACAATCGGACACGGAATCGTCCCGGAATCCGTGGGATTAAGGTGGTATGCAGCGATGGATACTCTTAATTGGCCGATTAATCACACCTGCGATTCCCGGGGGGAGTGATCAATTGCCCATGGAATCCTACACGTGTATGGCTAGCTTAAAAGATCTTGCAGAACAATCACAAGCATGGGAGGCAATTCAGGGTCTAATTAAATCCAAACCAGTGTCTATGCTACCACAGATAGGAACTTCCAAAGTGCTTAAGCAGGTATCTGTCCCTCTATATCCTATCCCTATTTGAAATGGTCAATGAGATGATGAAATGTCAACATTAGTATGCAAACTCAAGCCGATTTCACTGCTGTTGTATTTGATTGGCTCAGTTTAAGAAGGCATGAATTTGCATACTAATGTACACATTTCTCATTGCCCATCTCTTATCCTAAAGCTCTAAAGTCAAAGTCCTACTTAACTAATTGAACTTTTTCCCCCCTGTTTGATATAATAAATAAAATGGCAAAATAAGTAAATAACTCACACATAATGCTTTCTGTTCCATTGGCAGGCGGTGTACAGGAAGAGGCGTTATAGTGATTTGTGCTGCTACGGTGAAATGTGGACATTGGAGGAAGACTAGAATTGATGTCCGTTGAAGTGTGTGATGGATAGCTCTGTAAGGATGATAAACAAGGACAATAATCAGCCACACATAATACAATTAAACATCTCACAAAGACGGAGCGTATTTTGAACACTTACATCCTTAAATTTCTGACTTTTCTGTATTAGTTTTTCTTTTCTAAAAGAAAACTTCTTTGTCATTTGTCAGGCTCCCTTTTGTGTTCTCCTATTTTATTCCCAACTAAAAATGGGAATCTTTCCACTGCCGTTTATATGTAAACCTGTCATGCTGCTGAAACTGCCCAATAAATTAAAGTGCAGGGAAAAAATTAGCATCTTGTGAAATCAGCAGAATTTTTTTTCTGGGTGAGACAACCATAAAATCCATAATGCAAAACCTAGGATGAGGAAACCTTTGATCAGATCCCTTTTAACATGTGAAATCCGTCTGCAAATGAAATCAAGACCTATACTATAGGGTAGTGGCCTATGGATGGAGAAATGGGCTAGGGCAGACGTGGGCAAACTACGGCCCACGAGTCATATCAGGCCTATTAAAGCTGGGTACAGACGTGGAGATATGGGTCAAATCGATTGCCGTTTCGAGCGCCATGCGCGCTCACAGCCATCTATCTGACCCATATAATGTGCCCCCATAGCTATTTTCGAGCGGGACAAATCAATCCCGCTCAAAAACAGCCTTATCACACATATATACAGCCGATGTCTGATGCTTTGCCTGGCAAAGCTTGGCTGAGGAGGAGCCGGGGAGAGACAGTTCTGCTCTCCCCGGCTCCTCCGATATCTGACAGGGTACATCAGACGGCTCCAATATCGAGCCGTCTGTACCCTGCTTAAGTCTTTTAACACAGCCCTTTGTCACCTTGGTGTCAATGTGCTTCCCAGCAACAAGTGGAGATAATGCCAAGAAGATGATTGTTATCTCCTTTTAGAGACATATTTTGCCTATACCTATATTAGAATGTTTAGGTTTACAACCCAAGCTTTTCTTTTATACATTTTTTTTTATGCGCTAAGGAAAGTTGATCAATTTATCAATTAAATCATTTTTAATTTGTCACCAGGGCTGGAAAGACTTGAGACTGGGAAGCCCTTACAATCTCAAGGTCCGGCCCCTCTGTCATATTTAAAGACCCTAGGCTAGGGGCTTGTGCTTGTAGCTTAGAAGAAAACCCCATAACTATTAGGGCCCTCTAACACTATACATGCTTCCTTGTGCGAATAGTAGAACAGGTTTCCTATGGAACGCAAAGTATAGGCAATGCAGCCCACAGAGTGTAAAAAGGTCACAAAGATATTGGGTATTAGGTACCTTGGCTTACATTGAGCCCTGCTTATATACTTGAGTATAAGTAGAGCTGAATATAAGCCAAGGTACCTAATCTTACCACAAAAAACTGCAAAAAAAATTACTCATGTACAGCAAATGTGCTTTTGTTTTGGGATGTCATTGATTCAATTGGCTGATTTGTGAGTTTGCATTGGAATAGAATGCATTCCGTTCCAATTTTCCTAGAGTTTCATAATATTAAAGCAAAAGTCTTCATAGGAAGTAGCTGCACATTACCAAGGACCCACAGGTTTGGAAGCTGTTCTGATCAAGAGTAGGGTGCTGGTCTCACAGGGTTAATATAGAGCCATGTTCTGCTTCTATCCAATGTAAAAACCACTGCTGTATGTAGACATTGTTCTGTCTTATATGGATACCTTGTCCTATACAAGCCATACCCCCTTTATTTCAAAGTCTATATAAACACATATACATAACTATCACATAAGTTTGATGTATTGGGATACAGAAATGTATCTAAAACCCTAAAAGATGTCTATTTGATGAAGTTTTTGTGGAACTTGATCAGCTACAATGTTACCGACCTGAAAGTATAGACTAGGGAACAAACGTAACAGTTGATTTTTTATGCATTTGCGATCAAATCGAATATTTATTATGGTAGCTGAACCGACTGTTAAACTTTGTGATTAACTATGGATTAACTGTGTATTGGGGATCTTTGCATAATCTTTGGATTTAGCGAATCCACGCGGGGCTACAGTCCTAGATCCTTTTCAGAGAGATAGCGTTTTTCATCCTTGCAGGGCTCATTGTTGGCTCAAGGTGATGTGCTTTATACCAAATTTTAATTGGTTTTAATCATGAGAACAGTTCAATAGGCTTGAATTTGCCTTAGCTGGAGTTAATAATTGATATATCAGTCTATCTAATGGAATTCTGTTTGTTTTGACACTTCAGGCGCCATGAAAGCCTATCTGATGCTAACCTGCTGTTTCTGACATGAAGAGAATTACTCAATATCAGCACATGGAGCTACGCTTAATGGACGCTTAATGGATGGGAATGCACTTATAACGTTAAAGGAGGAGATTGAGAGTCTTGCGAATGCCAATTCTGAACTGGTTTTCATTTAAGTAAAAATTTACGTAGGATCAGTAATCTTTTTAGGACTGTTCTTACCAAACGGTCATGTGGATGTATGTTGCAATAACTGCTTGACTGTGGCATATGAGAAGAGTTGCCTAGCATTCCCCCATAACCAGCTTGGTTCATTCCACTCGAACTCCAAGGATCACTGCTGTGGTGACCATCTGAAAGTAAACAGAAACAAAATGGCGGTAAAATATTTTGTTACAAATTGCAATATAGTTATCATATGTTATCATTGATAGTAGTAAGTACATAATACTATAATATAATATAATATTACAACAACCTAAGGCAAAGGAAACTTTAAAGTTTACCTCCGGGTAACAGAATACTTGCATACAAATCTGAATGTTGTTCCAAAATGTATAATACCAGTCACTGAGTGAATACAATGATATAATACCAATGGCAGGTTCCCTTTAAATTACATCTATATAGTAGCAATTAAGACATATTTTGAAGGTGGAGTTATTTAAGTAGATTATGTATCTAAAACAGGGGTGGGCAAAACTTTTGACTAGTGCCCCACAATGTTCTTAGATTAGATAGAGGAGCCAGGCCCGAGACGATGAATGAAGTGTGTGTTAATGGGTGTGATGTGTACTTTGCATACAACTGCTAACAGCAACCCAACAAGTTAAGTGTGAAAGAGAAATGTTCTCCATGACAGTGGTATTGCAAAGTATCTTACCTGCCATCACTATATATCCCTCCTGCACCCCCCCGCCCCCCCCCCGCCAGTGTGGTCACCTTGGTACTTCTTCATTGCAGCGAATGAGTGTAGGGGAGAGCCGCATGGGCCTGATCAAAAGCTTAATGGGAAGCATATGTCCCATGGGCCGTAGTTTGTCCATTACTGGTCTAGAACCTATGCTGTGTTTTTTTTCTGGTATAGGGGTGCCAGTGTATAAAAGTGAGTGACAACCCGAACCATGGGTTTTAAATCTTAAGGCTGTGTGGGTAAGTGTTCACAGTCACAGCAAAGGTTAACATCAGGATGGAAGGGATTGTTTGATGGTCAATATTAGGGGAGCAAGCAGGCTTAGTGTTAGAGAAAGGGTTTTGTTAGATTCAGATAGTGCTTAGCAGCCACACAGTTACCTCTCAATAAAATGGTTATTAATTTAGTACTGGTGGTTGCGGGTCAATTGAGTTGTCACACAAAACTGCTCACATTCTATCCCTGCATGCAACATGTGGGTAACAGTTGGTTAGGAGCAGCAAACACCATGTTCCCAACCGACTGTCTAACCAGTAACCAGATGGGAGACCATAGTGAGTAATTCAGTACTAGGGTTACAGAAAAATAAGTCCAGGGAATTTATTGTTATAGCGTTAGGTTCAGTGTTAAGGTTACAGAGTGGTTAGTTTAGAGTTAGTGAGACTTGGCGTTGGGCTCAAAGAGAGGGGTTTGTTAGTGATTTAACAAATAATTGCACAAATTATCAAAAGTGAAGAATAAAATCTACTTGTGGATCTAAAGGCAGCCATAGATGAGGGGATTATCCCTTGATAGATGAGGGATCGACTGCAGCATTATGATGTCATCACGCTGCAGCTGACCCATCAGCTGAACGGCGGGCACCCTTTTTTGCCGGCCATTAATTTGGATGGGGGCGGTCGGCCGGGAATTTACCGACATGTTGGATCACTGTGCGATCCCACGTGTTGGAGTTTCCTGGTCGATCTGTCCTGGTGGGCCCACCAGGGTGAACGGTGAGAACTCATGCGGTGGTAGATTGGCCGAAAAATCTAGGAAAAATCGAGCCATGCATGGCTACCTTTATACAACAAGGAGCCATTTGAGCTTTTAATGATTTGAATAAGCCCCTAAAAACTTAGTCACCCTGCCCTTAAAAATCTCCCATGTATGGAAAACTATTTTTTAGTCATAAAAACAAGTCAAATAAAAACGCAAACAAAAATAATAAAACTTAAGCTGGAAATAGACGGTACGATTTACCGTCTATTCCTTATGCGATTCTCTGCAGTAGGAGCGGTGTAATGACGTCATCACGCCCGCCCGCTAGTGCAGAGTATCGGACGGCACTCTTTATGTGCAGCTCATTATTTGGGCTAGGGGCAGCCGTCCCCAGCCGAATTAATGGGACCGGGCTAAGATTTACCTTCCTGTTGGATAACTGTGCAATCCGACAGGACGGCTGATTTTAGCCCAATCCTCGTTGGTTGCTGCATCCAATTCCTGCTTGACCCGATCCCTAAGGGATGCGGGAGCGTACATGGCATCGGATCGGAGGTCAGATCGTGCAGAAATTGGACCGTCTATGCTCATCTTTACCCATTTGGCAAGACTTTGCCGTTAGAAAGTTGGGGCTTCAATATTACTGTTGACACTTTCAAAATACAACCTCATGATCTGACCTGCGTAAGTTTTTATGGCTCACCAAACTCCCAGCAAATGTTTAACAAGAGAACCAAATGTTGTTGGAATATGAAAATTTACTGTATAACTTCCACCATTGGGTGAAATAGCCTAAAAATGACTTGTCCTATATTTAAAAGACCATCACAAGTAACATGCATCTATGAAGGAAAGGAGGATTTCAGTCTTGGATGTCTCTGCCAACTAACCCCCTGTTTGAACTTCTCTCCTGTAGAAAGGCTTGTCCAGCTCTAACCCTCCAGCTCTAAGTCTCCCAGCTAAACAGCTTATCAACTGAATTTACTGTCCTCCTTTGTAAATATGGCTCTAGCTTTACTGTTTAATTTTTCTTTACCAATTAAAAAAGTTGGCAAGCGCGGCCTGGTTCTCAAATCCATAGTTATGGTGCCAAATTTAGGGAAGACTGTTTCATTTCTGGATTTGCAACAATTAAAGAGATTTCAAAGTTCCCTCTTCAGAGAAGGCTATAAATCCGGAGCCAAGTTGTACTTGTGAAGCAAATTATGTAATTTACAAACTTTATTCACTCAATTACAACTTCACAAGGGGGCAACGAGTGAGTAGCTTTCTGTCCAAGGACAAGTTTTTGTTGAAGACGTATCTGGATTACGGGTGACCACAACGCCAGGACCAGAGATAACGGTGCACACAGATATTATTCAAAGGTTGGTATATTCACTATGTGACGAAAACGGATCATTTCTGGTGTGCATACTTAAACATACACACTCCTATTGTCCTACCAGGCCTTTTATGTTTGCAGACTTAAGCTAGCCACACATGATTCAATTAAGCTTTCATTTGAGGTTAGATTAGATTTTGTAGTTCAATCAAAATAATCGAAAATCTATTTTAATGTAATCAATGTACACCACATGGGGAGTACGATTATTGTTCAATTTCGACTCAAAAGTAATCAAAGTAATCCAAAATCGTCGATTGAATTCCTCTTACGATTTTAGTTTCAATCGGAAGTTAAAGGGAAGTAGCCACAAAAATCAAGCCAAAAATTTACCAAAAATGTAGTGGTAGAATGTAGTTCGATGATTGTACAATCTAGCAAAGTTTTCCAACCTGTCTGATCACTGTTCAATCGACGATTTGACAAAATTCATCAATGATCGTCAATTGTACTATGTGGGCAGCACATCTATTTTTTTTACAATCGATCGCTTTTTTCACGTCGATCGAATATTAAAATCGAACCATGTGTGGCTTGCTTTAGGGTAGTAATTGGCTACGCTTAAACCTAATCCGTCAAATTTTCCACCCCATAAAAATGGTTGGCTGGGGACAAAAAAACTCAACCCTGATGAAATAGTAAATTGTGATGACCATCAAAGAGAGAAATGTTACTGTTTACAAAGTACAGACATCATTCTACTCTTTGGGTGTCTGTTTCAGAAAAAAAAAATCTATTCTTACGGCTATATTTAGTATAGATGTAAACATGTGATCCAATACAGAGTCTGCTTAGCCTCCACCCCTATCCGCATCAATTTCCCTTTTGGAATTGCTGTAAAGTAATGGTACAGGATCACCCTGCTGTTTATGGAGGTAAACTGGTCTAATTTCTGAGCAATGTAAAGAGGCCAAATGACAATGTGCATTTAACAGAAGAATACAAGACTAGAATGGCAGATAGGCAACTGAACAAAATAAATTTACTATATTGACCTCCCTCTTTCCATGTCCACCATTTGACAAACATGGTTGCCCATTATATTAACCTCCCTAGCGCACTGCTGAGGTCCAGATTTCTGTACCAAAAGTGCACC
>CM070032.1:9831948-9847031 GCA_036250615.1 Ptychadena robeensis
TAGTACCAGTTGGAGCGCTGGACGAGGTGCTGCCGTCCATAACGCTAGGGTGGTTAAAGGGCCAGTAAGAAGAGAGCACAAGAAGGAACTTAGTATGTACTTTCAAAGGCCATTGTGCAGGTAACACAGCCCAAAGGGAAGGGGATCCGGGGTCACATGCTGCTGGTAATGCTACCTGGCATGGATACCTTCATCAAAGCTGAATGAGCAGAATTACCAATCCAGCAATGTTTAGTTAGATCAAATAGTTTACAGATGTGTATTTCATCTGCATATTCAGCGGTCGGGCTGGATAATTGTGATAAAAAATAAAAGTATAAAGATTAAATGTTTAGAAGGAAAACAAAGACAAACTATGTGTGATAGACAGATACTTTTATGAACAGAAGACTAAAAGACAATAGTAGATATAAAAAACAAGCCCTACCTTGCATGAAGAAGGAGCTAGGGAACGTGCTGGAGGCTGGCTTCGAGGAAGGGTAACCTGGTGAATCCCTATTGTAGTCGGCAGTGCTTGCTGAAGGGGCATAAACCTGCAAAAATAGAAAGAAATTGTTTGAATATAAATGTACAAAAAGCATGTACGGTAAATATATAAATGCATAAAAATACTAATTCATATTCAATTCATATTTATATTAGGAAGCTTTCAGAAGCCTGTATCCCAAGAGTCCAAAAATAAACACACTGGTCATATACCCCACCCCCTCAGTTTCCTAAAAATCCAAATTTGATTTGTCGCACAATGGCTCCTATTGTGACCACAACTGGTTCAAGAGGCATTGCAATGATGAATGACAAGGTTCTAGAGGACAAACAGTGAAAGCATTCAGTGCTATTTCTTACCAGCACGTGTCTTACCAACATTCAAGTCTAGTAACATTCATTGAAAGCACATTGTTTTGGGGTTTCAGAAGACCCCCATTGCAACACAAGTCAGTACACCAGTCCCTAATTTCACTGAACCACCAAAGTCCAATATGCTGATATAGATGGACCAGGATCAATGTTTTACTTTATGTCTTTTTGTTGGAAAATGAAGCAAAGTGCAGGACAATGCATCTGAAGAGCATCGGATGTGGTGAAAGTAGCTTCCAAGGCCCCCCCCCCCACCTTTTTCCCTTTATCAATGCATCTGAAAAGATATCACTTCTCTAAAGTACCCCTCACATGGATCAATTTTCTCTTGGGTTGACCAATGATCACAACGTGCAAGTCAGTTGAACAGAATTGAACAGAAAAACCCTTTCTTTGAAAGAAAGGTCAATCAAACAGGCAACGCACATATCCATAAATCCTGGTTGATCACAATTTGTATGGGGACCAGAGGAGGTATTCCAGGGGATGCAGCTAGGGGGCTGATAGTGGCACATGCAGGAAGCCAACCATGGAGGAACTACCTGCAGACTATAAGAGTGCATGTAATGTGTGTGTGTCCCTGCATGAGTGTAGTGTGTGTCTCTATGTGAATGATGAATGTTTCTGTATGATTGGTGTGTGTAAATATGATGCATGCATCTGCATGATGGTGTGAAAACTAAATAAAGTTGCATGAGTTGTATTTCAAATAAAGTTTGAGGCCAATTTCACACTAGTAAGTGATACTGCAACACAAACATGGCTAGTGTAAAATGTCTCTCAATCTGAAACTGTGTAGTATGAATGTGGGGGTGGTTGGGGGCTCGACAATGTTCCCTCTCGAAAGGGGGAGGGGCCTGCAGGGAAAGTTTGTGAACCACTGTGTCTAAGGAGAGTAAAGGAAGTAGAAGATACAATAACGAGAATGGACAATGCTTTGGACAATTCAACAAACAAGACCCTATGCACACAGTTGTCAATTTGCCCCATCACAATATGTTGCCGCCTCCCTATAGGCACTTCTTGGACTTCTTGACAGGAAGACTTATTGACCTGAGCAGCTTTATGCATACAAACAGTGAGCCTTGCCATCACTCCAATAGCTTATATTGGTTTTCAGAGCCTTGGAGTGACGGCAAGTCGGAAATGATGGCTTAATACACCTGGTGATTTATCATTGCTTTAATTGTATTGTACAACCTATGAGTTGTATTGAAGCCCTGAAGAAGTTCCCTCAAACCACCTATGTTGGGCATTTACAATAATATTTTCTTCCATTTGTTTTTTATGAATTGTAAATAGTGTTACAGTATTTTTGTAATAATTAATTTTTATTGTGAATATCGGCAATTCAAGAATCCGTGAAGATCTTGAATATAGTGCTATATCTCCTTAATTGCAAATATATTGGAGATTTTTTACATCAGTACCCAGAACTAACCTTGCATTGTGTTCACAATATGCGCACGTACAAGTGCAGATTTGCTAAATGAAGGTGATAATGACTGGAGATCATGAATTCTCAAATTTACTAATTTATTGCGAATCTTAGGAGAAAATTCACAATATTTTACGAATATTGCCTATGCTACTCATCACTACATTAGAAATTCCTGTACACAAAATCAGAATAGCTACCCAGCCTTAAGCTGGCCATACACCTTTAGATCTCTGTCGGATATCCTTTAGATCTACCAACAACTATGTAGTGCCGGGTCCTCTGTGATTGAACACAGACTTGATGGTTTGGAAAGTCCCTTATATTACATGGTTTTGGTAAAACAAAAGGAGATCTAAAGGAAATCTGACAGAGAAATCTAAAGGTGTATGGGGATCCTAAGGGTCAAGTCTATGTGTGTTCAATCGCAATGTGTGTTCAACCCGGCACTACATAGTTGTTGGTAGATCTAAAGGATATCTGACAGAGAGATCTAAAGGTGTACGGCCAGCTTTAGGTCTAGCATTCCATCAACTGATTTCCCAGTAGGTACACACAAATAATAAATTATCTAATTAAAAAAAAATGGCCGCCTTCTTAGTGTTCAATAACGTTTGAAAACTCTTCCATCTGTGCTTGGTGGTTTCCGTCAAGCCATTCCATTCAACAAAAGCTTTAATTGTACATAGTGTTTTTTATTATTCTTCCCATATTTATTTTTCAAGGCTACTCCCTTGTAACCCTGTCGAACACGTATTTATTGTGCCTTTCCTATTTAAAGTATAATTCCCGGAACGTGGCCATCAATGGGACCTTTAATGCAAACATATTAAGCATCATATAATTCCACTGGATTTCTTTCCCTTCAAAGACACATGAAAGACGACGTTAAAACCTGGATCCGACTTAGACCACCAACACACCCCGCGTGTATCAGGGGAAAAATACATTTTTGAAGGCTCCTTACATGCGTGCCATCAACTTAAAAGCTTGCCAAAGACACATTTTCTTTCTAGTTTAGCCGAACACAAAGAGTTCCTCGGCAGCTACTAAATAAAAATCGCACGTTTATTTCTTGTTTATTCCGTACATAAACACGGCGCTGTACAACAAAGGGTCGGCATCCGTAGTTTAAGAGTTTGTTCTTCTGTTTGGGAAAAAATATACAAAAAAATGCTCTTTTTTTTAAAGTCCTACCCCCCCCCCCCATCTCTTTCTCTTTTTAAAACGTTCCTTTCCAGATGGCCAGAAAGACTGAGGCGCTGTCATGTCGGTGATGAAAATGGATACCCTCCTGCCTCCATTTTGAAGCAGGCAGCAGATCACAGAATTGGCAAGCTGCCTGCTCTGACATTCGCTTGTCACAGCAAAATGAAGGGGAAAAAATTCCACCAATAAAAAGACATCTGCAACATTAACCAGTTCAGCGCCTTGGGGTTAGGCACTTGGCAGCAGTCTGCGGGAGCTGGCCTTGTGTCGGCATGAACTAGTTAACGGAGGGGGGAAAAATAAAAAAAAATAGAAAGAAAAACTGAGAGAATAAAAACCATAAATAAATAAAAACAAACCACCGCTGCATAGATTAATTCTCTATGTGATCCTTAAACCAAGAAAGGCAGAAGGATTTGTGCATGTATGTACCTCTACATTGGTTATAAACCACACTTCTATAGCCTTATACCAGTGACCACAGGAACCAATCAGAAGCATTGTTTGTTTCTTACCACAACTCTAGGATTAACACAGGGAGAATGTGATTGGCTGACATATGTTATTCTAATTTTCCCAAGCTGACGGGATACCTAATAGACATGGTTGAATTTTTCGACTTGCTAATTTTGTGAGCTGATTACAAAGCCCCTGAAAATGGTATCATCACCAAAACTGCTGGAGATGTAGAGAAGGGTTGGAGGAACATTGGAAAAATAAGGTTTTGCTCTAGCACATGTACTTTTTGCATAAATTAAGTTCAAAGTTAAAGTTGAAATTCCAATTTTCTAATTTTTACTTGACTTTGAACTTAATTTGTGAAAAAACTTTTCTCTACATCTCCAGCAATTTTGGTGATGATACCATGTTCAGGGGCTTTGCAATTAAGTCGAAACCGTTGAAATGATTCGACAATCTCTAATACCTAATAATAGAAACATGCACTGAAATATATAACAAGATGTTGGTGGCCCTTTCCTCCAAAATAACTGGGCTCGGTGTTGATCCAATGGCTTCAGTATTTATTAATTCTAACTTCAATGGACACATGCTTACATTCGAGAAACACAACAACCCTGAATATTTCAGATGCATGCAATAGAAACATCATGTGTTAGTGACATAGTCCCCAACACCCAATCTCTAAAATCTCATAGAAGCTTAACTTTAATATGGAAGGTCATTTTCTGTACTTTTTTAGGCTGAACTCCAGGCAAGAAGCTAAATATACAGATGAACTACATATAGATGTGTCTCTACATCCATCCATTTCATATGATTTATACAACTAAAGGCCCCCATACACGTGTCGGATTCGCACCGGATTCCGGCACGATCGATTCTGGGCGCGTGCACGCCAAACGATCATGCCGGAATCGCATGCAGCCCACCTGGTCCGATCGTTCGCGTCCGATTTATCAGGGGCTCAGAATCGGATCCGACGGAGAACCAAAATGTTGGTCTTTCTCATGCGATTCTGTCCGGATCAGGGGGAGTTGCCATTTGTGAGGTGGACAATCGGACACGGATCCGTCCCGGAATCCGTTGGACAAGGTGGTATGCCGCGATGGATACTCTTAATTGGCCGATTGATCACACCTGCGATTCCCGGCAGAATCGCCGGAATCGATCGGATGATGAATCGATTGGACATGGAATCCGACACGTGTATGGCTAGCTTTAGATAACTTAGTTGACCCAACTTAGTAACTCAATAAAGTTTGGTGACACTTCCAGGTTGTTTCCCTCCCTCAGCCTGTTATTGGACAGTGAAAGGAGAAGAAGCAGATTGAATTTTCTCTCTGTAACTTTCACCTCTCTCCCTAATATAACGTCCTATTGCCGGACACCTATTGTGCTGGTTCTCCCTCTCCCAGTCAAAACTCTGTTCTGCAAGGATTGGAAGGGGCTGGTAGGAAGTCAAATTCTGGCGGTTTGAAATGTACTGATCACGTCACAAACAACATTAAGCGATGTAAAGTGAAGACGGGCCTTGTTAATCCATTATGGTCAGCTGGGTATTTCTACTTTCTTCGTAGAGAAAAGCTGATCCTCTTGTTTATGCAGAAAATTTTTCTACCGAACACTAATTGAAGAGTTGGCCACAAGACAATTAAAACAATGTCTCCAGGTACACTATGATTGCTCAGTTTTCAAAAGGGGATTAAAAAATTCCTAATACAAAACAATAAAAGATTTGATATCATGATTTTGGTGAGAATGCAGCTTGGTCAACCCCTTGGATAAGGAAAACTCTACAAAGAACCATTTCCTGGACTCCTTTATTGAAAGAGACATTGTAGAAGTGAGAGTATCTCTTTATACCCAAACCTCAAGCACAAGGTATACCCACATCTATGCTCTCTTGCCGCGTGCCTGCGGGAGTTCTGCGGGGTAAACTTGTGTTGTGTTGAAGCTAAACTTGGTGGATGACATCAGTGACCACCTATCCTACACACACACACTGATCGGAGACTGGTTTAAGCCTCTCGGATCCATACACTATTACAGAAAGATGGTCCCAAAATTTTGTTTATTTGGAACTTAACAAAGTCTCTGAACATACCATGTTTCCCCCGAAAATACGGAATCCTCAGAAAATAAGGCACCCTTAAATGTTTTGCCTCATGCTGAAATATAAAGCATCCCCCCCAAGATACGGGTCTGTAACTCAAAGGGGGGTAACTCAAAGGGGGATCAAAGGGGGCAATCAAAATGACACAGGAGGATCAGAAGGGGTTACTAAAATGGTGATCCCCCCTCTAAATCTATGGTGCCATTTTGATTCCCCCCTCTGATCCCCCCTGTGTCATTTTAAGTGATAGCCCCACCCTGATACCCCAGTGTCATATTCTTTTTCATGAAAAAATAAGACATCCCCTAAAAATAAGACATAGGGCATATTTGAGAGCAAAAATTTATGTAAGACACTGTGTTATTTTGGGGGAAACACAGTAGTATCATTATCAAATATGCTGGAGTTGTAGAGGGTAGTGCAAACTCCAAAATTGTTATGACTTAAAATGTATTTATCCAAAAACTATATGAACGGTCATGTACCCACTACCTTTCTCTACATCTCCTTTTGTGGATTATACAATTTTTAGGTTTATACAAATTTTTGGCCTCATGCTGAAATATAAAGCATCCCCCCCAAGATACGGGTCTGTAACTCTGGACAGGGGGATCAAAGGGGGCAATCAAAATGACACAGGAGGATCAGAAGGGGTTACTAAAATGGTGATCCCCCCTCTAAATCTATGGTGCCATTTTGATTCCCCCCTCTGATCCCGCCTGTGTCATTTTAAGTGATAGCCCCATTTATGTCATTTTAAGTGATAGCAAACATTTATGTAAGACACTGTGTTATTTTGGGGAAACACAGTAGTATCATTATCAAATATGCTGGAGTTGTAGAGGGTAGTTCAAACTCCAAAATTGTTATGACTTAAAATGTATTTATCCAAAAACTATATGAACGGTCATGTACCCACTACCTTTCTCTACATCTCCTTTTGTGGATTATACAATTTTTAGGGGCCTTGTAATTCACTAAAAAAATTTATTATCATATACAAAAGGTTAAATTATTTTCCATATCTAGGTACCCCAACAATAGAAAAAGGGTTCCAAAATCGCCAAGACATAGGTCAAAAGGTGTGGATCAGTGAGCAGATTTGAGCAGGCTATGAATGGGGCACATCATACAAAGCAAAGGAGGTTTGGAGGTAAATATTCTTAAACCAGACAATCAACCCTTGTTTTCTAAGGATTATTAATAAAGACTTACTATAACCCAGCTCATGCTCCTCCATATCCAGATTCCCTAATTCATTAAGGAAAGTGGTCAAGGGAATGCTGAAGAGAGCTTTCTGTGGTAGCCTAAAAAAACGTAAAGAACTAACCTAGGAGAGTAGGCGAAGTAACTGTGTCCCTTTTAGTTAACAAAAAAAAGAAATAATAAAAAGGGAAGGCTCACTCTGGTAAAATTAAACCCAAGTGCGATACTTCCTTTCTGCACTACGTCATTGAATAAAGAAACAAAAGACGATGGGCTTTTATTTGAAGTAAACCAATTCTCAGTGACTAATTGTCTGGACATTATCCTGTTGGCTACAAGAGAAGACAGAATATCACTTCCCGACCATTTGTGTGGCCTCATGTAAAAATGTAAAATAAAAGCGGGGGTGACATTAAAAAATTAGGGAGAAAGAGAAAAGGTGGATGTAACAGACGTGAGTATAGGAAAATGTCAGCGTTTCAAAGGCAAGAGCTTCATTGTCAAGGCCTAATTGAGATTTTCGGAACGGAACGTGCGGAGTGCCATGTCCAGTAAAAATCACAGAATCCATAGTTTAGGGACAGAATTGCTTGCCGTTTCTTGTATTGCTCATAGGAGACTTGTCACAAGGAAGATTGAAGGGCCCTGCACATGATATTGCTCTAAAAATTTTGACCAAAACATCAGGAATGAGGATGAAGTAGAATCTGTAGGCCTGGCCAGTGACTCAAGCAGTAAAGACCGGGATCATTGCGAGACACAATAGCTAATGAGCACATTGTTACTCCAAAAAATTAGGTGGGGGTTCCCAAGGCCATTGGCAAAGTATTGGTGGTCAGTGCCACTACAAAAGAAACCCTTCTTTTTTTAGGTAAAGCACGCTAAGAATAAAGCCCTCAACAAGGCTTTACTGTCATCCTACTGGGACAATCTCCCTCTAGCAAATTAATGCCCATGGGCTATACCAAGCCCACTTAGTCTTTTAATCCAGCCCTTTGTCACCTAGGTGAAGGGCCGCCGTCACGGGGGGACAGAGGGGACTCCCGTCCCAGGCCCGGGCAGGTAGGGGGGCCTGACGGTCAGCACGTGGGGGGCCCGGCGTGCTGACTGATAGGTACAGCAGCCTCTGTTCACTGTGCCTCTGCCTCTACACAGCCTGGACTGCCACTACTGTGTGTGATGCGCTGCCGACAGTCCAGGCTGCACAGATCAGGAAGCACGCCGGCGTGGGGCGGGGGGACTGGGGATTTTTCTGCTAGCAAGAGAAGAGAAGTTGAAGGTATCACCCTTCCTTGATCTACCGTGTTTCCCCGAAAATAAGGCTTCCCCCAATTCTGAAGAGGGGGAACAGAGGGGGCAATAAAGGAGGATCAGAAGGGGTTACTAAAATGGTAATTCCCCCCTGTGTCTCCTGTGCCATTTTGATTCCCCCCTCTGATCCCCTCTGTGTCATTTTAAGTGATACCCCACCCTGGTACCCCAGTGCCGTATTCTTCTTCATGGAAAAATAAGACAAACAATTAGACATAGGGCATCTTTGGGAGCAAAAATGAATATAAGACACTGTCTTACTTTTGGGGAAAACACAATAATAGACCGGCTTTTGAAATGTTGTCGATGACACTGGAAAGTCGTCCTTAATCTCTCCAAAATAAAAACGCTAGACCTGGGCTTTGAGCTAAGGCAGGTCCTCATCAGTACAGACCAGCACCACACAAACTATTTTCATATCCGATATTAACACCGATATTCAGCGTCCTTCTTTGGTTTTATGAATTTTGACGACGGCCTTTTATGATCTTTTTTTCGGTTCTCCATTCCCAGAAATAGACTTTTACTACAAGATGAACCAATTCCAGATGAAAATCATATAAGGATATAGAGCCACATAAAATTTAACAAGGGCAAAGGACATAACAGAGTGCAGCAGGAATCAAAGCTTCGGATCCAGCTTTATTGCATCTGATGAAGAAAGAAAAGTCGCCGCGGAGGTTTACAAAGTGATCCGTGTCATGCCGTAATCATAAATCAAACCATTACGTAAAGTACATGAAGATCACAGGGAGGTAGAATGTCCTGCGTTGGGTTGTTGGGGATTATCCTAGATGGGATGTACGCACTGTTTAAATCTGATTAATGTTACCACATGCAGTGTTCTCTTTAGTGAGGACGGCGTTATGTTATTAGGATGCCCTGCAGGCGCGGCTCGTATGATGAGAAAAAGTACCTTTACTTTTGACAACGTTATTCCTTACATTGTTTTATTTTTCAATGAACATTTACGTAGCCGCCTTGTTTTTTTTTTTTATATAGAACGAAATGCCACCTTACCCCAATAGGTGTGCAGCCCCCATCCCAAATTCAGAGTCAAAGACAGAATAATGAGAGGCGAGGCCAACGAATTGGCCTATCCCACCACTAGGTTTTTCCTTTGTAAAAACAAAGGCAAGGGGACTTTGGCGAAAACTTTTACTAAAGAAAGGTCTTCATACGTTATTCTGTCCTGAAAGTCAGAAACATATGCGACATCAAAAGGCGATGTCTTGTTCTAAAACTAAAGCCAGCCATACACGTATTGCTCAGTGTGTGTGTTCGCAGCGAACAATCACTCTGGAATCGAATGCTCCCACCTTGAACCATCAACCCTAAAACGGTCGATATTCTAACAAAAAGTGGACCGAACAGGGATCCGACAAGTCTGTATTTTTCTGTTCAATCCCCATTACTTTATCTTTTCTGTTCAATTCCCATTACTTTACCTTTTCTGTTCAATCTACACTACTTTACCTTTTATGTTCAATCCCCATTACTTTACTTTTTCTGTTCAATCCCCATTACTTTACCTTTTCTGTTCAATCCCCATTACTTTACCTTTTCTGTTCAATCCCCATTACTTTACCTTTTCTGTTCAATCCCCATTACTTTACCTTTTCTGTTCAATCCCCATTACTTTACCTTTTCTGTTCAATCCCCATTACTTTACCTTTTCTGTTCAATCCCCATTACTTTACCTTTTCTGTTCAATCCCCATTACTTTACCTTTTCCGTTCAATCCCCATTACTTTACCTTTTCTGTTCAATCCACATCACTTTACCTTTTCTGTTCAATCCCCATTACTTTACCTTTTCTGTTCAATCCCCATTACTTTACCTTTTCTGTTCAATCCCCATTACTTTACATTTTCTATTCAATCTCCATTACTTTACCTTTACTGTTCAATCCCCATTACTTTACTTTTTCTGTTCAATCCCCATTACTTTACCTTTACTGTTCAATCCCCATTACTTTACTTTTTCTGTTCAATCCCCAATACTTTGGACCCTTGTTCATCATCCAAAGTATCGGCCAGGGATCGATTTCCCAAGGTGGTGTACATCGATTCCCTGTACGATCAGTCAATGATCGTTCAGCGTGGCGACCACGTTACGATTATGATCGTTCAATGATCAAAGGGTAATCTATACGTGTAGGTCTAGCTTTAGGCATGGTTCAGGCCTTTTTATGTGTGTTGGGCAATTCATGTTGAGTATGTCTAAAAAGTTTACATTCTACCCACTGGGACTTATTATGTAAAAAGCACATAAACAAGATCGATGGCAACCAGGCCTATGGACACAATTACATTAAGCCTGGTGGTCACACTGTCTCGTCTCCTATTTCTATTTAAAGTCTAAACTACTGTGTCAATATTACCGCAGGGAAGACGCTGCCATTAGTTCTCAATGTGGGCCCGGCATTGTTATTTATGCAATCTAACACATCATCTGTATGATACAGGACATAGCCATGTAAAGTCAATGGAAACCTACAATACATGCCCATTTTTTATGGGGGCGTGTATTGTATGACTCATGCCCAGGGGATAGATAGATCCACGAATGGGTGTGTTATCAGCATATTATTGTAAACACAGTGATTGAAACACCCTAAACCAGGGAAAATCACACCCGAGATGCCTACTTGGCCAAGTGAAGTCTACGTCTAGAATCTAACCTAAGTCAAAAGTTATGAGCTCAACCAGCAGCTCATGAAGCTGTGAAACACTACTTCCTTAATTTCTGTTCCCTGTTTCTATCTTTACTGTTAGTGATGAGCAGCCTATCCAACATTCATGTTAGCAGAAAATTGCGAATTTTACACCTAAAACATTGAAATTTGAGATTAGAATATTCACGATCAACACTTATCAGTGTCTATATGGGGGACAATAGAACAGAGACCGATAGTGTGGATAAACCACCCTAGCAGGAACGCCTTCCCCCAAAAACTAATTTAAACAGTTTTATATGAAGTTTATATCCCATTGACTGATTGCTGTTATTCATATGATATGTCAACGAGTTTATGCAAACTTCTAAACTTACCAAGAGGTTAACTTGACGTGACCTTGAGAAGCGCAAAGAATAGGTCACCTTACAGTAGGGCCAAAAGTTATGGAAGAAGAATTTAGAATGTGCAAACTATACCATAATTGTTCAACGTCGCCGTGATTCCAGGCACAGCGGAGGACTGGGTGTCCCTCTACGCTCTTCTCAAATAAGGAAAGCGTAACCATGGGAACGCCCGGGATCTTTCCGTCAGATGATAATTGTGTACATGAAGTTGGCAGGTTAGTTATCTTTGTCAGCGAGTTACATTTGATTTGGTGTGTTAAGAAAACGAGTGACTGCCAAAATTCAGAGAAAGCTGGCCCTGGTTAAATATGCTTGGAATTGATTAAATTACACCTGACTGATCTTCTCTCACAACATGCACTTGTTACGCGGCTGGTCCAGGTGAGACGAGTATTTTATCATCGCCGCTCTACAGGAAACTGCGGGGCATATCTGACCGTCTGGACGAGGACATCGTATTATCAAAACTACAGGGAGCTAAAAGTTTCAGAAAAATGATATATTAAAGATTTGAAGTCTAGTATTAAAAAACAAATCATGTTACATAATTGATGCTGGCACAGGGTGAATATTAAAGGAATGAAGGAGAAGGCATACTGAGATCCAGGTGGCTTAGATGGAGGTTGAACCTCCCACCTCTGTAGAGGAACCTCCCACAAAGAAACAAAAAGAGAAACTGGTGAGCAGCCAATGAATTCAAAGCTAGACAAGGGAGGTGCTGGTAGGAGAGGCAATTCACTCCCAATGATATAGGTCCCTAAAAATTTAGTCCAGCAAGTGGACACAGGAGATGTAATCAAAAATGGTTTCCAATATTGTCATTAATAATAAACATATGTTCAAGCCTCGTTTTAACATCTGGACACCTCTGTAGAAAGGGTTGGACACTATGCCTTGGTATGCCTGTGGGCCACAAATATATTTACATATATAGCAATGCCTCTGTTTTTATTATACTGTATGAAAAAGAACAACCATCTTCTAGACTTCTTATATCCTGATCCTTGGGTTTTGGAATAGACCCAAGAGACCTTCATCTGTCCTGAATGAATCTGGATATTTTCTATGTATCGCTGAAAAATTTTATGAGATGGGTTGTAGTCTTCAGGAAAGTTTATACAGTAGGCCCTTGACTTACGAACTTAATTGGTTCCCAAGTGTTAATTATAAGTCAAGTTGGTTGTAAGTCAAGACTTCCCTTTAGAAATAATGAAAATCCCCATAATGCCTTCTGAACCTCCCAAACCATCCCTTACCTCACCTTTTCATAATAATGAAGTGTTGTATAATATGTGTCATTTACCAGAAACACTAATTATTTCAACTAGTGTTCATAACATAAGCCTAGCCTACCAGAAACAAAAAACAAACATAGTTATTGCTATTCAAGGTGACAAGAGGATGAGATTGAAGGTGGTTAAGGTTTGTAAGGAGTGTCCCCTTCCATAAGAACATCAGGAATCTGGCATTGTAGACTTTTGGTCACAAGAAACCCACCACACAAGCAGAAACATGTTTTGGCCTCAGCTATAATATTGGTTGTTAAATCTTTGGTTGAACGTCAAAACTAAAATTATGGTTGCAACTCAAGTTGGTCTTAAGTCTAGCCGGTTGTAACTCAAGGATCCACTGTAGCTTGCTAAATTTATAAGGCTGTATTAGAGATGATGCACTAGACTGCAGACTCAAGTACACACCTCTTAGGTCCAAATATGGCCATGGGAGCAGTTCGGATATTTAGCTGTGATGCATATGTTTGCCATTGCAACTTCTTACACTCATGATATGTGGGCAAAACTCAGTGGAGACAAAGCCCAAGAAACTAGACTGAAACATTTTTGAAAGCAGCCGTGACTGTCACAATGGAGTTCAATTATGACAGTAAAATACTTTTAACATACTTTTAACACATTGGCACATCTAGGCATAGGTATAACTAGGAAGGTTATGAAGTCTGTAAGGGTAATAAAAAGAAACAAATTCACAATATGATCAACAATAAACATTATATAGTACATCTTAAGTCATTCAGGCACCACAGGACTTAATTCCTGCAAACATGAAGGTTTATGGGGATTCAGCATAGACATTCTACACCCCAGGCGCCCAACCTGCGGCCCGGGGGCCATATGCGGCCCTTTGGGTGTTGTTTGGTGGCCCCCTTGGTTCTCCAGTTTTGGCCCCCATAACCTCACCTGTTCACTGATCCTCCACCGCCGCGTCCTCACCTGGAAACTTCTTAGAGCGGTAAGAGGAGGAGAGGGACTCACTAAGCCACCAGCTAGCATACATGAAAGCTAATGAGTGACCCAGACAGCGCCTGAGCGCCTATGCTTCCACTAGACTACTTTGATAATATCTATGAAGCACATAACCAATGTTGATGTATATGGAGCATTCCATATATCACCATGTGTAGTGGTCACAGGCTGACCCGGCTTTCCCCAATGAACTTTGGTGGTCCTACATGTTATGTGAGGCCCTTTAGTGAAGCCGAGGGCCGCACTTGTGGCCCTCCATATAACTTCAGTTGCCCACCACTGTTCTACGCCCAAGTCCTGTGCATGGCCTAGATTGATTGTCCTGGATGGTCCCTTTGATGAGAGAACCAAGGTATTTATTATATCTCACCATAAAACAAGAGCATGTTTATACATAGTGGATATGCTCTTGGCCACAAATACAGAATGACAGCCCTTTTGTCAAACCCATGGCTAAGCATCATGGGAAATGTAGTTCAGCTAAACCTCACTGACCCCCCATATGGACGGTCCAGATTAAAAGCCACTTCATTCTGGGCTGCCTGTGAATGCATGGATCTGTAAATTACACAATGCTGTGGCTGATCCCCAGGCGCCCGTACATTCTCTATTCCCGCTGAGTACCAGTAATGAGATAAAGCTATCTGGGCACCCCCTGCGGCACCTTGTTTTGTAAGCAAACTAGGACCTATCCCCGTCTGGCAACAATGCAGCATTAACCTTATTAACATTGTGTCCTCTTTCTAGAATGTAAACAATTAAGTGGTTTATTTTTCATTGTTTTGCCGCTTGCTTTGCTGCTAACACCGTGCTGAAGGGTAGGGTAAAAAGCCATAGCAAACAATCCTCCTCTCCTCACTCTACGAACAATTAACTCTGCAGATTTCAAGAGATTGTAAAAAAATTTAAGGAACTCTATTATAACGGGACTAAGCAGCCTGCCGAATCCCATCTACCATTCTGAGCCTCTGGTACCAACACTTTAGGAGTAGCTGATGAGGAATACACTTGAATACTAAAGCCCCCCATACACCTTAAGACCAATCCATACAATTTCCTTTAGATCTACCAACAACTATGCAGTGCTGGGTCTTCCCTGATAGAATACATAGTGATTGGAAGGTATATATTACTGCTATGT
>CM070032.1:9847131-9858515 GCA_036250615.1 Ptychadena robeensis
TTGGAAGGTATATATCACTGCTATGTAGTGCCGGGTCCTCCCTGACAGAATACATAGTAAGTGGGAGGTTTAGAAAAGTCTTCATATTACATGGTTTTGGTAGAAAAAAAGTTGATTGTACAGAGATTGTATGGAAATATTGTAAGGTGTATGGAGGGCTTAACTTTATTTCCTGAAAATTCCAAAAGAGAGATTTAAACCCCTGAATTCTAAGGATAGATATGGTAGCCAGCCAGCTAGAATTTTCAGGATAAATGCAATGAAATTCAAATACATATCAAGATCCACCGATCCTAATACGGTTCACGTGAGCAAAAAATTGGCAATAACTACACTCTGGAATGCTTAATCTAAAAGTAAATTCAATTCAAATGTTATTTTTGGGATTAATCTACAAAATTCCTTCCTATGGATGAGAAACCAAGTAGAAGCAGCTCTAACTCGACTACAGCTAAGGCCCCATGGTTCTACTGCTTGGCCATGTCCACAAGCTGGCCCTTGAGGCACATTCCATATGGTTTATGTTTACTGGTCCTTGGAATTGGCCACCGGAGGGAGCCCAGCCTCCAGCAGACACAAATGGCTTGTTTCCAGAAAATATAAACTTTTAAAAGTAACTTTTTTGTGTTGAATGCAGCCTTTTAGAAAAAATAAATAAAATAAAAAATAAGTCTATCATTCAAGTTCCAGAAATAACATTATATATGAGGACTTCACGGTATCATGCAGATCATATTTGGGTGCCTGTAGCATCCAGCTTCCCATCCTACCAGTGAGTGATGGACTTTGTGGATCACTTTTTTTTATCTGCCAAAGGAGTGCTGAAGGACAACTACACTGTCTGTCCAAAAAACAAAGGTCACCACCAAAAAAAAGGTCACACACTCTAATATTTCCATGGACCGCCTTTAGCTGTGATTGCATCGCGCATTCGCTGTGGCATTGTTTGGATAAGCTTCTGCAATGTCACAAGATTTATTTCCATTCAGTGTTGTATAAATTTTTCACCAAGATCTTGCATTGATGATGGTAGAGTGTGACCGCTGCACAAAGCCTTCTCAAGCACAGACTCTCAATGGGGTTAGGGTCTGGACTGTGTGGTGGCCAATCCATGTGTGACAATGATGTCTCATGCTCCCTGAACCACTCTTTCACAATGTGAGCCCGATAAATCCTGGCGTTGTCATCTTGGAATATGTCCGTGCCATCAGGGAAGAAACAATCCACTGATGGAATAACCTGGTCATTCAGTGTAGTCAGCTGACCTCATTCTGGGAGCACATACTGCTGCTGAACCTAGACCTGACCAACTGCAGCAACCCCAAATTTATCCAATAGGAGGCTCCTACCTATTTGATTTGTTAAATCCAAATGGCGACTTTGTTTTGGCCGGGCAGTGTATTACAAAATATAATTAGCATTAACAAATAGAACCCAGCCTGGTCACATCTATAAAGTCAAATGAAGTGACAGGTGTCCTTTAAAGTTAGAAATGTTGTTTATATGATCATCCTCATCACGTAGAGGTTTTTTTTGAGGAGACTCTAGATGTAAAAAGCAGATGTAAGTATTTTTGGACAAACATTATTTCCAAAATGTGTTCAGATAAACGATAACTAGCATGGAACCAGCGAGACCGTAACTGCTTCCCCACTCAGACTGCCGGGGAGGGAGGCAGCATGGGAAAATTGACAAGTCTGGTTTCTGAGCTCCTTGCACCTGGTGCTCTTGCAAGTAAGCTCTTAATAAGACAAAGAGCAACATACATAAAGCAGAAACCCACACTACGATACCCCCCCCCCCCCCCCCCCCCCCCCCCCCCCCCCCCACACCCCCCTCTCAGCCTTGTTAAATGCCCATGATCCCTTTTGTTTTAACCGCACATGTGCTGAAAAAGATAATCACCCAATCTGGATGAAAAGTCACAGGGGGCTCCGAGTCACAGCGCTGTACCGGCAGCCTAAAGCCAGGGATTCAGGGGAAAAGTCAGAGGACTGTGTATTTTGGTAAGACGGGATCCTTTAAAAACCATTTAAAATGGTGTGAGGAATCCTACCTGAGATCTGACAGACTTAGCAAATACTCCAGGTGTTAGGTTGTGTATTTACTAAGCCCTACACAGCAGGGAAATATTTTCTCTGGTTAGTAAACTTAGCAAACTGGGTTATGAGTTCACAAAATCTGCTATGTGGATTGAAAAAAAAAGTCTTGCTCCGAGGTATCCGTGTTGTAAAGCCCAGCCAGTAAAGCCCCCCATACACCTTACAATCTTTCCATACAATTTCTGTACAATCAAATTTTGTTCTACCAAAACCATGTAATATAAGGAGCTTTCTAATCCTTCCAATTACTATGTATTCTATCAGGGAGGACCCGGCACTACATAGCAGTGATATATACCTTCCAATCACTATGTTTTCTATCAGGGAGGACCCAGCACTACATAGCAGTGATATATACCTTCCAATCACTATGTTTTCTATCAGGAAGGACCCGGCACTACATAGTTGTTGGTAGATCTAAAGGGAATTGTATGGAGTGATCTAAAGTTTTATTGGGGGCTTTAGATATTTACCGAGTACAATTTTTACAAATTCCCATGGAGTTTCTGGATCAACTACAGTATGGGCTACAATAGCTGGTTTTCGGCAAGCGGAGCACAACACTAACAACCCATCACCGTACCCTCAATCCAGACATACATTTAAAGCTGGCCAGCTTAACACATTTCTCAATCTAAAGGGGTGGGCAAGCTAATGCCCCCCATACACCTTACAATCTTTCCATACAATTTCTGTACAACCAACTTTTGCTCTACCAAAACCATGTAATATGAGGACCTTTCTAAACCTTCCAATCACTATGTATTCTATCGGGGAGGACCCAGCACTACATAGTTGTTGGTAGATCTAATCGAAATTGTATGGAGAGATCTAAAGGTGTATGGGGGGGGCTTAAGGCTCGGGAGCCAGGTCCGGCCTGTTGAGCTTTCTTTTTCATACATTGCCACCATCATTTGTGAAGCCCACCATATAATTGGCACACCTATGGAGGGTTGGCCATTACAGGCTCTTAGTCCGGACCTATTATCAAATTTGAGAAGCCAATGTGGCCCACGGGTCAAAAAGTATGCCCACCCTGATTTAAACCTTCCCAACACTTTAACATCAGCCTAATTTTATATCTAAAGGTGGGCATAGATGGTTAGATCTAAAACGCCCACCTTAAATCGGCCCAGAAATCGACCCTGAAATTGATGAGTCAAACTACAGACATCATTTTTAGATTGATTGGCCCGGAAATCAATCAGTCAAATTACGGACATATCCATACTTTTGACATGTTGACATACTCATATTACTTTGTATGGGGAGCAGCAAATGCCGTTATACATACTTCTAAAACCTAACTAACAATTACTTTAAAGCTCAATTACTACAAATTTTATATGTGTACTTACCTTGGCCGAGCCAACTCAGAGCCACAGTAGACTCAACAGCTCATTGTCCCTGAATTATTTCATGGAATTTAAGCCTTATATGTTTTAAGTGGTTCTTTGCATGGGTTGTGTTTTACTTTTTGAATTGTTAACAAAGTATTTAAAGTGAATTAAATACAGTAGAATGAGCAGGGTGGGTTTGTGAGTGCGTGTACACTGGTTTTGTAGCACGGTTCTTTTGAAGAAACAAGATGTGGTGTCATCTATCTTATCTAAGAAGCAAAATAAATATATAACATATGCATATGATATGCTTCTCGTGTCTCGATCTACTATATATGGCTTTTGAGTCTCGCGCTTCCCGTTTTGTCGGGTTATGACCATCTTCTTGAAAATGTTCATTTATGCAATTAAATTCTACAAAAAGCCATCAATGTTCCCTCTGATTTTCTCCTTTTTCTCATTAGGGGGAAGTCAATTTGTATACATTCCCTTTGATATGTGTTAGGGTCAAGGCCTGTTTCCTGGCCTGACCCGTTCCAGGTTTGAAGCGAGCCAGTTCAGTCATTTCGAGGCAGGTCCATAATATAAGCCACATGTTGCTGGTGCTAGTCTGAGATGGAAGGGGGGGGGGGGGCATATAAAGGAAGGGGATGATGAAAAGAGCAGCCCCCTCACGTGAAGTGCATTACCAGACCAGCATGGATAGGGCCGGAAGGAAAACCCACCCACCTCAGCCTGCGTTTATTCTATCAACCTGCAATTGCCAGCAATCAAATCCAGATGTCGGCCTTTCCAGATCTTTCTCAGAGGACAAACATGCGAAGGGCCCAGGGCCTGGCCTTGCCATCACAGGATAATTGAGACCATATGACACGCAGAGCAGAACAGCAAATGCGAAGCACTTTCCCCCCAGCAGCCCCCTCCTCCCCGATGGAGGGATGAAATTGCAGGGCCTGCTGAGCCTCTAAGTGCATGGTGCACCGTGAAAAACAAGTGTATGGGCTCGAAGAAAGCCACCTGTAAGAGGAAGGGAGGGGAGCGGACAACAACCCCCCCCCTCTCTGCCACATGTCAACCCCCTGGAGACTGACATGGGGTGAAAGGTCAATAAGGGCTAATAAAAATGCCTGTCCAAAACAGCAGGGGACACATACAGGTGGAAAGCATGCCGTCCTAATCTGCCATTAGAGGATCTGACCCAGGCATAATGAGATTATAACCGCATACAAGTTCTAATGTGACATTTATATCAAAAGCTCAGTCACTTATAGGAGATCTAGAAGGCCGGCTTTAAAAAGAGCTGCCTTATTCATGTCTGTGTTTTGTTTTTATGGACCAATGGGAACTTGCTGTCCCTGACAAGATTTTGACCATGACTATGTCGCCTGAGCAAAATATAAATATAGGCACTAGAAGTGTTGGCCAATATAAAGACAACATCAGCTGTAAGACTTCACAATAAAATTAAATTATCTGCGCCCCCCAACCCATGCTGGACGTATGACTCTCCCTACCTGGCATGTGACTTCAGGTTGATTAAATAACCGTACTCCTAACTTCTGTACTCCATCACACACCATTGAGCACCGCTCTGTTGCAAATGCACTCCAAGTAAGCAATGGTTGCACCATAGTACGCCCCTGTGATTGCATACATAGGTGGATATTGCCGGGGGTGGCAGCTAGTGATGAGCGGCATAGGCAACATTTGCATGCTGCGAATTTTATGGAAAACATTCAGAAAATATTCGCATTCGGCAATATTAGGGTTTTTTTTTATTGCGAATATCGGCAGTTTTTATTGCGAATTTCGCGCGTGCAATATACAATGTTTAACATGGCTTAACTAGGTCATACACTGCAAAGGCGCATGGTTTTTTTTGCATTGCAGTGAATTAGCTGAAAATTTGCAGCAGGGGTATTGTAACTTGTGTTATGGCGGATCCATATGAACAGACTGAATTACCACAACACAAGTCGCGGTAATTTTAGATTTTTTAAAAGGGAAATACCAAATATTAAGATGAAGCTGATATCCTAAACTGGCATTAAGGCAGAATTCTGGATAAAATAACTAAAGATTAATAGTCCTTTACAACATCATCCCCATTGTGTAGGGCCCCCCTTTTCTACTTAGGGACATTTTTGAGCCCCCCCCCCCCCCCCCCCCCCCCCCGGAATACCTTCGCACCACCCCCAGTTTGGCAACCACTGGTGTGTAGGACATCAGGACCTGCAGTCCAACCTAGATGGACAGTAAAAAGCCTGATGATTAAGGATTTGCTTTTAGAGTTCTTTTGGTGAAAAACTTTCCCAAGAGGGACAAGCCAACCCTAACCTTGTGTTTGTCCTCATCTTCATCTACTTTTTATTAGACAACCATGCCTAGTATCTTGGCCCTTAAATAACATATATTATATCAAAATGTTAATAGTATTCTCTATTACAAGGTACTCTGTTCTCCCCACCACGGTTATCTACAGAAGGGCAATATACCCAACGGGAACACAAACTGCAATAAACAAATTAGGTTTAAAGTTTCCATAAGAAATGGACCTCAAAGCTCTACCAACCCCCTAAAAATAAACCTCTGAAAAAACGTATTTAATCACGTCACGCAAATGCCGAGCTTAAGATGCTGAGAGTCAATATCAGACCAGCTGAAGGGAAGCTGAAATGTTTCCTGGTAATGGAAACCCATAGACAATGGATAGAAAAAGTTGGAAGAATTAAATAAAAATATATAGACGTAGATTATACATTACTGGCAGCGAGCGCTTGTCCAGCCTCCCTCGCCGACCACAACATTTAAATATTTAGCAGATGAAAGAGCAAAATCGTACGCTCAACATTAACACAGCCAACTCCTTTTCAAGAACAGACACATCACTTCAACCCCGCTGTGATGTCATCCCAAGGCTGAAAGAGGGGAAAAAATATAAAAATAAATAAATTGAGAGAGTTTATTTTTATATATTCTGGTTTCTGTCTCCGTGCGCTCGCATAATCAAACACGGGCCTGATCAATACCATGTTTGTTTGGCGTAAATTAAACAACTATAAAGCCGTCCACAGAACAGGCCCTCTCTTGTAAGCACTTTGCATCATGGGACAAGCTGGCCTTTGTAAGGAGGTAAAAGGGCTCGGTGGAACGGAGAGGGGGGCCCGCGTGAATGCTGGGTCTTTACTTCTGTAACAGTCGCAGCTTTGGGAGGGGGGGGGTGAGATTTCTTTCGGGTGAAGAAGAAAACCCCCTGACCGGTTTAAAGGTTACAGGACTCGCTAAATAAACTTAGGAAGTGGTTCTACCTGCCAAGAGGTTTGTAAAGTAAGACACACTCTAATTATTCCCTTACTCCCCCCTTCTGTGTAGCCGCAGATGTATTTTTTCACCTTCCTATTTAAAGTTTAAGTGTAAAGCCCCGCACACACAGGTTCCCGTTCGATTCCCTGAATGACCTGCACAACGATTGTTCCGGATCGATTGTTCAGGTAATAGAATGCCTCTATCCCTGTTCAATTGCCATCACCATCCAAAGTATTGAACGGGATCGATTGTGCATAAGTGGTGCACTTCAATTCCCTGTTCAACAGACGAACGCACGAGCACAGGGTGGTGAGATCATGACGTACCGCTCGATCATCTATTGAACTGGAATCGACCCGTGTATGGTGGGTTCTCTCTTAAGACTTTACACCTCTTACCATACAATTTCTTTCTGCAACATCCACTGTTTTATGTCTACTACCAAAGCAATGTAGTCTAGAGGACCCCCACAAACACTTCCAATCCTCCCAATCACTTGTATTTCTATCGGAGGACCGGCACTACATGCATTATATACCTTCCACACTATGTCTTCTATAGCAGGCCCCGCACTACATAGCAGTGATATATACCCCTTCCAATCACTATGTATCTATCAGCGGAGGACCGCCACTCAACAGCAGTGAAATATACCATTCCATCACTATTTCTCTAATCATCGGCGGACCCGGGCACTACATAGCCTGATTACTCACCTTCCAATCAACTTAGGTAATTCCTATACACATGGAGAAAAAGGGTGGGCCGAAAAACAAAAGAGGCACTGCAGAGCAGGTGTGGGGGGGGGGGGGGTTCGGGTGCGATACCCTTCCATCACATTAATCTAATCAAGAGGAAGACTCCGTCACTACATAGAGCCTCTAGTGAAGGAGCTATATACCTCACGGTTCCAATCACGAGAACGGGGTGGGTTCTATCAGAAGGACCTGGCACTCACTATAGCAGTTATAATAATACCCTTACACAATCCGACGCTTATTCTTGAACGTAGTGAGGGAGGACCGCCGAGCCGATACTAAATGCCGTGGAGGTCTCGGCGCGCACTTGAGTTGTGCGCTGTCCCTACTCCTCTTCTCACCGCCCCTTACTATCCCCGTGAGGGCATGATTCTATCAGGGGGACCCCGGCACTACTAGCATTGACTTATACCTTCTAATCACTATGTATTCTATCTGGGAGGCCCCCCCAGCACTACAGAGTTGTTGGTGAGATTCTAAAGACAATGTATTGAGTGCCCTGAAGGTGTGTATGAGAGGTTTTACCGATCCAACGAGTATCAATATCAGATGCCACCTTAACATTCTGTGTGTGGTCCAATAAAAACGTGCCTTTCTGATTCAGAAAAAACTATTTAGATTTAAAAGGTGAAGTGAAGATACAAGCTTTGCCTGGACTTCAGTTTGAAACATTCCCCCCCCCCCCCCCCCCCCCCCCCCATCCCTAGAGAATGTGTTCCCACAGGCTGAGGATCCCTGGCGTGATATATGATATAAACATTATCAGAAATTAGGAACACAAAACACAAAAAATAGGACCCGGTTAAGCAAAGAAAGAACACCTTCACCTGCAGTACGTGTATTTGTTCTTTGGGAGAGAACAAAAAGGAGATTTAGAGATTCTCGTCTTGTTCTCGCGTGCAAACATAGTCTCGTAATCTATTCTACTTCTCGTCTCCGCTTTCATTCTGGTAACAAAAAAAATCTTGCAATAATACCACCATGTCCTTGATCTTCAAAATAAAAGGGTTGATTTATTCCGCAAACTGGATCTTCTAAACAGGACAAGAGCAAATTGTCAAGGATTTCACAGTCCTGATAGAAACCTGCTGACCTATGTTCTGGAGGATGTTCCGACTGCGGTCTCCAAAGTAAGGGAGACGGAAACAATGGATGCAGAAGCCATAGTGAAGCCACCTGGATGAGGATTGGTGGGGCAGGACAGCCCCTGTTGGACACTCCATACACCAATCTGTGAAAAGTTGACAGATTGGTGATTCTGTACCGGTGTTAGAAACAGGTCCATATTACACAAATTGGACATTTTTGATCTCCACTAGCGTTCATAAAGAGCCATAAAAAGAACTGAAACTATAATAGAATCCACTAAAGGGTATTTTACTGAATCCTAAGATCTTAGGTTTTTTTTTGAGTCAAGGAGAAGGACAGTACCGAGATGCAGGATGTCTGAACAGCATGGTAGCCATGTGAGGACACCACATACAACATCGGGAAAATATGGTATTGCCCATTCCCTACCCCACAACTATTCTTTTGAAGTAAAGGGTCAGCAAGTACTATATGAATGGTAAAAAAGCCAACAAAAGGTGCTTACAGTCAATTTTACACAGATTGATATTTTCCTCCGCTGCCAGACCCCCAACGACCTCCTCAAATTCTACCCCTGCCGATAGTCGGAGCCATCCTTCATAAAGGGTTCCCCCTAGAGCCATCCAGCAAGAGAACTCGTCCACACTATCCAAGGAGACTCCCTCCATAAAGGGTCTAGAGCCATAGAAGGAACCTGAACTCAACTAAAATGAAAATCCTTCCATAAAGGGTTCTCTAAACCATAGAAAAACTGTAACTATAATGAGATCCTTCCAACAGGGTTCTAGAGCCATAGAAAAACTGCACTATATGAACATCTCATAAAGGTTCTAGAGCCATAGACAAAAACTGTAACCTACTAATGAGATCCTTCAAAAGGGTTCTAGGCCATAGAAGAGAACTGGACACTAATGAATCCCTCATAAAGGGTCTAGAGCCATAGAAAGAGAACGGTAACTATAAGAGAATCCTTTCCATAAAGGGTTCTAGAGCCATGACTTAACTATAACTGAGATCTCCTCAAAGGGTTCTAAGAAGCCATAGAAAGAGAACTGTACTATAATGAGATCCTTCATAAAGGGTTCTAGAGCCATAGAAGAGAACTGTAACTATAATGAGATCCTTGTTTTCTAGCCAATGTTTTAAAGAGATTTGACTAGCTAATTTGTAATTTAATAGCAAAGCTATCTCTACATTATTTCATGGGAACATACGAAGAAAAGTATTGCTTAAGTACATGTTTGCATGAATTAGGTTCAAAGTCAAGTAAAAAATTAGGGTCAGAAAAAATTATTCCCAAATAAACTAGTTGAGGTTTTCTGATCATCTTTAACCCCTATAAACCTATGATTTCAATAGCGATAGCAATTCACAAGCAACCACATTGCTGGAGCGGGCAAAGATAACATCTGTTTCCATGATATCATGTTACTGCTGGTCCTATCTGTATGCTGGCCATACACTTTTAGATCTCTCTGTCAGATATCCTTTAGATCTACATACAACTATGTAGTGCTGGATCTATATACAACTGCGATTGAACACAGGTAGACTTGATGGTTTAGAAAGTTCCTCATATTACATGGTTTTGGTAAAACAAAAGGAGATCTAAAGGAAATCTGATCTAAAGGTGTATGGGGGCCCTAAGGTTTTGTATTCTTGATGATGGAAAAGCTTTAGAATTGTTTGAGAGGCTCCTTACTCCTCAGGAGAACCATCGAAAACATTTCAGTGGTTTGGGTTCTGTTAATAATCTAATTCAAGTGTATTATTTTCTATAGGGGTAAATATATACAAGTATGAAGGCTCTTTGGAAAACATTTGGTGGATGTCAGGAAGGGTATCAGAGGTCATTAGGGCACGCTCCTCCACATCTATACAATAGACATGTCTCATTTGACACTGATTGCATGGATTGGACAAGGATCAAGCTGCATGGGGGGGGGGGGGGGGGGGGGGGGGGGGGGTGTCATTACATAAGGGGTGTGGTATTAAAGGATTCAAAACTCTGGAAGGACTAGTTATCACTCATATATAATAAGACATGATTGAGAGATTGTCATTTGATCCGCATGGGAATCCGGTGACGCTTCACATCTCTATGTCACCCAATTCAGATGTGGCTGGCTGTGGGTGCATGGGGACATAGGAAGGTTGACATCAAAAGTGACGTCTAACCTCCCATGGCCCCTTGCATGTTCCAGTACTTTAGTGGGGGGGTTGGAGCGTCGCTGTATTTTCACTGGGTATTTTTTTTTTTTACTTTTGACCTTCGATCTGCTGTCATATGGGCCGATCATAGAAGGCAGATGCGAAGGTGGTAGGTCCGCTTAAACTCAATCACACTGTGTGGTGGTACCATCGATCCATGTTAGACCGGCGCACAATCACATCTAAAACCGATCGTGCAAAAGTTGAACCGTGTATGGCCAGCTTTAGTCTACATACGTCGCCATCCAAAATATACATTTCCTATGTTCAGACTAACGAGTTCCACAATACAGTGACATATTTCAGGAGCTGGGAGGCAGAGAGGGACTGCGGTTGTGTCACTGTCCATCCATAGCCGTAAATCACCAAAGCGGCTGGTGAGAATAACAAATCTTCCGGCAGGTATAACGGTTCACATATCTGTATTTCAAACCTGGCATTTCTGCTGTCTCAGCCCTAAAAAAAAATAAACCTCCCGCCATCAAGCAGCCTAAATGGTAAATTACCGGGTACAGTAAATACTAATAAGTCGAGTAATCCATATTCATTACAAATCAAATAAATAAGGGGGGGGGGGG
>CM070032.1:9874538-9896399 GCA_036250615.1 Ptychadena robeensis
CCCCCATTTACATTATAGGTTAGGGTGATGCCATTGACTGAAGAAGAGCCTCCTTGAGCTAGAAGCTGACAGTTAGTGGTGGGGGAACACATGATCGGGTGGGTAGAATTATTTTGCTGTGACCCCTAGACCTAAACAAGTTATTAAACCTTCCAATGGGTGGAGTACACTCCAAGGGCTACTTAGAGTTTTAAATGGTGGCACTTAAATTTAGGGTCCATTCACACCATACTTGTTGGGTTGCATTGCTCAGCATAGGCCTCACTGCAATCCATTGTTTTTCTCGAATGAGCTATGGGTGAAAACTGTGCACATTCACATAGTGTGTATTTTATCCCCCTGAATAAGAAACCTGCCCCGACCAGGTGAATATGCATTTGTTTTGAATATGTAATTCTGTGCAAACAGTTTTCGTGTGACCCCAGTCTCCCCTCCTTTAGTAAATCAAGCCCATTGTGTTGTACGATCCCCATACAGCAGTGGCGGGTGTGAGAATTCCTAACATATCATTGTTCTGGCAGAGGCATGAAATGGATAGCATTACCAGAATACCTCTTTGTCATGCTATTCAGTAGCTGTGTAGTGCAAAGCATTCCTCTCCCAGGACTACACGGAGGTGACACCATTACTCTGGAGTCACTTGATAGGAGTAAACCAGTCACGGGGACGGGTCTTAACGACATGTACACAACTGGAAAAGTACACAATGCTCAGGACTATTTTTATTTCTCTGGGAATTCTAGATATGTGCTGTGCTGATCTACAGAGGTTATCGAAATGGCTGGGATCACGTGCGGAGAACAGGCTCCTCGTGCTACATCCCACCGTGCCTATCTCGGGCCTACAGTGGACAATAAAAATGGGCTGAAAAGGTTGTCCAGGACACAGACACAAGAGGAACCTTAAGTCTTCAAGATGATGCACCGAGAACTTTGGCCAGCATTATTATTATTATTATCTTGTACTTATATAGCGCTGATATATTACACAGCGCTTTACAGAGCATATATAGTCATATCACTAACTGTCTCAGAGGAGTTCACCATCTAATGTCCCTGCATATGTCATAGGTCACATGTAACTAACATAGGAGAATATATTTGGGGAAGCCAATTAACCTACTGCATGTCTTTGGAGTGTAGGAGGAAACCCACGCAGACACGGGGAGAACATACAAACTCCTTGCAGATAGTGCCAAGGCCGGGATTTGAACCTAGGACTCCAGCGCTGCATGGTCAGTGCTAACCACCTCAGCCCAACATGAGGACATGAGCTCACTTGGATTAAAAAAGAACAGGAGGAACATCAAGCCTTCAAGAAGCTTCACCAGAACTTGCTTTTGGTAAAAGTTGAGATTTACCAAAAACTTTTTTTTTCACATTTTGTTCCGATAACAACTATAACTGTAACCCCGAACCCCCTTCGGGAAGAGCAATACAACCTGATGATGGTTTTTGCTACTCCTACAAAGTTAGTTTTGATACACTTTGGTGATCATAAGAACATTTTCATTAATAATAATGGTGGTAATTCTTACGATGAACTTCTCATATTGACTCACAGACCAGAACCAGGATTTATTGGTAATAAACACAGATCTTCAGGTTGTACAGACATTGGTGGCCAAACTTGCTCCACCCTCAATGACCTGACCTTATAACTCTCACTAGTGAAAGAGGATGGAGGGCTGAAAATTCCAAGTAGAATATATAAAAAAAATGATCACTTGTATCACTTAATCTTTGATCAAAATTAAGCTGGGAATACACGTGCAGATATTTTTATAAGATCGACTAAAAAGATCGATTTTTTTGCTCAATTGGATATTTATCGAATATTTGCAATTAGTTAGTTGAGGTAAAAGTAATAGATATCGGACTGAATCTCGACCGGAACTGTATCGGACATGTCTGTAAATTTTAATTGATTGCACTGTAATCAAGACACGGATCGAGAAAGCATTTACAAGGCATGCCTACCACTTCAGCCCTTCCGCACCAATTCGATGATTAACAGAGATCGAATGATTACTCATCGTGTTGTACATTTCTAAAAAGATCGAGGTTCAACCAATCGATTTCTATATAAAAATCAAACTATTAAATCTAATGGAATATGGATTCTCTCGAAATCTTTGCGTGTATTCCCACCTTATGTGTAAAGATTAAAGCAGAAAGTTGATGTTTTACTCTGTAAGGGCTTGTCCTCACTTGGGGTGCCATGGTTAAAGGGTTATGGAGATTTTGACCGTGGGCCGACCACCCATGAATGGACGCCGTCTTAGATGCCCCCCCATAAAAAAAAACAGAAGGAGAAAATGGCATGTTTCCAATAAGTGAATACACCTGTATAAAGGAGCTACTTCTCTCTGCTAGAACAGGCTGTACACCGATATTTATTTGGGAAGAGGGGCAGGGATTGGAGCCTGAGACTTGCTCCAGCTCTTAGCACTGCCCCTCCTCCCAAGTAAATAGCACTATAAAACCTGGAAAGACCCACCATCTGGGGAGACTGGAGAGGGAAGGGAATTCAAGGAAATAAGTCTAATGCCTGCCATACACACCCCGACAGGTGCAGACAGACCAGCTCAGATGAGCTCCGGAATGCAAACGTGATGACGTCATCACGTTTGCATCCTGATGCATTATGGGGCTGCACTAGTCGGCCGGCACCTTTTGTGTGCCGGCCATTAGCTTCAATGAAGACGCCGGTCTTCATTGAAGTTAAAGGCATCGGCTTCCATCGGCCAGAGATTATTGGACATGTCCGTTCTCTGGCCGGCCGAGCTGTGGGGCGACAGGGATCTGTCGCCCCATGTGGGCACATGCCGATAAGCGGTCGATTTTTCCGCTGACCGACGGCGTGCGAGCGTGCACGCCCGTCGGTCAGGTGAAAAATCGGCCACCTATCGGCATGTGTATGCCAGGCATTACTGTGAGTCACTTTTTTATTTCCCTCAAAAACCATGGCATATCATATAGTCCAATGCATCTTATTGTGTGAAAAATATGGCAAAGAGATAAGGCAAAGATACTGGCCTTCTGATCTCAAGCACAGAGCAGGTGGACAAGTAATGAGGGGTGAGCAGAGTGCTGAGAAAGGATTTATCCCCCGTGCCTGCAGCTACTAATGTGAAAGATAATTTTATTGTTAAAAAATGTATACCATTATATGTCAGTAGCCTTGCCATAGCTTACATTAAAGCACTGCTGTCACATAGAAACTACAATGTGTGGTGTAGTAGGTCAGGACATTTAAAACTGACCATTTCTATATTTAGAAACTATAGGATAACTTTTCTTTAGACCATAAATAATTCAAAAACTTGTGTCTAATGCTATGAATTATGTTGTACATAAAGATGTCTTTGTACGTTCAGGATATGAATTATTCTTTAAATCCTGTCAATTTGAGCTCTGCTAGAAAACAAATTGAGGTGTTTCTAGGACAAGTTTTAGATCAGCCATTTAAAAAAAAAATATTCAAAACCGTTCGCAAACATTAACCCGGACCCCGGCTACAGATAATATATACAGTAGGTGCTTGTTATTTGCGGTGCTGCGCAGTTCATGGTGTAATAAGCCAGTTAATGTGTTCACTTTGTAATGGACTCTGGGGCGTTACGAAGGCCAATTTATAAATAGAGACGGTGCGACCCATAGGAAACAGTTTCAAGCTTCACTGTCATAGTCAAGAAGTGGAAATGAAATGATATATTCATTAGTGGTTAGCGTTGCTTCATGTCTATAAATGAGCTTTGTGGTCTTTTTAATAAAATGTTACCAAAAAGGTTCATCTAAAAAGACTTGTACTCTCTTTCTATATAGTTCTTTGGGAGCCCTGGGTTCTATTGCCCCCCGAGACAAAAAGTGTGCTCCATTTGTGTCCGAGTTACCTCTGCTTCCTTTCAAAAATGGAGAAGGAAGACACATGTCTAGACCAAGTCATGAGCAAGGCTGTTTGGCAGGTTTTGGCTGACAAATCGAACGGGAACCAGTTGTGTTGGGTACGAGAATTGGCAAAGAAGGACATCCTACAGAATACATGTCATTCAATGTGATGGACTTCACCGCGACATGCCTACCCAGCATGATGCTTTTGGCAAGAGCAATTAAAAACAAAGGGCATATGGTAGGCTGAAGTGGGTTGCCCAGTGGCACCTGCGTACAACACAATTGATGATGATCGGTTATCTGGCTAGTAACCAAACCAGTCCTACAATGTGGCAGCACGATTGTAGTGCGGACATTATGATAAGTCCTGCGAGAGATGGATGTAGAAGCCAGAACCTTAATTCAGATCAATCTGACAATCAATCCATAAACCATACATCAAAATACAACCATACTACAGTATTGACAGCTCACAGACAGAAATAGGCATCTAGGGGGCGCTTTAGGTGAAATTAAAGCTGTCCAAAAAAAAAAAAAAGAGTGCTTGATGAAATGTTAAGAGAACATGGAGTGTTTAAATCATCATAAAAAAAATCAAAAGAACAATCCAGGGCACTTTAGGGGTTCTTGTGGACCCTCTTTATTGGAGCTTATTGCTGGCAAGAGTCTGGAAAGGCTTGAGCTTAAATTACTTTGAAATTATAAACAGCTGATTGCAAAGCCAAAATCAGGAGTAACAGTGAGCTGCTGGAGACTGCTCTTCATATTGAGATTTTAATCTTTTTTTGTATTGACCCCTTCAGACCTAAAATTATGTAGATTCCAGTAAGTTTGGGGGAGCCACTTGGAACCTCATGTGTTGACTTGTTCTTCTGACTTTGGAGCATGTGACTCCAAAGGCATTTCAGTGTAAGAAGCTTTGGAACTAACACTGATATATGTGGCTCTGTGGACAAGAGACCAGATCGCAGGACAATCATGTGACCACCTAATTATCCAGAATTCTCAATGCGGTAAAACCTTTTGGATAATTTAGGACAATTCAAAATGCTAATTTCGAGTCCAGGCTGTCCTACTTGACACTAACAGGAGGAACACTTAGAAATATATATATGTTCAAAGACTTCCAGCTTAACTGCCATAGCAGTTGTTTCACAACACCATCTACATTTCCAAAGCATTCATACTTCTCCTCAATACATGTGTGCTCAACATGTTTAAAAATCTTTAACGCATAGGAAAAACTTTTGATGTTTTCTGCACACAACACCTGACGGTTTCCCAATATACCCAGTCAAGTCACGGAACATTCGCACGGCTCCTTGACTTCAAAGACACCAGGCCTAAATCTGGTGGAGACCTTATTGAACAGAGGGTTACTACATATACAGAATAATAAATGAGTTTCACCATTTGACTATAAACCTGCATGGTGGTAAGATTTCCTAAATGTAAATGTAAAATTTACAATGTAATTTGTTTAAAATGCTTGCACTGCAGAACTTCACCTTCATCAATGGGACATTGATGACTCCGGGGACTCAATGACAGAGATACCGAACAGGCATTACTCACGGATACCATGGACTTGTGTAAGTCATAACGAATATGGTTCGAGGTTTCCATTTTGATACTAAAAATCAACCCAAAGCCATACTCAGGATCACCCCCAGGGAGGTTAAACAAGTCAAAGTACTGAGTAATCAAGAGCAAAGTACATAACTTTACTTTAAAAAAAATTACAGATATAGATTTTTAGCAGCTACAAAGCAATTGGTCCTACAGCCATTGAGCCACATTTTGATACTAAAAATCAACCCAAAGCCATACTCAGGATGGATCACCCCAGGGAGGTTAAAGAAGTCAAAGAACTGAGTAATCAGGGGCAAAGTACATCACTTTACTTTGGGAAAACACAGATTTTTACAAGAAATATATAAAAAAAATTACAGATATAGTTTTTTTAAGCAGATACAAAACAATTGGTCCTACAGCCATTGAGCCACTAGAGCATTCCATGACTTTCAGTTCCTCAACAGCTGGGGATCAGCAGGTTGATCATGCTGTGTGTACACTCAGGTCTTACATTACCGGGTATGATAAACTATTTTCACCCAATGTTAACATGCAAAGCCTATGTTGATCTTCAAACCTTTCCCAACAGCTGCAACTCAACTTTCCTCCAGCAATTACCTAAACAATGAGGGGTCTTAGGATGAGTGTAATTTGGTCTTAACAGTCCTGATCTCTGGAGAGAAACAGCCAACCTTAAAAACTTCCAGTGGTTAAGACCCCATCTCCCCCCCTTCCCCAACTAATATCCTTAACAGCTCACTCGTTCACACTACTCCAGTTTCTCTTACGCTTAACTATTCCATCTATGATCCCAATTTCAACTGTAAGCCAGAAGAACCAAAATCCTAACGCAAGGGTTGAGAGGGGGGGGGGTCACCATAGCAATCTGGCGTGAAAACAATGGCATTTACATTTCCACTCCCTGGACAAAAACACATTACAAAAATGTCATGGGAAAGAGAACAATTAAAAAAAAGTCAGGATTCTCTATGGATTATTAGTGCAAACAAAATAAAAAAAAAGCCATTCCATATTCCCAAAGCCTGCATGCTCAGAGAACCACGTAACACATGTATATACAGTGCATTAGGAAATGCATCATCCTCGGAGTTCTCGGGGAACCAGCGTAGAATCACTTAATTATGATGAGGAAAAAAAAAGGGCTCAGACAAGGCAGATTACAGATGAAATATTCCTTTTATACCAGCACGCTGTGATATCGATTGTATAAAAGGGAAATTTTTCGAGAATATATGCCATTTTATTTTATAAATGTTGATTATAAAAAAAATGTCTGCAGAATATTATGATTCTACAGAGCTGTCCATAGGATCGATATATTATTACCAGCACCAGGTACCTTTATATTTATCGATTATCACTTCCCTATCATAGGGGCTAAGCCTCCAGGACATTAACTAAGAGGGTTTTTAGGGGCACCGTAAAACGGTGCCCCTAAAAACCCTCTTAGTTTATGTCCTGGAGGCTTAGCCCCCATGATAGGGAAGTGATAATCTATATATATATATATATATATATATATATATATATATATATATATATTTATATATATATATATATATTGGGTTGGCACATTTACTTAGCATTAGTATATCCCTCTCCTGTTTTTCTGTTGTTTTCTACTATTATATTTAACCTGTGCGGACCCACCTATTAAATAGAAAGGGTTAACAGAATTTGGGTATAGCAGTGGCACTATGTCACAAGTGCCTATATATTTAAAAAAATGGGTTTTCATGGTGTTGGCCCAAATTGTTTTAAAATACAAAAATAATATATATTTATTTTAGGTTAAGTTGATTTAGTTTTGGATTAAAGCAGTTGAAAAGATTTCCAATTATGATGAGTAAGCTGAAGGACGATAAACTACTTTTATAGACATTCTATATATTATATAAAAGCGTTATATCTACATTTTAAAGCATTTTATTTATATATTAAAACGCCACAAAAAAAAAACTTCAATCAACTGCATTGGCTTTGTGACTTCCTTTGAGGCAGAATGGGTCTCTCAATCAGGATAATGCCCCCCATACATACACAGATTTAAGCCTTCGACAGACTAAATACGATCAATTTATTTCAATCATACAATCAGAGATTGATTGATGGAAAAACATTTACTCCACATGGAATAACCAATTTTTGATACATTTTTGAAAAAATTTTGATCGTCCATGAAATTGATCGATAATTTTATCAATCGGAAGTGCTGTGTACAGAGGGCATGGTGGTCATTTGATGACAATGAAGTATTAGTATGCAAATGATCGAGAACGATCAAAATCCGACGGTTACAAAATATTTTGTACTCAATCGTTCAAAATTTTCCGACATGTCCGATCACGTTTTGATCGATTTTTTTCACAATACGATCAAATTTAGTTGATCGGACCATGTGGGCATGCACCAATTTTCAGTCGACCGATCTAAAAATTGATCGTTTTTAATTAGTCGGCTGCTAATATCTGTGCAAGTAATGGGGCCCTAAGTTTCTTAATCGCCCTTCTCGAGCGTCACCTACTATCCCAACCCCACCAAATGTATGAAATGGTAAAACAAGCAACGCACACATCATAGGACCCTACCATTCATTTATTTTTTCCCAGTAAGCGTAGTAAATGAGAAACACATTTCAACCGAAACAGGAAGCAAACTATTCTTCTGCTCAATTTCCTGACTGATCAGTGGGAAAGGTATTTAAAGCCATTAGATCTTAGCTTTGCCCCCAAGAACCGAACAGAAAAAAAACAAAAAACTTTCCATATTTTATTCTCAAGACTACTTTAGTCATCAAAGAATAAGCAGAACAAAGGGAACCTGTAACAAATATATTTTCTTGCCCCCACCCCCTCTTTTTTTTGGCTAGGTGGCATTGGTGGGGGAGGGTATACTGTTACAATCAATGACATATGTTAGATGGTTTAACTTATCTGAGATTGAGAAAGTAACTAATAACTAAAAAAAATAAAAGAAAAGAAGATAACTATGTTACTGAAGATTCAGAAATGTGTAACTTTCACAATTTTCATCAAAAAGCTAAAATATACGGATCAGTAATCCTTAGCACCACATCCCGGACTTTTTTCTCTTTGACATTGGACTATTTTAGTTTTTTTTTTTAAATAAATGATTGCTTTTATTGAATTTTCCATTTGTCCAGTCTTCTTGCACCTCTAAAGTCCCTGAGGACTGGTCACCCTCTGCTTAAGCTACTACTATGTAACTCAAGATTGTCTTTTTTGACAATTTTCAGTCACCACTCACATGTGTTTTATTCTGTGCATTCCCCGACATGTCGAAAGACTTTTTTTTTTGAGATTGTTCGAATTTAATTAATAAAAAAAAACAAAAAAAAAAAACAGAAGCAATAGTAGGAGAATAGACAGGATTATTGTATTAGCAAGTGACTATCTCAGCAACGATAGAGATATTCAAAAAGAAAACGAAAAGACTTGGAAATAGAAGGGCAATTAGCCTAATTATAGGTTTCCTTAAATGATATAACTCGAGCGGATATCTGCGATAGCTGACGTTAACCGTTTCGGTGCGGGGGAAAGGCCTAGGTGTCATGGAAAGGGCCAAATGACTTGTGAATGACAATAGCCAGGTGTTGTGTCGCTTTACTATAGACTGAGGAACGCAAACCCAACTTTCATTCATGACGAAGACGGTGGAATCTTTTTTTTTGTTTGTAACGAACGCACGTAAGGGGAAGCTCTGACTCCGGGTTGCAGCTGATAATGACGACGCTACAGACATTTCCGTGAGGCTGCAGTAGCACAAAAGACTCACGCAGAGTGAAAATTCTAAATCGATGTCATGTACAAGCTTCTCGGTAACGTCCGTTTAGCCGGGCTCCAGTTGAACTATTCAAGGACCTCCGGCACAATAGCTACTTATCTTTTCTTTTCTAAGGAATGTGTTGAAATTTTTGTCTGCCGTGCAAGCCTTTGATCCCAGCATTTGTTAACTGATGTCGTGAAATTCCTCAACTGACAGAGAAATGGTGTGAAGATTAAAATAAAAGGAAAAAATAAATCCCCAAAAATTTTGAAATAACAAGGAGGTGCAATTTAAAAACAAAAGAAAAGAAAGGCGCCGCTGCCTCTCCACCTGCTCTGTAGAACACCTGTCCATTGCTGTTTTTTTTTTTTATTGGGAAAAGCAGGAATTTTGCCAACAAATTCCATTCACCGTCTCAAAGCGAAATTATGCAAGTTGACCAATATACATTACAGCTAAGGAAAAAAATTAAAATGATCTGATCAACGAAGAAGAATATCCCAAACATTTACAGTCGCTCGTACGACACGCAAAAAATAAATTAAAAAAAAAACACAACAGAGGCTTCAAAATATATTTTGCACGGGCAAAATGCATGGCATACACATTCTCTGCAAGATGTCTGGCACCATATCAAAAACCGTACAATGCGGAATCCCTGCCAAAACAATACCCGCTCCATTATAAACAAAAATCTGTTCCATGAGCGCACGCTTTCTTCATATTAACGCCACAGAATTGCCATTAGTCACGAAAAAAAACAAAAATTTTATATCAGAACCGTATCCTTACAACCTGCTTTTTAGTCAAATCTTCCTATTAAAATAATAGTAGCAATGTACTGTATATTTTGTTTAGGAAAACAATAAAAAAGCTGCTTGTAAATTAATTGTCAGCTCTTTGGCCTATCATTTTTTATTTTGTTTAATTGTATTAATTGCTTTCTTTTTCATTTACAATATTTACTAAGCCAGTCTGGTGTCCTCTATTTCATCTTATTATATTTAGTAATCTGTTTAATAAAAGACATAGGTTGGGTGTATGAGCAGGGCTATAAATTAATTCTTGCAATAATAACTACATATGAACAAACTAAACTACACACACAGAATATGGCATATAAAGCATTATATATATATATATATATATATATATATATATATATATCTCATAACAAATGATGTCATCTCAACATTATTGGTCCAGAACAGCAGGCCTGGTTGGAGAGCATGACAACATTACCTTCTTCCTGGCCTGTTGCCCCTGACCTAGGCAGCGAAAGACCTGATGAAGTGTACAGGTGACAACAAACAATCAGAAAGTTAAAGAGAAAAAACTTTTAGGTCGCCTGTTTTGGCAATCAATTTGTTTTTTATTTTTGCTCTTTTGTTTTTCTTTAGGACAAAATGACAATGTCTTCTCTTTCTCATGGTACATACCAAAGGAGGGAAAATCAACTTCCAGATGGTACAATAAAACATGCAGTTGGATTACAAAAGCAAATGCCACACATACTTCAATCATACTTTATATAATTCACTGGGCCAACAAACTTTATAGAATGTTTAACAATACAATATGTAGATACACTGATGATAGATAGATAGATAGATAGATAGATAGATAGATAGATAGATAGATAGATAGATAGATAGATAGATAGATAGATACTTTAATATATCTTCCTTCTTTAATATATCTTCTTCTATATTATTTAATATATCTTCCCCCGACAAACTTTATAGAATGTTTAACAATACAATGTGTAGATACACGGATGATAGATAGATAGATAGATAGATAGATAGATAGATAGATAGATAGATAGATAGATAGATAGATAGATAGATAGATAGATAGATATGGGATAGATAGATATGGGATAGATAGATAGATTAATATATCTTCTTTACACATGTCACACCTTAATCACTGTTCCCTGCTACATTACTTCTATAATACTAAATCACTTTTAGCCACTATGACACACTACTTTAATTATAATTTGGGTTTCATTTTAAGACTTTCTGATAAGTTCCTAAGTTAGTGCCTTGGTTTGCCTTTTCCTTAAACTGACAACACAGTAAATGTACATGAAGAGCATTAAAGAAAAACGAAGAAGAAAATAAAAAACAAAAAACAAATGAAACTACATGAAAGTAAAAGAAGCACAACAACTAAACAGCAACAACTAAAAGAAAAATTCTAAATATATATTTTTATATATTACAATACAAAAAGGCATAAAGATAGTTCACTTATAAAAAAAAAATTAAATAAAGAAAAAGAAATAACTAATAAAAAAAAGATATAACCCCCCAAAAAAGAAGTAACAAAAAAAAGGAATAACACAAAAAAAAAAAAAAAAAAGAAGACCTAAGCTGATGGAAACTAAACTAGAACCTGTTATCACACATATTTGTATAGTATAGAGGAGCCCAGTGTAGGAAGCAGAGGAGGAATGCATACACAAATGACAGCGATCACATCCATGCAGACGACACAGCTATACACTGACGGGGATACACACAGCACACCAGCAAGGCACAGAAACTCGCAGCGATATAGGATGTGCTGCTTTCTGAAAACTCTTCTCTCTTCTTTTATTTCCCCCTTCTCCCCCTCTCCCTCTCTCAAGCGACACCGACTCCTGACTCGTTCATGTGATGCACATTTCTACAACAATAAAACTTGTCAAAATTACACCTTTAATTGCAGACTTCGCTTACCGCTTTCCCATTATAGTAGTACATCAAAGAGTTTCCGCCCAGTCCCGGGATTGGGTACGCGCAATACATAGTATCGGATTCTTTTTTCTCTTCTGTACCACTCTTTACAACTTTTTATTTCAAACTCGCTGTCCCTTTTTTCACAACAATTCCTTCAGTCGCATTTTCCCATATGGCCAGGCCAAGCATGGTGAATATGCAAAGCAGGGAGAGACCATTCCTGACGTTTGGGGAGGAGGGGAGGGGGGGGGGGGGGGGGGGGGGGGGGGGTAGAGGAGGTGGCTAGTACTCTTCTGTCAGACAAGCTAACTTTCCACAGCGAATCTGGAAAGCATCCCAGCACTGACTTAGCTGTAATTCCTGGTCCGTACAACAGAGAGATTCAACTTTTCCATGTTTTCTTTGCACGGGCTTCTTTAAGTCGCGAAAAAAAACAAAACAAAAAAATAATACAAAAAAAAAATATCAAAAACGCTGAACTGAAAAGGGTGATTAACCCTTTGCAAACTGCATAAAAATCCAGAAATTAAGAAGCGATTTACAGACTCCTTTTTCTTTGGGGGGGGGGGGGGGGGGGGGGGGGGGGGGGGGGGGGGGGGGGGGGTGATGATGGATTTTAAAGCTCAACCCCCCTCCTCTATCTCTCCCCTTAAAATTTCCACTTAACTGCCTTGGGGTAAAAGTAGGAGAGGGTCCATTATTGTGCAGAATACAAATGCAGTTAATTGACTCCCCCTCTCTCTCTCTCCCTCTCTTTCTTTTTTTGTTTTAATTTGATTAAAAAGCGAGTGGCAGGAAGGGATTCGTATGATGCACATCTAATAACTATACCATCTGTCTCTGCTGCTGGCTGGCTCCCAGCATTGTACGCAGCTGCTTGAGAACCCAGTTCAGAAGAGGAGGAGGTGTGTGTGGGGGGGAGGGTGGGGGGGAGTTTGGAAAAAAAATAATAATAATAAATAAATAAAAAATGCATTCTGACCTAGGCGAAAGAGTAAACCAGTACAGGTTTCTGGCAATGTGGCTATCAGGAATAAAAGTGCATTGGATTGTTTTTAGGAGGGGGGTAGGGGTTAAGTCATGTCACTTTATCTAAGCTATTTTTGGTACATAAAAGTGCAATCTTTTTACTAGAATATTTAATCAGCGCTGGCAAATGGAATAAAAATTTAAAAACGGGAACAACCACCCTGACAAGCACCTGACGAGGCACATGACAAAATGGAATTCTTCCACTGGCCATACGAGGGTTAAGTGGTGACGAGGACTACAGAGGCAGCCATCAAATGGGACATCATAATAGCAAATCATGGAAGATCAGTTATGGAGAAGTAAACCAAACTGGGTTTCACTATATGGATGATGAAAAGATTATATATATATATATTTATATAAAAGACGGCAAAAGGCGATGAGGACCGACCCAAATAATTTTTATAATTACAGAGAGTGTGGATTCGATTTGGATTGCTATTTAACGGGAAGAAGGGAAGAAGTACCAGAAATGGTACATGAAAAAAAAAAGCTGACACACAAACACACATACATACCTTTGCACACACACACATATATATATATATATATATATATATATATATAACACATAACATAAATACTAACTTACCACCACATAATATAATATATACATACAACACATCCATAAATACCATAACTTAAACCACACAGAACCATATATCGTATATAGGTAGTATAGACACACACATAAATACATAACTTATACACACACCTATATTATATACACACACACGGGGGCACACACACACATACATATACATACATACCATACACACACACATATAATAAATAAATATATCTATTATGAATATATAAATATATATATATTGCACATATATCCAGTACATATACAGATCCACACATATATTCAAAACTTACATCTCTATGTATTAAATATATTACACTAGTATATACAACACACACATACATAAATACATAACTTACCACACAACCCACACATACCAGCGTTAACATACTTATTGCACAGACATGTGTATTTGAATTTCCCCTCGTTTACCAAAAGATGGGGGGGGGGGGGCACGGAATGCTGTTTCTACTGTCTGTTACAGAGCACAACTAAAACCCCCAAAAAATAATAAATACCAAAATAAAGGCTGGGGCTTCGGTTGCCGCTTGCAATTACAGAGCATCGCGGCAAAGAAGGGCTCCTGGGAAGCTCACCCAAATGAACCTAAAAATAATTTCATATGCCGAAATAAATGGCTTGATCGTATAGCTATTCTCCTCAAATCCAACTTATTAATATTCAAGGTAGCTCTTTCCATCACAGGAGACAGAAGCGGCACCGAGATGCAGCCAGGATACACAAACACATGACAACTATTTTCAGATAAACTTGAGGGAATGAAAACTTTTCCTCTTCTTCTTCTTATACTGTTTTTAAATAGACAGAATAAGAAATGTTATCTGCCCATCTAGCTGACTTTCTGTTTATTTATTTGGGAAAAGTCCCCGGGGCCTTTGGTTAAACACCACTTGAATTATAATCACACATTTAATTCTCAATTTCATGCTTTGCAGATTTTTTTGTCATTAAGAACAGTTCGATGTCAGATTGACTCGACTCGGTCGTAAACCTTTCAACCGCTCGGCGTGTCCTAATACAACCCGGCTTGTCCTCACAGCAGGTCAGAGTCTGCCCGAAAGAACACCGGAGCTGGGAGGTGATGGTATAGAGCTTAGGTGCCCAACCTGAAGGCCCAGGGCCGCATGCGGCCCTTTTGGTTGTTGTTCGGCTGTTCTGGGCGCCGGCCGGGCTGCGGCCCCCCTTGTCCGCCCTATGCGGCCTCCAAACCTAACCCTGTGAAGTGGTCCACACTGACCCAGCTTCCTAATCCACTTTGGTGTCCTTACATCAGTAAAATTGTCAATTTGACCACATAACCAGGTCTACATAATGAGCTGCATGCACCCGGGGCAGAGGGGGGTGTTTTTGACTGCTGTCGAGATCTGTTCCACCGCCTGCTGAGATATGTTGATGAGGGTGCCTGGATTGATGTTAAGGGGGGGGGGGGGGGGGGGGGGTGGGGGGTGTGCAGCCCTTTAGTGATGTCATAGGTCCGCACTTGTGGCCCTCCAATATCACCCTCGGTTTGCCCCACCCTGGTAATAGAGAAGGGACATTGTAGACATTGTAAGCCTGTAATAAGGACTGTTATAACTTACAATGTCCTGTGCTATCACATTGGTGGGTCTATGCTACTCTCCCAGGGCAAGGTAAGTACAGATATAAAAACCCCAAAACCAACACTCAGGTTTCCTCCTAAAGGTTTTTCTTTTCATTTTTGTTGGGATGTGGCAGATTTTATTCTATCTATCCATCTATCTAACTAACTATCTATCCCATATCTATCCCATATCTAGCTATCTAGCTATCTATTATCTATCTCTCTATCTATCTACGATCTATCTATCTATCTATCTATCTACTCCTTCTATCTATCGCCCCATATCTATCTATCTATCCCATATCTATCTATCCCATATCTATATATATCCCATATCTCTCTATCCCTATCTATCTATCCCATATCTATCTATCTAGGCTATCTATCTATCGATCTGATCTATCTATCTATCTATCTATCTATCTATCTATCTCTCTATCCCATAGCTATCTATCATCTATCTATCTATCTATCTATCTATCTATCTATCTATCTATCTATCTATCCCTAAAAAATCTATCTATCTATTCTATCTATCTATCCTATCTCCATATCTTCTATCTATCATCCCATCTCTATCTCATCTATCTATCCCATATCATCGTCTATCTAATCCCATATCTATCTATCTATCTATCTATCTATCTATCTATCCTATCTACTATCATCTAGCTACTCTCTATCTATCTATCTACTATCTATTCTATCTTCTATCTATCTATCTATCCCATATCTATCTATCTATCTATCCATATCTATTATCTATCCCATATCTATCTATCTATCCCATATCTATCTATCCTTATCTATCTATCTATCTATCTATCGAATCTCTCCAACATCTATCGATCTATCATCCTATCTATCTATCTAATCTATCTATCTATCTATCTATCTATCTATCTAATCTCTCTATCTCTCTATCTATCTATCCCTATCTATCTAGTCCATATCTTCTATCCCAGATCTATCTATCTATCTATCTATCTATCTATCTAGCATCTATCTGATCTATCTATCTATCTATCTATCTATCTAATCTATCTATCTATAAAAGATAGTTCTAGCTATCTATCTATCCCATATCTATCTATCATCCCCATATCTATCTATTCTATCTATCTATTCCATATCTATCTTATCCATATCTATCTAATTCCATATCTATCTATCTATCTATCTAGCTCTCTATCCTATCTATCTATCTATCTATCTATCTCTCTATCTATCTATCTATCTATCTATCAACAAAAAAAAATTCATCTACTATCTATCTATCTATCCAGAGCAATCTTATCCCAGATCAATTATTCCATAATTTCTATTGCCATATCTATCTATCAATATCTATCTGATTCATATCTTCTATCCCAATAGCTATCTATCTATCTATCTATCTATCTATCTATCTATCTTCTATCAGTCGATCTATCTATCTATCTATCTATCTATCTATCTATCTATCTATCTACTATCTATTGGATCTATCTTCTATCTATCCTATCTATCTATCTCTCTATCTCTCATCTATCTATCTATCTATCTATCTATCTATCTATCTAGCTATCCATATCATATCTATCTATCCCATATCTATCTATCCCATATCTATCTATCCCATATAACAATCACTGGATTAGACAATGTGAAATTAAATTTAGTCACATCTCTCCCTTGTTTTCAGTGCTGTGTGATTTGAACACAATTCATCCCTAAGGGCAGTTTTCTGGAGAAAAAAAATGGCAGTCATCACCCAAAATTCAGTGACGTTAGTTTAGCATTATCAAAGCCAAGCAACTGTTAGAATAAATATAATATTATGAGATAGCAGTGGCATTATGCAACCATGTATGTATTATATTATTTATATATATATATTTATATCGTTATCTAGAAGATATCATGATGTACATCCTGCAAGGTGATTCTAAATCCGTAGAAACCTTGGATTACTATTGGCGTCCTTTGGTTTGTAACTAACAGAGTAGATTCTCTATTCCTTCCAGTTCTGTTATGCCAACCTGCCCACCATTAGTCTGAACCCATTCTCTCAACTTTCTTTGAGAGCAAAAAAAGGGGCCAAAACCCCAAAAAACTAAGAAATGGAACAAGAGAATAAAGAACGTAGAGATGCGTCGCCGTACACGTGTGGACATTTTACCGCACGTTTCCATCTGTAGTCTGGGTCCAGGACTGCAAATACAAAGAACCTTGCTTATTTATTTACTATGAGCCCTGGAGGGAGGGAGAAGAGTGACATTATTTCAGGACTGTGGTTATGTAATGTGGATGTTAATTAAATTAAAACAAGATTATATGCTTGGCCTGCTCGGAAAGTTGCCTTAAGAAACAGATTTTATTACGCGCTTTAGAAGTTGTATAGGGTGCACTGATTTTTTTTTTCTCCTGCAGAATATTGCTTCTATAAATCCCAAAACACCATGAATGAATCTCAGTATAGTGGCCTCATTAATAATGTCTCATACGCTTACTCAGAGTCAGTGTGCGTGTGTACATACACCCCTCCTGCCCCCTCTTTTTTTAATTTCTGCTTATATCTACGACAATCTCCAGTAAGGCCGGGACATTTAATGAACGGGGAGGCTTGTGGAATAACGTTTACCTTAGAACGTAGACATGTGCACAGTAAAGTGCCAGGGCCGCTTGTGTTATGTGTTTTTGATAGGTGAATGCAGCCCCCTGTTCTGTAGGGCCATAAATACCACCTGCAGAAGACCCCCCCACCCACCTCTTCACCCCCCAATTACTCCGAATGCTCATTCAATCATTAGGAGGCTGTTGGAAAAAGAGTTGATAAGAGACGGCAACTTATATTGTGGACAGGGGGTTTGAGAGTTAAAAAAATGGGGAGCGAGATTGAAGGGGCAATCACATGTACAGGACCAGAAGAAGGGGAAACGTGGGACATGACTTGAAATACATAGAGTTCTGAAGGAGAATTCGAAGGGCGTTGAATAGCAGGTGGCGAAACTTTCAAGGGTAAAACATTACCAAATGTTAGTTATCCCGTGGTTCCCAAAACTTCCCTGCACCCCCTTTTCTATTTAGGAAAATTATTGAGCCCCCCCTCCCTATTCAAACACAGGTTATGAATGAGGGCCTGCACCCCCCCCCTGGAATACCTTTGCGCTCCCCAGGAACCACTGATTTTAACAATTCTTTAAACAGACTTCAAGCAGATATAGACAACGAAGTAAAAGATGCCAGGGACAAACGTCTATACCAGGGCTAGGCAATCTGCTGCGCTCAGGCGTCCGTAAATAGGTGGGAAATGAAGGAGCCCCACTTTAGGTGCCCCATTCCCGGCCAATCCTTTGGTCGATTTAGGGAATCGGAAGGGAAGGGATTCATGTCCGTTACCTGTTTGACAGAACTGTCTTGTTTGTTTTTTTTAAATGACAATAAAATCCTCTAAGACTTACTGCCCTCCTTTGGCAATGCTACCTCCATTACATGGAGGTCAATAGTGCCGCCTACCCCCTGCCCCTTGGATGTCATATATGAAGTCATCGGAAAGATTGACTGGTCTGACGATACAGGGGATTTCAGGGGGATTTCAGCAGACAGGTGAGTACGCCCACTGTTAGCTCAGGGTTAGTTTTGCTAGCCCAGGAAGTTAAACACTGAATATGGAACAAGCAAAGTGGAAGACTATAACACATGTGACATTAAAATGTCAACTAGAAGGCATTAACTTCTGAAATAAAATGTAAAAAAAACGATTCAGATATAAGGGCACCACAGGCGGGACTTGGCCCTGGGGCCGGAGTTTGACACCTCCGTACTTTATAAAAGCAAGCTCCTAGATTGACTGAATACCAAGATGGCCTTCACAAATAGTGTTGGGCTCGAATATTCGATTTTCGAATATTTAGCTCGAATATCGCTATTTCGCCATTTTGTGAATATTCGCGAATATATCATCGGATATCCGACGCGATCACGATTTTTCGCGATTTTATTGCGATTTTATAATCGCAATTTCAATATCGCGATCCATTGCAATGAATGGGATTGCGATTATATAATCGCAATGCGATTTTTTAAAACGAAAATGACGGATATTCTCCCAGTCGAATATCCAAGCTCCATTGACTTGCATGCATTGCGCATATGTGATCGCAATTGCGATTTTTAGATCGCAATTCATGTCGTAAGTGCGGATATTCGAGATTACGAATATGGAATCGAATATTATGGCGGATATTCGCGAAATTACGCAAATTCGAATATTGCCTAGTCGCTCATCACTGTTCACAAATACATTATGAACTTTCAATAGAGTGAATAAAACTAAATCGCGAAGGGTTTATTTTATGAATGTATTTTGTAAAGCACTATAGACACATGTAAAGCACTGACACAATCATGAAGGGTTTAATTTATGGTATGGTGATGAATTTTGTAAAGCACTATAGACACATGTAAAGCAATGACACAATAATAATTGTCTATAAATATATCTCAGCTGCAGGTGTCGCTGTGTACACAGATGCTACAGGAGTAAGTTGGCCATTAATCAAACTCTTCCTACAGACTTCAAGCCCAACTGCGCCACCTGTTGGCTACACGGAGTACTGAGCTTTATTTAAATAAAATCAGAGTTTCCTTACCTTCAGAAAGCATTTCATTTATATTTCATTTCGAACACATCAAACCCACCTTAAGCACAAACACTTCTCTAGCTGCCACGTTCCAATTCTGCAACTAAATAACAGACACTTTTTTATATATCTACAAATGATTTTTAGTACAAAAGCTGAATTTAAATTCGGAATGCCTTTTTCTGCCATAGATAAACCTTGATTGTCACTAACACTTCTATAGCAATGCTTACAACACACTATTGTATACATCTGAATACATCTTCTGTCCATATGATAATGTGACTAAAAGCTGATTTACTAAAGCTGGCTGTTCACTTGGCAAACTAAATGTATAAACCCTTATAAAAGGACAAATGTTAAATTTTTTAGCCCCCCAGCGGTCAGCCTGTAACAAGTATTGGCAATCAAAGCAGAGTACAGAACCCTCTCTCCTCTCCCCTTCACACCCACAGCATCATTGATGAGGAGGATGTGAGGAGGAACAGCGACATTGTCTGCTTAACACACAGGCCAATGGTGCCATCCTCCCTGCCTCTAAGGGCTTGTTTCCATTATACTTTGGGACCCCTCCGCTGAGCGTATATGCTTAGCATAGGTCCCGACGTATCACACAGACATTGCCTGCTCGGCGGATGATCTGTTTACACATCCACCGGTGCATAGGCTAAACGTACTCAACTACGTTCAGCCTTACATCGGCGGAGCGGCTCGGCACAGTGAACACAGATCCTCCGCCGAGCAGGTAAGTCTATCTGCTACGTCGGGACCTCCCGCTAAGCATATACACTTAGCGGAGGGGTCCCGACGTAATGGAAACATAGCCTTAGATGACGCCAGAGAGGTAAACCCACAACTACAGTCGATGTTCAGCATCGCAGCAGGCTTGTTGGGTAGAGGTAAGTGTACCCAAGTGTAGCTCAGGGTGAGTTTGTTTAGTAAAGCAACCCTACCCCCACCTACACTTGTGACAACTAGGGAAGGATCTACTTAAAGCAGACCTATCACCTGCTTTTATACTTGTTGTGATTGCCACTAGATAATAGGGCAAACAAAAAACTTCCCTAAATGAGTGAATTCAGAATGTTCCTAGTGGTCTCTCCTTCTCTGTGATGAGGCAGCACCACTGAGAGGGAAAAAGAGCCAACATCTCTAAGAGCAGTGACAGCCGGGAAAGTACCTGATCACGTTCTGTTTTGAAAACTACACACAGATCGTTGTGGTAACTCAAACTTTAATTTTATATACAGATATATATCATTTTGAGATTTTGAATATGCATCCGCTTTAATTACTTACATAAATGTTTCTAGGAGGACTGCTTTTGAAAGCAACCCTCCAATATGTATCATTCTCCTCTAAATGCTTTTAAAACTGAACAAATGGTGGAGGCAGAAAGCTGTCCGAAAGACAGTTAAAAGAAAAAAAAAAAAGTGTAAACCATATAAACATCAATCATTGAGAAGGAAAGTTTATGGTTTTACCAACATCCCTTCTTCCTATGAAATAACGATCCTGCGAGAAAGGCAGCGGAACTCTCGGGTCAAATATTGCGGCTTGTCTATTTTGGAAGAGCTGGTGATGACCAGTAGTAGTGAGCGGGTCTTACACCACGAGCAGATGTTTCCCTCCAATCAGACAAGTAACCATTAGAGCGGTGATGTAATGTGCCCAGGAAGTACTTCCATTCATGGACAGAGATAACAAGAAAGGCACGGCGTAGTTTTATCAGTGGTCGCCTCCATCCTGTGCTAAGTAATCTTGTGGTGGCTCACGGCTGAGTATAATGGTTTAATATGTCATGTGAAACATTTATCTTGTTCGGTGGTAAAAATAAATGTGTAAATATATAATACGGCGGATCACACACATAAGCCTTTTCTAGTTACTTAAGCCCCCCATGCACCTTAAGATTACTCCATACAATTTCCATTAGATCTACCAACAACTATGTAGTTCCGGGTACTCCCTGATAGAATACATAGTGATTGGAAGGTATATATCACTG
>CM070032.1:9925775-9935858 GCA_036250615.1 Ptychadena robeensis
ATGTAGTGCCAGGTCCTCCCTGATAGAATACATAGTGATTGGAAGGTATATATCACAGCCGTCCCCATCCGAACGAATGGGATTGGATCAAAATTATCCGTCATGTCGGATCATTGTGCGATCCGTCATGACGGCAGATTTTAGTCCAATATGGCAAGTTGGCGCACGCGATTCCTTGCCGAGCCGTTCCTGATGGGATGCGGGAACGCGAACAGCATCCGATAGGCGGGTCTGGCAGGCAGGAATCGGCCCGTTTATGCCCAGCTTATGAAAGTTTAACATTTGGACTGCAGGTCTCAGAAAATGTCAGGGTTGTACTACTGAGGTATGAGATCTGGGGGTTCAAACGGTGTTGTACTGTGGAAGTTACATGTGACCCAAAGCCAGCTGGTGACCTGTAGATGGAGACAGCTAATCGGAAGATCAATCAGGAACAGGGAGGTCCATCTGCAGCAGAATCTACCATGCAGGATGCTGACGCACAGGACAGTGAGGGAGACAGGGAGGAAGATGGTACTTATTAATACCACGCTACATATGGATTGAGTACCAAACACCATCTCCTGGTATCTCATCTGAGGAGCTCACTTAACAAGTTATGTGCACCCCTGATATTAGTATATGTAAATACATAAGTATTTAGAAAGCCTTGAAGGAGGTCAACAGAAGTTCCATTGCAACTATCAATAAATGATCTAAAACTAATATACCTGACACAATCCCAAAGCCTGTTGGTATAGATTCTGAGCATATTTTTTGCACAGGAGAGGACCGAGCTAAACATGTAATTACCGTATTTTTCAGACCATAAGAGACACCTTTTCACCCCCAAAATCGGGGGGAAATAGTGTCTGCGTCTTAGCTCTCCTGAGCTGTCAGATGAGAGATGCGGCCACAGTCAGATTCCTCATCTGTACTGTACTGTTTCTACCAGCAGAGCCCTGCTGATAGAAGCAGTACATCAGAGAGACACACATGGAAGTTGCCAGCCCGCAGCTTCCATGTATGTCTGTCAGTAACTGCAATCAGCGTGCAGCTCACCTGGCAAGAAGGGAGACGAGCCTGCAGAATTCCCCGCTCACCCTCCCCTTCTGCCTGAAGTGTGCTCTATAGCCACACCATTTTTTGGGGCTGAAATTGGGTACTGCAGGACATTTTTTCTACAACTGATTAAAAACAGGGTGCGTTTTATGGTCCGGTGCGCCTTATAGTCCGAAAAATACGGTATCACTAATAATAATAACAAAGCAATAAACCACAATCAACAGCCATTATCAGCAGTTGTACACTGGCACCTCTAACATAAGACATGGCTAGTGACAGTTTTAAACATAAAGGCTTTGATGGCAGGGCAGGTTTAGCTGTGGAACGGAGGGAGGCATCTATGAGCAGAGACAGTGGGTAGCTGAGAAATGTCTCCATGCTTTTGTTATCCTGCCCTTCTCACTGGGGCTCATGGTTTATCTGAGTGTGTAACTGGATACTATTACCAGACAGAATATAACAATAATACTCACCCATTGAGCTGCTATGAAAAGGCCTCCGCCTGGAGTTATTGCTTGAATAATGATAGTACTGTGAGCCAGGCTTTGTGGGTGAAAGAGCCCCTGAATTGCCAATGTCCATTTCACCTCCGAGAAGGCTTTGCTGAAAATGAAGCAAGAAAAGCACATTTATTCTCACAATAAAAAAAAAAGAAGCAACTGAAAACAGCTTTATACAAGAACATAACACAATTCCAATAATATTCCTAACAGACAACATTGAATATAACATTCTAACTTAAAGTCAGTCCTGTCCTGGGGAATAAAGAGCAAATAATCCAACCATAGCAAATGTAATGTTCCCTGACATAGCAAAAGCATTCAGTATTGCTTCCCCCGGGACCCTACAACCTGACATTATATAACATCAATCATATAAACACAAATCTTTCATTATTACCGTAAATACTTGAATATAAGCCGACATTTTCAGCACCTGAAATGTGGGATTGTAAAGCCCCTGAACATGATATCGTCACCAAAAGAAAACTACTGGGTGGGTATTCGAAAAAATAAACAGAATAGATTGGCACCATAAAAAGTAGGACCTCATCCCATAATATATTTAAATCAAACCAAACGGATCTGGTGGTGGACCGGATCCTAATAATGGGGTGGCTAAGCCCTTGGGACTTTAAATAGGCTATTATTATTATAGATATTTGGAATTATATCATCACCACAATTAGCTGGAGATGTATAGAAGTGTTGTAGGAACATTGAAAAAAATTTATTGCTCTAGCACCTGTAGTGTTTCAATAAATTAGGTTCAAAGTCAAGTTATTTTAAAATTTGACTTAATTTTTAACTAGAGCAGCACTTTTTTCATTAAAATGACCCCACAACCCTTCTCTACAACTTCTGCAGTTTTGGTGATGATGCCATGTTCAGGGGTTATGAAATTAACTTAAGCTGGGCATACATGGGTCACTTCCTGCATGGCAATCATTCGGTGAACAATAGTTTGGGAATCCATTGCTGTCCACCTGGAGAGATTGATCCCACTCCAAGTAAATGTCGATTGAAGAGGGATCTGACATATTGGTAAATCCCAGTGAGATGAGCATAACTTATTAAGTATCGGCCAGGGATCAATTGGCAAAGGTGTTGCATATCTATTCGTCAAATGATAAGTTGTGTCACCGCACTGCAATCACACCAAAATCCACCTGTATATGGTGAATGGAATCCACCTGTATATGGCCAATGGAATCCGCCTGTATATGGCCGATGGAATCCACCTGTATATGGCCGATGGAATCCGCCTGTATATGGCCAATGGAATCCACCTGTATATGGCCAATGCAATCCACCTGTATATGGCCAATGCAATCCGCCTGTATATGGCCGATGGAATCCGCCTGCATATGGCCAATGGAATCCGCCTGCATATGGCCAATCGAATCCGCCTGTATATGGGCAATGGAATTCGCCTGTATATGGCCAATGGAATCTGCCTGTATATGGCCAATGGAATCCATCTGTATATGGTCAATGGAATCTGGCTGTATATGGCCAATGCAATCCACCTGTATATGGCCAATGGAATCCATCTGTATATGGCCAATGCAATCCGCCTGTATATGGCCAATGAAATCCACCTGTATATGGCCAATGAAATCCACCTGTATATGGCCAATGGAATCCACCTGTATATGGCCAATGGAATCCACCTGTATATGGGCAATGAAATCCACCTGTATATGGCCAATGAAATCCACCTGTATATGGCCAATGGAATCCACCTGTATATGGGCAATGAAATCCGCCTGTATATGGCCAATGGAATCCGCCTGTATATGGCCAATAGAATCTGCCTGTATATGGCCAATGGAATCCGCCTGTAGATGGCCAATGGAATCTGCCTGTATATGGCCAGCTTTACAAATCAGCTAGTTGAGATAATAACATCTCAAAACAAAAGTTTTCAGTTTTCCAGAATTTTTTGTACAATTAGTTTCCATGCATTCTGGTCGGCTTGTACCTGAGTATATACGTTAAATGATTTGTTTTAACCAATTTTTTTATATTTATTCATTTTCTACTATCCGGCAAGATGTATCGTTTACACGTTTGCACATGAATAATATATATACCGTATATATATATATACACCAGATTCATAAATACAATTGCTGAATAGGCAGATGTACAGTTGAGCAGTTTAGAAAGAAAGATGCAACTTTTTTGCTCCTCTAAAGCCCCCCACACATGCATAGTTCCCGGCGCGATCGCTGAGTGGCCAATTGCAGAATGATGACATGTGGCCGATCCTTCAGGGAATCGAAGCTCACCAATTATGTGCAAAAACAAAAGACGGATTGTTGTGCGACTTTTGGTGCAATACAGGTCGATCGCTCCAGGTAGGTGCCTTTCTTTTGTAGACGATTGGTCACTGAGTGATAGATTGTCCCCAAAATCACCCACAGATCTATGTGCATATGGTGGGCTTCAAGGTAGCAATACACCTGACGTTTTTTTGTTCAATCCCCTGCAACGATCGTTCAATGAGGTGGATTGAGCAGGAATCGATTCCTGCGCACCTGGACTAAAATAATTGATATCCAAGAAGAGATCGAACGGAAAGCAATCTGACATTTACTCAGTGACCAATGTACGTTAGTGGTGACCTTCTATCCATTCCTATTGGATCAGACTCGTGTAGCATATACAAGCACTTCAGATACATCCACCCTGACATCATTTCCGATCAAATGAATGTGAGGAATCACCTTTTTCACCTGCAATCATTTCTGGAAATCATCAACGATAACTCTATTAACTAAGGTGGTGCGCACTTTGAACGTCGATTACTCAGATCAAATTGAAAGACGTTTGCAAAAGAATTGTCTATGGCCATCCTTACTTAAAATACTCATATAATAAACAAACAAACCCACATTAAATGTAAGCTGAACATAACACTTAGCTAGAAGAGAGGAGAGACAACAAAAACATTTTACGTAGCTGCAACTACACAATACAAAGGACAAAAAGCAGGAAAAATAAAACAAATGATTACCACAATGAAGCAAGACGATCGGCACGTTCCCACCATCGCAGCATAGCAAGGCACCGGTGCCTCGGTAGAAGCTGCCGGAGTTGTCAGCGGGGCAAACGTTCAATAAAACTAATAAGTGGAAGGTAATCACAACCAACCTATTTACTATCAGCAATTCGCCACGTTGAAACTTACCCGTAACATACAAGCTCCTTGATTACACCTAGCAGCGGAAACATTGTCCTGTAATTGTTCTCACGTGGAACGAAGCAGGTGTAGATCCAGACATCCCATTCCTCGTTTATATTAAGAAATTATTTATATTTTATATATATAAAAAAATTTAAAATTAAGTGGGGAAAAAAAAAACTTTATCTGTACTTGTAATCAACTTTTTACCGAGTGAACTAATTACTGTACTTGATAAAGTACAGAATGTGTTTTGCCTAATCTATATTCTAATCACTGTGTCACTCACAACAGACTTAGTAATGCTTCACTAACGCAGTATTCACATGCAAAATACCCTAAATGGGCCAATTATGACTCTTCTCCTCTTCCACAGTTAACCCGCTGAGGGCTGAAAGAAAATCACAAGCCGCTCCGCCAATAAAACAAAGAGCCCTTGTTTTAGGAGGATTCCTAAATAGCTCGACAAAGGGGCACGTCTCCAGCTATGGAGCAGTTGGTCCAATATGACCCGTGAGATGGAAACAGAGAGAATGGGACTATTCCGCTCCTGGGGCGGCACAACTTTCCAAACTACATGAACCAGCCATGGGACGGGGAGCGGGACTTGTAATAGTGTTGAGGGACTTGCTGTAAAGTTTAGGATGTTAGGTAAAATACACAAGAATTCTTTGGTGAATTAAAAATAACGGAAGATGAAAAAGTCAAACGGCAGAAGTTTAAATGTGAAGAGGAACGCTCATATCACATGTAAAAGCTTCTTCAGAACTTGTTCATAAAATGTTACGGATGAAATCTGATAAAGAACAGTGCTGTTCTGTGAATATTCTAATTGTGAATTAATTGCGAATATCGGCACTGCAATTCGTGAACATCTTGTATCTAGTGCTATATCCTCATAATTGCGAATATTCAAGATTTTAAATATCAGAACCCTAAACTACTGTGCATTGTATATGAACAAAACAAGCATTTGTGCACCTCGGTTGCTTAGGAATTTATCCTGTGCAAATCCAAAGAGTTGTGACTTTTAAACGGCAGTTGATCACTGGTAAACAATTTAAAGAATAATAATTGAATTTAATATTTGTCACTGCGTGAAAATATGCTTATGCATTTAAGTCCTTGCATTTGTCTCGACGCATTTCGCGATGATATGATCGCTTCTTCAGGAGGAATGTACAAGGTAGTAAAGCTGCAAATATAGAAACCATTAACCATGTGTAGAATTAGGATTATCATATTATTGCCAGAATCCCTGGCAGCTTGTAAGGTGGATGTTCCTGCTGTTTCACCGGCTGGGGGCTGGGCGCCCAGGTTGTTGGGGAACGGGGAGCACACTTGGAGACTCAGCGCGACTCAATTCGTGAATATCTCGTATCTAGTGCTATATCTTCATAATCGCGAATATTTAAGATTTTAAACATCAGAACCCTAAACTACCGTGCATTGAGTTCCCAATATGCACATGTACAAGTGCCGATTTGCTCAATTAAGGTAATAATGACTGGAGATCACAAATTCTTAGAAATTACAAATTTATTGTGAATATTAGATTTTTCGGTATTCGATATTTTGCCAATATGAGTATTGCCTACACTGCTCATCACTATTGAAGAATAAATAGCAGCCATTTTCAATAGTTAAATACTGTACAACTTATGATTAAAAAAAAGTATAAATCATTTTTAGGGCAGGGGTGTTCAGACTCTGTTGGCTTGCAAATAGTTTTTTAAATTTAAAAAGTTTGCAAATAGTTTTTTAAATTTAAAAAGTTTTATAAATGTATATAATAATTTAGTCATAAAGTGTCAATATAGGCTTCAGAAGAGCAAAAAGATAAAGGTGCCTTCTGTTACATAGTTATTCAATTATATAGTGTTAATATGGGCTTGAGTTCACTGTTCACTGTCAATACGGTGGCTCAGGTGGTTAGCCCTCTGACCATGCAGCACTAGAGTCCTAGGTTCAAATCCTGGCCTGGGCACTGTCTGCAAGGAGTTTGTATGTTCTCCCCGTGTCTGTGTGGGTTTCCTCTGGGTACTCCGGTTTCCTCCCACACTCCAAAGACATGCAGTAGGTTAATTGGCTTTCCCAAATAAAGTCTCCTATGTTAAGGCCCCCATACACCTTACAATCTTTCATTACAATATCTGTACAATCAAATTTTGTTCTACCAAAACTATGTAATATGAGGACCTGTCTAATCCTTCCAATCACTATGTATTCTATCAGGGAGGACCCGGCACTACATAGCAGTGATATATACCTTCCAATCACTATGTATTCTATCAGAGAGGCCACTATACTACACAGTTGTTGGTAGATCTAATGGAGATTGTATGGATCGATCTTGAGGTGTATGGGGGGGGGCTTAAGTTACATGTGACCCATGACTATGTTGGTTACATGTACATGACTATGGTAGGGACATTAGATGATGAGCTCCTCTGAGAGAGTTAGTGATATGACTATATATGCTCTGTAAAGCGCTGCGTAATATGTCGGCGCTATAAAAATACAAGATAAAAATAATACAAGCTTGTTAATAAAGTTAAGGGGAAAAAAAGGGATTAGCTTCCCGATGTTCTACCTGTGCCTTCCCGATCAACCAGTAGATCATGATTGTCTACGTAGGCACCTCTGTTTTAAAATATCCAATTCACTCATATAAGGAATGGACAGCAGGCAAACAGCTCAATGCAGATGAAATACATTTATAGAACTTTTTTTTACTTGTTCATGGATTCATATGTCTGTCTGTCTGTCCAGTCCTGAGATTTATGGGGCTCTACCAAACAGCATGTTAATGACTTTTCTTGGAAAGCAGTAAAAGTGCCAGCAGACCGAAAAAAATCTTTTTTGTTTCAAGAAAATACCTTAAGTTCCTGCCAGAAGCTCGGTCGCCCTCATTCTCAGTGGTAACGCTCTGCTGGCTGATGTTACCTGTGCAGAGTTGCCAGTAATCTGACACAATTCTTGTGGAAAAAAAAAACTGTGAATAACATGTAAGCATTTCTTTTTTTTGTGCTCCATCTAAAAAAGGAAATGTGATAACATTTTTGAAGAGTAAACGAAAACAGCAGTGATGATCACTTGACATGGCCGTGCTGGGCCACACCTACAAATTGGGGTCACATGGGGTCACATGACCACAAAAAAGAAAACTCAAAAAAGAAGGAGGAGGAGCTGGGGAGACGTCATCACGCTGCTGCAGGGTACATTGGATGGCTCTGAGCCATCTGTACCCTGTTTAACAACAACATGTTCACCTTTCTTTACCACCCTCATGGATTGAGCATTTAGAAAAAAAAATCTGCTCATGTCATATCTTTGATCTCTTCTCCTGACAATAATCATTGGCTCACAGCACCAGCATTCCATTTCCTAGTCTGAGCTCTGCTTTACAGGGGATTAGACGAGTCTGCTACCAAACAAAATAAACTGTTTAATAAATATGTCGCTGCCCGGAGTTCAACTCTAATGAGAAACTGTCAACTTATTTGCACCATATAGATGATGAACAGGAAGTGCAATCATGTCCATGCACTGTGGCCATTCATAAGAGATACAATAGCTTGGATGGGCTGTTCATATAAATTTTCCAAAAACGTTGTGTATATATATATATACTGAGGGTCCCCATCCAAAATATTGTCTAGGGATGGATTGCCAAAAGTAGTGCACATCTTTTCGCAGAGCGATTGAATGGGAATTGCCCAGTTTAAGCCTCAGCAAGCCTTTGATGTTGGATGACCAGTATGAGATATGGAAGGCTCCATGATTAATGGCCATATACAGAAAATGTTTTCAATACACCCGGGACGTTTTATTTTTATTTATTATTTCTTTCACAAAAAGTTTGCTTTAAATGAAGTGCTGAATGTTATAAATTGCTCCCAATTCCAGAGCTTGGATTGACAATTCTCTCACACAACAGCTTTTTTTTTTTTTTTTTCACTGCTCCTGGAAATTATAGTCTGGTGTCACATATTTACCAGAGATCTACAAAGAAAGCTGTAATCATCCACAGCCCCGTGGCTGTCACTGCTCAGCCTGACAACTAATAAGGTAGAGAGATTTGGTAGCTGGCCAAGTGGTGACAAGTAGGGAGGACTAGCTGAAGACTGCTGTTCTTCCAGCTCATGAGAAGACACAACCTGATCTGACGCGCATGATCGTGGCCACACTTTCCAATAATAACTTTCTCTGCAGGCGTGCAGATGTGCGGAACTTACCGGGGCAGATGTCCAAATGGACAGCAGGCAGGACGGCACTTTGCTTTACCTGCTCAGCATATAGAAATGGTGTAGAAGTTTCAACTAGTTAAGGGGTTAAGACTTGCACAGAAGGGGCAAAGCATTATGGTATGATCCCTCTATATTAGTGTTGAGCAAGAATATTTGAAACTCGAATATATTCGACGAATATCCGTCATTCAAGAATTTGCAATATTACGTGAATGTGTGCTCGGATATTTGCAATGGCGGATATTCGTCATATTATGCTTCATCATTGTTTACCGCCATACATCACGCATATTTGTGCGCATTGCGAATGGATACACTCAATACGCACTGTGCTTGTACTGGCTAGGGTCACAGAATGAAGAAGAGAAGCTGTAAAGTTGCATTGTGAATCTTTGTGAAAAATTGCGAACGGGCGCACGCAATGGAAGGCAATGGAATAGAGTCAAATCTAATTTTATGAATTCAGAATGTTTTTTGTATATTCACGAATTTGAATATACCAGATGCCGATCAACACTACTCTATATATGTAATAAGAGTTTCACCTTTTATTTATATGACCATTTATATCAAACCTCTACCAGCACTCCAGCACCAGTTTCGCAAACCAATACAATTATAATGTATACAAATGTTTGCCAACATTCAAACTTTAGACTATTATGATTATATGAATCCCCAAGCTGGTCACTAGCAGTGGCTTTAGGCAGAAACCCACTAAACATCTTTAACTGCTTGTTTTAACACTGATGAGTAGCTGTTCCTTTTAGAGAGGGACGAGTCACCACCTAAAAAAAACTTTAAACAAAATTATTTTTAATATTCGGATGAACTTAAGTTTTTCTTACAATTCATTATAAACATCAATGAGTTCTATGAACTCACACTACTTCATCAATGTATATAAGCAATATTCAAAAATATGTATATAAGGAGCCTTCATTTAAACTGGGTGATGGCCCCCATACACCTTACAATCTTTCCATACAATTTCTGTACAATCAAATTTTGTTCTACCAAAACCATATAATATGGGGACCTTTCTAATCCTTTTAATCACTATGTATTCTATCAGGGAGGACCCGGCACTACATAGCAG
>CM070032.1:9971337-9988816 GCA_036250615.1 Ptychadena robeensis
TGGAAGGTATATATCACTGCTATGTAGTGCCGGGTCCTCCCTGATAGAATACATATAGAAGGTTTAGAAAGATCCTCATGTTACATGGTTTTGGTAGAAGAAAAGATGATTGTACAGAAATTGTATGGTAACATTGTAAGGTGTACGGGGGCTTTACTTGTTAAATTAACACGTAACAGTAAACAAATACTAAACATCCACTAACACCCATTAAAATTTACATTGCATAAAGTTGACTATTTACAGTTTGCCTGAGAAATAACAAGATACCTGTGTGAGAAGGTTACATTTAAGCTTGCTCAAGTGAGAGACTTCACTGCCCCGCAACAAGCATGCATTGCCAGGAGTAGGAGAATAGCAGCTCCCATCTGAGGCTTCTCACACAGGTGTTTTCTAAATGATTCCTGGCTCCAAACGCACAGCACTCAGGTACATGGGGGGAAGTAGGATGTTTCCGCAAATAATAAACATCCACCAAATAAAGGGGCCACATGTGTAAACAACATTCTAATTAGATACGGAATGTCTCTTCCTGTTGATATTAGCAGAGTGCTGTTAGATAAACACAGTTTTCATACATAAGCTAATTGTGAATTAATACAAATGCTACAGAGCATTTCCAGGACAAGCAATAAAGCCCAGGACGCTGCTAACCTTTCAGTCCATGTTGAGGAAAATAAACAGGTAAATATCTACAGTGCTGGGCGACTAGACGACATACATGGAAAGAACACAAAAGAATAGCAACAGGAGTTATTATTAAATTTCACATTATTTTTTCATTTCCGCTTCCAAAAAGTTTTTTTTACTAAATAATCACCACGGTTAGAATATTCAATGTTTTATTACAATTTGTGTTATTTTGGATGTAAAAGCCAAATAAGAAAAAGAATGGCAAAATTTTTCACATTTCACTAACTTGTTCTCTTTAGCACAGTGCTTCCCTCCCCATACAAATCAGTAGGTTAGAACCTAGGTGCCCAACCTGCAGCCCGGTGGCCACATGCGCCCCTTTGGGCATTGTTCGGCGGCCCCCCTTGGTCCTTCACATGCGGCCCCCAAAACTGTTAATGCATAGGGCATAGCAACTCATCTGTGAAGCGGTCACACGCTGACTCAGCTTTCCTAATCAACTTTGGTTCCTGCATCAGTAAAATTGTCAATGTTGATCAGGGAAACCAGGTCTACATATGAGCACTGCACCCAGGGGCAGGAGGGGGGCTGGGTGCTGTCTGGTTTTGACTGCCTGTCGGGATCTGGTCCACCACCTGCTGAGATATGTTGACAGGGGCAGGGTCTATGTTATGTGCGGCCCTTTAGTATTGCCGAGGGCCGCACTTGTGGCCCTCCATATCAACTCAGTTGCCCACCACTGGGTTAGAAGATCAAGTGCAGGTCACAAGTGGGTCAACTGCAAGTTAAATAGAACCATTGGATTCACACATTTTGGTAGGTCACCACACAACTGCTATGGTGTGGGTATTTTATTCATACTCTTAGGATCCCCATACACCTTTAGATTTCTCTGTCAGATTTCCTTTAGATCTCCTTTTGTTTTACCAAAACCATGTAATATGAGGTACTTTCTAAACAATCAAGTCTACCTGTGTTCAATCGCAGAGGACCTGGCACTATATAGTTGTTGGTAGATCTAATGGAAATTGTATGGAGCGGTCTAAAGGTGTATGGTGGGCTTCAGGTGTGGTATCTTTACCATTGCTGAAGATGTAGAGAAGGGTTGTGGGAACATTTCAAGAAAAACAAAACAAAACCATTGCTCTAGGACAGTGGTTCTTAACGTTTTTAGATCCGTGACCCTGAAAATGACGTCACAATGTATAACTTCCTGTATTTGAAATACGGAAGCGCTGGTGTGGGAGAGATACTTTGCGGCGTCACTTTCAGCACAATAACGCACAGCCCAATCCCCCACAGCTAGTGCAAATGATGTGCGGGGTGGGAAGTTAGGAGGTAGGGGGCCTTACGCTCCCTTCTAACTTCCCTCCTTGCTTGTGGACATCAGTGCTGTTGCTTGTTAGCAGCAGCTCTGATGCTTTCATTGAACTCTCTGACCCTTGTGAAATGTTAGTTCAACCCCCAAGGGGATCCCAACCCACATGTTGGGAACCACTGCTCTAGCATATGTAGATTTTACATAAATGAAGTTGTGTTACAGCAATGCTTTCTTTTTTGAAGTATACCCTCAACCTTTCTCTACATCTCCAGCAAGTTAAGTGATGGTTCCATGCTCATTGCCTTTGCAATAACATCACAGAATCAAACTAGTCGAATTTTCCCAATAATATTTCTATCATTGTTTAGAGCCTATTGATGAAGCTACCACTAGGGGGAGCCCTCAGGAGGTGGCAGATGAGAAGTGCATTTGATGTTCCTAGTAGAACCTTTCACATCTAGCAGTGAATCTAGCAAGTTGTTTGTTTTGTTGTTTTTTTCTTTTTTTGGGGGGAGTGGCAGCCTTTTCAGCCATTTCTACCTGCACTGACTAGCCAATAGTGACGCCAATAGAGTGGCCCTATCCAAACTATGATGTCATAGTGTCATAGCTTCCTATACTCCTCTGTCTCTAGGAGGCCGTGTGACAGGACACACAGCAGCTCAACTGGAAGAGAGAAAGTGACTAAAGATAAACTAATGGAAGGATTACCTGGCATTTTTGACTAAAGGTGCAGATTTAAAAAAACATATAACTAAATGGTATTAACTCTGTCAATAAAATGTCATATTCAAAGTAATTTTCAATTATACTTAGTAATTTCAACAGTTATTTCTAATATCTGTAAAAACTATAACTTTTCTCAGAAAAAAAATAAAAATACTTGGTGATCCTCACACATGTGAGAACATTGTCCCCTTGTCCAAGTATTATAAATATTAAATAAAAAACATATAATATATCATTATATTATTAAAAATGGCAACTGCATTGGCCGATGGCTGATTTATCATATTAAGCATTATTCACTCTGTGTTTTGTAGTATTCACAAAATAATGGTGAAGGTGTTGCACCAACTTTAAAGTGGACTTACCTCCAAAATTTGATCATTTCATGAATGGCACTAGAAGTGCCCATAACAGGGATGAATGCATAAGTAAAACAAAAAACTTGCCTGTAAGGAGTAATTTAAAGAGATCCCTTGCAGCCCCTCTTCTCTACCTTGCTCTAAAGAAGAGCTGCTGCGGATTTCACCACAGAGATAGACGGGTAAATCTGTAATCTTGGCTGTTCATTAAACTGAATGGAAAGTATTTTCCCATAGAAAACCATTATAAACGCCCCCGGTGGCCACTTGCGATATTTGCACCTGGAGTTAACCCCTGAAAGCCTGGTGAATAAATATGCTATCTGGTAAGTATATTTTTGGGGGATTGTGGAGTGCTATGCCACCATCATACCAGCTCAGAGGTAAGTCAAACTTTCATTTTACATATTTATTTTTGGGATTTTAAGCATACTTCCGCTTTAAGATAACTTTTAAGTGGCATGGTGCTCTTCGGATTCACCCTTTAATATTTGCAGGAACAGCTGCTAGGAACTTGTAACCTTCAAGCTGGCGGCACTAGGTTAACGGAACAATAATACCGAAGCTGAAAAATTGTTGTGGCTGGGAGATGTCACAGTCTAACATGTTTTGGTCACACTTGGCAGCCTTGGATGGCTCGGCAGAAGTACACATTTCATGATAAAGAAAAATCTGCCACTTAATTGCAGGTATAGTACATTATGAGGCACTAGAGCGATCTGTGACTGAGCACCGCGGCTAAGCTAACCGGTTCTGACATGTCATCTACCACGGCCAATGACATGGATAATGCTTCTTAACGTGGGTAAAATTCTATGGCATATAGGTCACTCTCTTAAGGGGAATCAATGCCCGTCTCCTTCCTTTGCATTTCCACCACGATCCTTCATTTCGCAGCCTGGAGCGGAGAGTGAAATGCAGCAATGGAACCCACTGCTCAAAGCAAAAATCTGCTTCCAGGACAATCCATTATATCTGACAAGCTAAATGTTCCATGGTGCACCATATGGCATCGGAGCAGGCCCGACGACGGAAGACAGAGATTCAGCAAATGCATCACTATTATTGAGTTTGGCTACGGATTCAACTTGCATTTATTTCCTATTTATTTGGTCCTTAAGAATGCTTAACCTTTAAATCTACATCCAGATTAATCTATGGGATGGGATGTTTGGCTTAGGGAAACGGGTGTTTTTTTGGAATAATATATCGAGGCATCTCAAAATAGTTTGGTTTTATGAAAGTCCCTGAGTGAGTAACCAACATGCCGTGTAACCTACAAGATGGCTTCAAAGTTATGTATAGAAGGCAAAAACCAATACCGTATATACTTGAGTAGAGGCCGACCCGGATATAAGCCGAGGTACCCAAAAAAAAAAATGGAAAAACTGAATGACTCGAGTATAAGCCTAGGGAGGGAAATGCAGCAACTAAGGTACAGAAACACAAAGCAAATGCACTTTTGTTTTGAGGTGTAATTATTTAACCCTCTAGGCGTTACAAGCTTTTTGCGCCATTTTTAATGGCACGAAAAGCCGTTTTCCCCGCAATTGCACTGTACTCCGCCCTCATTGCTGGCTCACTGCCCAGCCCTCTACACACCACCGGGTGTCAAATAGACGCCGGCTGCGTGTGGAGAGGAGAGCAGCGCCCCCTCCATTAACATGGAGGTCTATGACGCCGCCCCCCCCCACCCCCTTCGGCGTCACAGATGACGTCGAAGACACGGGGCCGGAAGGGCTCCGTGTGTCTGTGGCTCTTCTACAGAACCGCAGGCACACGGAGAGGCTCCGTTTGTGCCCGATCTCGGCACGGGCGCTGTTTGATCAGGGATCAAACTGCGCCCGAACTGAGTTCGGGCAAACTGCCCAGAAGGTTAATTCAGCAGATTTGTAAGTTAATTACAAAGCCCCTGAACATGATATCATCACTAGAAGTGCTGGAGATGTAGAGGAGGGATGTGGGAACATTGTAAACAAAAAGTATTGCTCTAGCATATCAAGTTTTTGCACAAAATAAGTTCAAATTTGACTTGACTTTGAACCTAATTTATGCAAAAACTACATATGCTAAAGCAATAATTTTTTTGTCCCCCCAACCCTTCTCTACATTCCCAGCAAAATTGGGGGCATGTTTGGGGGCTTTGCAATTTACTCATAGTCCACCTACAAAATGCCGCAATTTTTTTTTTTGACCCGAATATAAGCCGATTTTAATATTTTTAGCACATTTCAGGTGCTGAAAAATTCGGCTTATATTCGAGTATATAAAGTATATGGCTTAGATCAGTCATAATATACTCTAACCCAGTGGTTCCCAAACTTTCCTTGCAGGGGGCCCCTTTTCTATTTAGGAACATTATTAAGTCCCCCTCCCTATTCAAACACAGGTTAAGAATGAGGGCCCGCGCCCCCCTGGAATACCTTTGCATCTCTGGGAACTATTGGTTTAACTAGACCAATGTAAGTAAATTAAGGTCAAATATTTATAGGAGTGTCCATCCAGACCTTACATTTACACAGAATTGTTTTCTAAAGCAGGTCAGTAACACTTTACAGGTCTTAGAACGCCACCATCTTTATTATGCGGTTGTTTCATTCTAGCAGCATTCCCCATTTGCTGCATCTCCCTTCCAAAGTCAGAGCTCTGCTGTACAGGGGCTGTAAAGAGTAATAATCATTTAATACGTTTGCTGGCCTATGTCCATAAAACATTTTTAAATAACTCTAAGAATATAGAACTGGCTTAAGGCCTGGTTCACACCGATGGTCCATGCATCTCCCAACTGCCGTTGTGAGCAGGAAATGGAAAACTACACCCATTGGGTGAGAGGCAACAAGGCAGATCTCAGCCCTGGCTGCTTGAAGTCCACTCATTTAGTTTAGAATAAATTTAGTCAGGGGGATTGGTGACCAAACTAAAACCACTCAATATGGTGGGGAAGTTGTGATTTCAGAGTGGCAGCCGCCTCTTGCTGCTAGTGTTAAATTGACCTCAATATGATAGGTAGGTTTTAATGGTAACCAGTGGAGGTTGTGGGTATGGGTCACATGGGTGGTAGCCCAGGGCAACAGCTGGGCATCTGAATGTTTTTTTTGGGGGGTTTTTTCGCACGTCCGCCCATCAACTGCCCACTCAGCATCTTCAGGGACTAGCTCCTCAAAGATTCAGCAGCACCCACCAAACCCCCCCCCCCCCCCCCCCCCCCCCCCCAACAAGCTCCTCTGAGACTCATCAGCATCCCCAACCAAATACCTCCCACGAGTTCCTCCATGAGGGAAGAGAGAAGCTTATGGGGGATAGATGCTAGAGGGGGCGCTCACCCAGGGCACCAAACAGACTAGTAACTGCCCCTGATGGTAGCAATCTAGTAAACCCAACCCAGGAAACCTGGCTGTTTCCTCAACACAATACCTCATGCATGAGCAGGCTTGTTTAACCAGTTTTGAGGGGCAACATAAAATGTTAATTTAAATTTACAATCAAAAGATAAACATAACCAGTCATTTAGCAGTCAATGCTGATATTGAGTAGTCAAAGTAATATTTTCAGGGTTTATATAAAAAGCAATAAGATAATGTTTACTCTCCAATAAGAGAGTATCTGTATTATATTAATTGGACAACTGGAAGCTAACGTCCATGAACATCTCTACTACCCTGTTTCCCCGAAAATAAGGCACCCTTACATTTTTTGTCTCATGCTGAAATAGAAGGCATCCCCCGAAGATACGGTACTGTAACCCTGGACAGGGGGGATCAGAGGGGGCAATCACAATGACACAGGAGGATCAGAAGGGGTTACTAAAATGATAATCCCCCTCTGAGTCTCCTGTGCCATTTTGACTCCCCCCTCTGATCCCCCTTGTCATTTTAGGCGATTCCCCCACCCTGATAACCCAGTGCTGTATTCTTCTTCATGGAAAAATAAGACATCCCCGGAAAATAAGACGTAGGGCATCTTTTGGAGCAAAAATGAATAGAAGACACTGTCTTATATTCGGGGAGACACGGTAGAAGTAGCGCAAGAGCACGTACAAGTCAGCAAATTGCCATCTTAGCTGAACTTGTCAGCCTAGAAAATCCCATCACTGAAAATCACATACCATTTCATTATTCAACAATGAGATCTAAGTGATTAAGGGACTTCACACCATTCTTATTGAGTACTGTATTCCTCCTTTCAGTAAAGAAAAAGAACTTTGTATGCGCAATTGTTCCTTTCAGAGCGGCAGAACAATGGGATAATTCTCGCTCAGAGGTCATGTTAAAAGGCTGTTGTTGTTTGGAATGGCTTCAGTCTGGAAATTCGAACAGTGCTCCTTGTCTTCTGGAGGAACCCGGAATTCTTTCAAATGTCAATAATATTCTTTGAGACTGTAAAATATGTAAGATATACTGGCGTCTCACCACGTGGTGACGGGGCACGGCTGGACGCGACTCCCGGCAATTCTAACAAAGCCAATGTGATGCAGTCAAGTAAACATTATTTTTACTGTGGAATTTACTTTCAGGGTGAAAAATACATGAAGCCTGAATGATTTATCCATAAAATTATATAATATTCAGTAAAGCCCCCCATACACCTTAAGATCGATCCATACAATCTCCATTAGATCTACCAACAACTGTGTAGTATAGTGGCCTCCCTGATAGAATACATAGTGATTGGAAGGTATATATCACTGTTATGTAGTGCCTGGTCCTCCCTGACAGAATACATAGTGACTGGAAAGTATATATCACTGCTATGTAGTGCTGGGTCCTCCCTGATAGAATACATAGTGATTGGAAGGTATATATCACTGCTATGTAGTGTCAGGTCCTCCCTGATAGAATACATAGTGATTGGAAGATATATATCACTGCTATGTAGTGCCGGGTCTCCCTGATAGAATACATAGTGATTGGAAGGATTAGAAAGGTCCTGATATTACATGGTTTTAGGAGAACATAATATGATTGTACAGAAATTGTATGGAAAGATTGTAAAGTGTATGGGGGCCTTTAGCAAAGATAAAGAATGGGAAAAAGATGTCCAAACCTAACAATAACATTTAAAGATGTTCTTCATTTATGGGTCTACTTAACACGTTGGTTCTCCACCTTTTAAGATCCGCGAAGCTGGAAGTGATGTCACAGTGTGACTTCCTGTATTTGAAATGTGGAAGTTTCAGTGTGGAGTGTCATTTCCGGACTCCAAATATCGGAGTAAGGGGTTGTTTCCATTATACGTTGAGATCCCCGTTAAGCGTATACGCTTAGGGATTCCGTATACGTCGGATACCAGACGTAGCTCATTGACATTGCCTGCCGGCGGATCATCTGTTTACACATCCGCCGGTGCAGAGGCCGAATGTACTCGATTAGACAGACAGAAGACAGATCCTCCGCTGAGCAGGTAAGTCTATCGGGTCGTAATGGAAACATAGCCTAACACTCCACAATGCCTTTACATTCAGGTAAGTATATTTTCTATTTTCCCACCCCACTTGTGTAAATAATATGCGGGTGGGAAGTTAGGAAGGAGAGTAATGCCCCATCCCTCACAAGTTAAGTTAATAATTCTTTCTAACTTCCCACCCTGATTGTGGGCATCAGAGCTGCTGCTTGATAGCAATAGCTCTGATGCTTTCAGTGATGGTGGCGACCTCTGTGAAATGGTTGCTTGACTCCCAAAGGGGGTCACAAACCACAGGTTGAAAACCACTGATTTAACAGGTGCATATGCAGGACCAACACTTCAGCAAACCTTCAGGATTGAGTTAATGCCTCCATGGCCAACGTTATGTACTTTATACAGCTTCACTCTGAAAAACTCCTGATACTTCCAGGTACAAAGGACCATGTGACTTGGTCCATGTGATATCTTGGGCTACACAAGGCTTTCACTTGGTTGGAAAGTCTACACTAAAGTAAATCTTTGGCTTTATTTTTTATTGCAAAATCTTTATTCACTGTCCATGCAAGCCCAGATCAAGCCGGCATTACATTTACCATGGCAAAAGAAAACCTAAATAAAGACCATATACTCTTCTGCCCACAGAAGACTCCTCTGAAATCAACACCACAAATGGATCCAAAGCAGGTCCTTTGGGTTATTGATGCATCCAATGTAATTAAATGGATGCGCTGTAGCACCTATCCAGGCATCACATTGAGTCAATGTTAACGTGGGGATCCATGTTGATATGGGCATGGTACAGGCGGTCCATGGGTAGGCGTCCAAGACATAGGGATAAGGACTCATCCAATGCATTTTAACACAATGGAGACTAGGCCATAGGGCAGTTGATCTTCTGTTCCTTGTGTACTCTCAGTGCTGGCTCCCATGGCACTTTAGGACACAACAGTTATGTGGGCCAGCTGATCAAACTACAGATTGTGGGACAGGATTCCCACACAACAAGATTGTCCATTTTTGAAAGATCTTTATTGTGTTGTTCTTTACTGAGACCACAGATGCGGGTGGTAAAGATTGAGTGATAGAGATGAGCATTTTAGCCCATGGTGGCTTAAGTAACCTAAGGCCCTGTAACTACTTACTGCTATAGTAATAATACCAGTAGTCATATAGATATAGCAGTCAAGTTGATAGTACATTTGCAATAAATACCTTTTTTCCAAAAATAGGGCATCCCCCGAAAACCCTTACATGTTTGCCTCAAGCTGAAATATAAGCCCCCCCACCCAAATAAGGCACCCCCGAAGATATGGTACTTTAACTCTGGACAGGTGGGATCAGAGGGGGCAATCAAAATGACACAGGAGGATCAGAAGGGGTTACTAAAATGGTAATCCCCCCCTCTGAGTCCCCTGTGCCATTTTGATTTCCCCCTCTGCCCCCCCTGTGTCATTTAAAGTGATCCCCCACCCTGATACCCCAGTACCATATTCTTCTTCATGGAAAAATAAGACATCCCCCGAAAATAAGACGTAGGGCATCTTTGGGAGCAGAAATTTATGTAAGATACTGTCTTATTTTCGGGGGAAACACGGTAGGAAGTGACTGAAAGGGGGCTGCAGGAATTCACCATTACTAATATTCAACAAGAGGTGAACTTTGAGAAACATTTGAGAAATGAAAATATTCCATTTAGAGATCTAATTTAATCTTTACAAAAAATATTGAAAGCAACGTAAAACAAAATGGCCACCTAAAGACCTCCTACTGGGCAAATTAAAAGTACATTTCCAATACAGCAAAAAGGTGGCCTTGGAGTCACTGGCTCTTGTGACACAGACAAAACACATTCCAAATTCAACATAAGGTGACATGAATTCATTTTTGAAGTGTGATGAGTGAAAAAGCATCTGCTTAGAATGGGCATGCACCCAAGAGTTTTTAAGGAACTTCACTACTGTAATTCATTACTAGACTTTATATGCAACCTTCAAGGTTGGTTCAATGTAGCCCTTGGCCATGGGCAGAGAACACGTGTGTTACCTTAATGTTAATTATAAGAAAGATCACAGCCAAATAACCAGGAACAAATGGCTGTATATGCCGATGGAGGGAGCATTTCAAGCTAATTATATTCTTTGAAATACTTCTAGCCCATGTTTACTCCTATGCTTTCCACAAACACAAATTTTGGATATTTACAAACATCATCACTGTTTGGTGTCAAAGGCCCGTGCCATCATTGTGCTTTTTAGAAATGTTACACACATACACATAACATTACAGTTGGTTATTTGTGGCAATTTGATGGTCAGGGAAGTAAGGTGGTCTTGAGCACCAAAGTCCAAGATAAATGTGGTATGCTCGATCTCCCAAGGTGGCCTAGGTCAACTGAGGATGTATAATAAAAGTTCCTGAAGTTCCAAGCTATATTATCTCTGCTGAATAGTTTAATTTTTGGGATGATATTAGCAAAATATAGCAGTGGATTTATCAAGTAAGAGTAGCCCAAAGACAAACATTTTGCTTTACCAAGAAAAACAGCATGGACCTTGACCATATGATATTTATTTTTCTATGTTGTTCTTAACCCCCCTCCTCCCTTGCACGTTAGTTTTTGTTCACTATGGGCATTTTGTCCCTCTTAAGGGCTTAACCTCAGAGATTGGGGGGGGGGGGTAGGGGGGCAAGACAGACCTTCCAATGGGAAACACTTTCCATCCTTAGTACTTGGGGGAATGTAGTCTGGTCATGTTCTTCTAGGAAACGTGAATTCGGGTCAGACGGCTTCGGCTGCTTGCACCAAATCCCCTTCCTTGCAGGGCCCCCCATTTCTTTTAGGAACATTATCGAGCCCCCCTCCCTATTCAAACACAGGTTAAGAATGAGTGTCAGCACTGCCCTGGAATACCTTTGCGCCCCCCTCCAGTTTGGGAACCACTGCTCTAGGCATTGTCTCCACTTATTGCAGGGAATAAGTGAAGGGGAGCTAGAGTGTCTTGTAACAAAGATGACAAAGGGCCGAAAACAGGGAGGTAATGGTCCCCGGGCCTTAGTTTGCACATGTCTTAGACACATAAAGGCGGGACAAACGGAAGCACCCATGCTTTTTGTGTGGTTCACATTTGGCATAGAGTGTATAAAATCAAGGAGGATTAAAAAAAATATATACACTTATTAAAAAGCTAGGCCTTCTACATCATCAGAACGACATCATTGTGAAACAAAATCTAATTTAAAAAAAAAACATTGATATGATAAAATGTTACTACAATTCACTGGTTAGTATGAAGCACAATAATGTCTTGTGTGTAGAATGTTTTTAGTTATTGAGTTTATCAGACAATTATTGTGCTTGGTTTGCAAGCTGCCTTGGAGCTTCTCGCTGCTAAACATGGCTAGACCTACGCTGATGAGCCCTGCAGGGGAAAACCTGTGCCTGGAGCCTGGAGATGGTTCTCATTTGCCTTTCTGTTTGCGTTTTTCCAGTTTACAAGTAAACAAGCTGCATAAACCAGACATGAAGATGCTACACGAAGCACAGTGACTAGTCTAGAGAATATTTGCATGCAGGCCCATATCCATCTAAAAATGAATTGTCTTTTTTGGTCATGTCACCAGAATTTAGTTGACTTGACTAGAAAATTAATGTCTAGAATATGTTTGGTTTTAAGACACTTGATTCAGAGGTAGCATGAGCAGTACTTAGACCATGGACATCACATATCACATGACAGGTCTTAAAGCGGACCTACCACCTCCGTATCTGCTTGCTATTGGGCAGATCAGAGGTCAAAAAAATATATAATATTTACCTGGTAAAACCTGGTAGCAGGCTTCAGCCGCTAGGGGATTTGGGAAGGTCTACATCACTAATGACGCCTACCTTCCAAAGTCCCCTAGTGCTGATCAGCCAGCCAGATCTGATGGAGCTGGAGGGGCAAAGCTTTACCGGATTCAGATCTGGATTGGTGGAGGTAGCGAGACCGGAAGAGTCTCGCTCCTCCATCTCACATGCTGGAGGACCGGACACTACAGGCGTGGCGGCACAGGAGCGCGAAAGAGTGGAAAGTATGTATGGGATTTTTATCTGCAGGCATCGGTTCAAGACTCAAGGCATGTAAGTAAGTAATGTGTATTTGTTTGTTTGTTTTTACTTTTCTAGGGCTGCCCCTACTCTCTGGAACTGTCTCCCTCATCCCATTGGGCTTCCACTTCTGCTTCTAGTTTTACTCTAAAAGCTCTGAAAGCCCCCTGTTTGGCTCTTTACTACAACTTTATGCACAAAGACAGAACACTGACTAAAGACCCCATACACCTTTAGATCTCTCTGTCAGATATATTCTTTAGATCTACCAACAATTATGTAGTGCCGGGTCCTCTGCGATTGAACACAGATAGACTTGATGGTTTAGAAAGTCCCTCATATTACATGGTTTTGGTAAAACAAAAGGAGATCTAAAGGGAATCTGACAGAGAAATCTAAAGGTGTATGGGGGCGCTAAGCACTACATATAGGGTCAACTGGATACATTTTCGCACTTAACATATACAATATAAATGTTAAATTAATTTTATTACATCAGCCACTACGATGAATAAGGAAGCTGCTCTTCCATACCAGTCCTAGCCTCATAAGCCAAGTGCAAAGATTCATATTAAAACCCCTCAGTGGGACCAGGTTTATGAGAACTCCTAAGGTGATGGAGCCTTGAGAAAACATGACAAGAAAGAGAGCTTTGAATTTTTTAAGAACAGACAATACTGTTCACTTGGATTAATGAAGATCTTATAAATAATAGAAGAGATGTAATTACCCTTCTTCTAAGCAGAGATGTAAACCAGAAGATTTGTAGATGTTTTGCTATTTTTTCTTCTCCATATTAGATGTCACAGTTGACCAATTGGCTTGAGGAAAGGAGAGCTAATCTGGTTTTCACAAGGAACGGGTGTGCGCTCAAAAAATGATCTATAGCCAGGAAGTCAAAGATTTGCCAGAGTATGATAAATAATAAAGATTATTTGATGCTGGTTAGGTATTACTCAGAATTTTTAGAAATTTGTGAAAAGTATATTGGTAAAGCAAAGAGCAAAGGTGCCCACTTTTAGATTTGCGGCCAATTTTGCAGCTGATCGACCGCTGTGTGCGCTCACGTCGGTTGATCTGCCACGAATTTGGCCGCAAATCTAATGCTTATTTCAGGCCAATTATATTCTTTGAAATACTTCTAGCCCATGTTTACTCCTATGCTTTCCACAAACACAAATTTTGGATATTTACAAACATCATCACTGTTTGGTGTCAAAGGGCTTATTTCCATTATACGTCGGGACCCCTACGCTAAGCGTATACGCTTAGCAGGGGTCCCGACGTATCCCACAGACTTTGCCTGCCGGCGGATGGTCTGTTTACACATCCGCCGGTGTAAAGGCTGAACGTACTCGACTATGTTCAGCCTAACACCGGCGGATCGGCTCAGCGCAATGAAGACAGACCCTCTGCCGAGCAGGTAAGTCTGTCTGTTACGTTGGGACCTCCTGCTTAGCGGAGGGGTCCCAACGCAATGGAAACAAAGCCAAAGGCCCATGCCATCGCTTTTAAGAAATGTTTACACATAACATTACAGATGGTTATTTGTGGCAATTTGATGGTCAGGGAAGCAAGGTGGTCTTGAGCACCAAAGTCCAAGATAAATGTGGTATGCTAGACCTCCCAAGGTGGCCTAAAGGTCAACTGAGGATGTATAAAAGTTCCTGAAGTTCCTAGCTATATTATCTCTGCTCAATAGTTTGCTTTTGGGATGATATCAGCAGAATATAGCAGTGGATTTATCAAGTAAGAGTAGCCCAAAGATAAACGTTTTGCTTTACCAAGGAAAACTAAGGTATGCGCATGGACCTTGACCATATGACATTTATTTTTTTATGTTGTTCTTAACCCCCCATTACTTAGAATTTTTAGAAATTTGTGTAAAGTATATTGGTAAAGCAAAGGGTAAAGGTGCCCACGTTTAGATTTGCGGCCGATTTTGCCGCCGATTAACGGCTCACGGCGGTTGATCTGCCAAGAATTTGGCCGCAAATCTAATGCTTAAAAGTTAAATTTGTACGTATGTCGGCCGGGAAATAGATCTAAGAAATGATGGACATGTCCATCATTTCTTAGAAGGATCCAAAGGGTGCCTGCCCAATTCTCGGTCAATCTGCTGGGAGATGGTCAGAAATTCAAAGCGTGTGTGGCCAGCTTAAAGCTGGCCATACACCTGCAGGATTCTCTGTCAGATTTCCTTCAGATCAGATCAGATCTACCAACAACCATGTAATATGAGGACCTTTCTACACCTTCCAATCACTATGTATTGTATCAGGGAGGTCACTATACTACATGGTTGTTGGTAGATCTGATCTGATCTGAAGGAAATCTGACAGAGAATCCTGCAGGTGTATGGCCAGCTTAAGTGATATATGTACAAAGCTGACATTCACAAAACATTCAATGCAGGTAAATCCTCTTGGTGCCTACATAATAATACATCTGCTCTATATTTACCTACATGACTTGGGGGAGTGGAGAACTTAGCTTTGGCCCATGTATGCTGTATTTTTCCATCTACACCTACAGTTGATGGCGAAGCATGCTCCAAAGTTCCAACAGTACATTTAACTCCCAGCTACAACCACCATGGTCATGTAAGTCCTTTAAAAACGGCAAAGGCTAAGTGTGTTCCAAGTGTTCAGAGCAAAAAGAAACACAGGTATGAATGAAAGAATACATTCCATTTTACCATATCAAACCAATGTAAAAGTATATTTTAGTGGCCCAGTGGGAACACATTTGCAGCAGTTTGTATGAATCATGTCTGTTTACATTATTAGAGTCACGTTTTTCCAACTTCTAGAACATCTTTCACACATTGTCATAATACACGTGGGACTTGAACGTGGTCATCTACATGCCAGTAACATACAGTGATAACTATTCATCCAGCTCATCTATAAGTAAAACACATTAGCATGCTTACTGAACATCTCTTAAAAAGAAATGTACATTTAAGATTTAAGACTCAGAACTTTGTGGACTCCTGACCATCACACCTATCGAGTTTGTTGGAAATCACAATCTAAAACCCTGACTATTCATATGGAGTAGCCAACAATTGGATAGTTCATTTAAACAGGACTCTAGAGTAGGGTTTAGGCCAGGGGTGGGCAAACTAAGGCCCGGGGGCTGGATCTGTCCCGTTTAGCTTTCTTTCTGGCCCTTAAAAGGTGGTCCACTCCGCTTGTTTTCTGCAATGAGGATGATGCATTGGGGACGATGCAGTGATCATGACACTTGGCGCATCCTCAAGGTGACAGCAGTCTGTCTCTAAGAATTATCTTTGCTCATTGCAATTGGCACACCTATGACAAGTCGGCCATTATACGCTTTTGGTCCGGCCCCTTTATCAAATTTAAGAAGGCAATGTGGCCAGCGAACCAAAAAGTTTGCCCACCTCTGGGTTAGGCTCTGTTTAGGCTACTCAAGTGTATTCAAACCAAAACCACCAAACCATATCTAACCAAGCAAGCTGGTAAACTCATGCTAAAACAGAAAATGACCTTCCCCAAACATCTACCGCCATTGTAGGAGAGAAGAATGTCTTTTTACGCTATAATATGCTCTTCTTAGCCTTTATTTTTTGGATAAGTTGATGATGAATGTTGTACCCTTCCATGGTAACACCTGAACAATTTAATAGGGCCATACACATTTAGATATCCTTTAGATCTACCAACAACAATGTAGTGCCGGGTCCTCTGTGATTGAACACAGGTAGACTTGATGGTTTAGAAAGTCTCTCATATTACATGGTTTTGGTAAAACAAAAGGAGATCTAACGGAAATCTGACAGGTGAGAAATCTAAAGGTGTATGGGGGCCCTAAGAGAGGTAGCCAAATACTCTTGCCATAAAAGTAGGTCTGATGGCTTCATAAAAGAATATGGAAAACATTTACAATGCCTCAATCTATCTTGCATGGGGATGAGAGTTTAGCAATGTGATGCATGCGCAAAAACCTCAACAAACCTCTATACTCCAAACAACACAATTCAAACTCTCATTTATAGTCTCATAGTAAATTTTAAAATGAGAGAGACATTTGTCAAATGAGTCATAAAGAAAACACCAGCAGGTCCAGTTGCTTGCCCTCTTATTATAGGTATACCTGGAATTTCCTGGATGAAGGTGAACTTCACACATAAAACAGAACTTCATAGGCGCATTTGCGGCGATTGATCGTTGAGGAATCAAACATTGTCCACTTTGAGCGATGGATCCCGCTCAAGCAAAATGTTGATCAAACAGGGATCCTATATGTTGGTAAATCCCAGTTCGCTCGCCATTACTTTGGATGGGCCCTCGATTCCCAAAGTGGTGCACATCGATTAAATTAACCCTCTGGGCGTTACGGGCTATTCGCACCATTTTTTATGGCACGAAAAGCTGTTTCACCCACATTGTACTCCGCTGCGATTGTCGGCTCTCTGCTCAGCCCTTTACACACCGCTGGTGTCAATTAGACGCCAGCGGTGTGTGGGAAGAAGAGCAGCACCCCTCCATTAACATGGAGGTCTATGGCACAACCCCCCACCCCCTTTGGCGTCACCGATGACGCCGAAGACACGGGTCTGGAAAGGCTTAGTGTGTCTGCAGCTCTGTAGAAGAGCTGCAGGCACACAGAGAACAGGCGTTTGTGCCCGATCCCGGCACGGACGAAGTTTGATTCACAATCAAACTGCACCCGAAGCTTTTGGGCATATCGCCCAGGAGGTAAAAAAACGATTTATGACTACAAAATCTAAAGTCTATTGAACGCTAAAATTGAACCATGTGTGGCTAGCTTTAGTCAAGTGACTCTTGTCTGTTTGTTTAAGCTCTTTTAAAAAAAAAAAATGTATTAAGCCCCCCATACACACTTAGATTTTTTGGCCGACCAATAGTCAAATGCGCACTCGCCGATCAGTCAGCGACCAGTCAGCCGAAAAATCGG
>CM070032.1:9992472-10002512 GCA_036250615.1 Ptychadena robeensis
CCCCCCCCCCCCCTTTACTAAAATGATGCAGAGATGATACAGCATCGCGCTTCCATTCTCAGCCGCTGGGAACGGTGTTTATAAGTAAAGGGGAGAGGGAAAAAAAAAACAACATGAAGCAGATGGGACCATTACACATGACCAAACCAATCAATCACAGATGAAGGACCCAGGTGCAGTGCAGCCGCGCAACAACGCACCATTTCACAGTCTGTCAGACACATACACATGGTCATACATGAATGACCCTCCTCGGCTCCCTCAGGACCTCATCTGGAGAGCTTCTCCCCTTTCGCCTGCCTAAGCTCCAACTGACGTCTTCATAATCACCCTGTCTCTATCTGCTTTGGTGCTAGAAAGGCGACAAAAGTGTTGAGGTGGTAGCGGCGTGGGTGAGTAAGTGTGCGCCGCCTTTGAAGGGGGAAAGCAAGCGCTGCAGCCGTTGCGTTATTACCGTACCGCTCCGCCGCTTTGACTACGAAGATTAAAGGTCTTAAATAAATCGAAAGTACAACTTCCAATAAAAAAATATTAGGAAACATAAAATTATATTCAAAAATCCTTAACAAGGCAGAATATTATTATCATTTATTTATATAGCACCAACATATTACGCAGCGCTGTACAATACAGAGTATTCAGGACGATCTTTTTATTATTCGTACGAATGGCAGAAGTCGGCCATGACACGTTTCCAATAATAAGTTCAACTGGTCATTTTCTAAAGCTACTTAGCATTTTTGTTTGTGACATGTTTTTAATAAAAAGGACAGAACATTTTTCAGTTTTTCAGACTTGTTACTACTATGGTCAACTGCCAATGGCTGATATTTTGGGACCTTAGGGTCCCCACGCAGTTTTAGATTTCTCTGTCAGATTTCCTTTAGATCTCCTTTTGTTTTACCAAAACTTTCTAAACAATCAAGTCTACCTGTGTTCAATCGCAGAGGACCCGGCACTACATAGTTGTTGGTAGATCTAAAGGATATCTGACAGAGAGATCTAAAGGTGTATGGCCAGTTTTAGAGCAGTGGTGGGCAACTGAGTTGATATGGAGGGCCACAAGTGCGGCCCACTGCATCACTAAAGGGCCGCACATGACATTGATCCAGACCCTCCCCCCATCTACATATCTCAGCAGGCAGTGGACCAGATCCCGACAGGCAGTCAAATACCGACAGTACCCACCCCACTCATGCCTCCCTCCTGACCTGGTTTCCCTGATCAACATTTACAATGTTACTGATGATGGAGCGCCAAAGTTAATTAGGAAAGCCGGATCAGTGAGTGACAACTTCACAGATGAGTCGCAATGACCTATGCATTAACAGTTAGGTTTTGGCGGTCGCACGTGGAGGACCAAGGGGGGCCGCCAAACAATGCCCAAAGGGCTGCAGGTTGGGCATCTAGGCCTTAGAGGAACAGATCGGAGTAAGACTGAGCAGAATGATTTTCGAATGTAGGGTGGAAGGGTGTTGCAGTCTGTATCTCATTGGGATAGTTCACTTTCTCACTTTCTCTCCAGCAGACATAATAGGAAGTAAAGCTGGCCATACACTACTCAATTTCCATGCAGGATGTTGTGGGATGGATCGCAACGGGTAATGCAAGAATCAGCAAACAATGGCACAGAGATCCTTGAGGGAATCAATGCGCACCACCTTGAGGAATCAATCCCAGGCCAATAATTTTGATGTAATGGTGATTGACCATGGAAATACCAACATTGGTATAGGTATGGATCGTTGTTCGATTGTCATTTTCTTGGAGCAGGATCACTCCAGTTGGGTTGCGCTCCATTTCTGTATGACCACGCACAGAGATCGATCATTCTGGAATCAAATGAAAGATCAAACCATATATGGCCGGCATAAAAAGGAAGATGGGTGAAAGGGAGTGAAAATATCATTTAGATCATTGTCACCATAAGGCTATGTTCCCACAATTGAAATTGTGTGCGGAAATCGGCGTTGATCGCGTCCATTCAGTTGAATGTGCTTGTCCCCACTTAACTGATGGCCATGATTGCGTGTGAATGGACCCGCGATCAGAATCGTAGCTCCCCAAAAAATTGAGGGGGAAAATCGCCTAGTTAATCACGCCGATCGCATGGGACCGAGCATGAGTTGATAAATCGTCTATGTGGGAACATAGTCTAACAGTAATCCCTGATTTACCCTCTCTTCCTGCTCTGGTGACAAGCCAACATTTTAGATTGGAAAACACGTTTCGTGCGGAGGCTCTTTTTCAACCATAGGGGGATATGGTTGAAAAAGAGCCTCTGCTCGAAACGCGTCCCATTGTTCCTGTTATGCCCCTCAGCATTTGTAAGCAGGAAGTGATCTCATCCATAACCAGGAAGTGAGGTCTTCCTGGAAAGCACACAGCCCTGAGAGATCCATCCTTGTAACCTCTTTTAATGTGAGTATCTTGTCTGTTGTTGTGTTGTTTTGTTTAATTTAATTTAATTTTGTTTCATTTTATTCAATTCCATATTATTTAACCATTTGTTGTACTAGGTTGTGCGCCTCTGTCCTAGTTCTTATTTATAGTAATACCAGAACTGGCAAGCTTCAAAAAAACTACACTAATCTTGTTTTTCACAAAATTAAATCTGATATAAGTTGTGTCTTCTACAGAAAAAATTATCTAAAATGGGTCGAATCTTTGATATGTTTTGAATACAAAAAATACAAAAACAAAGAGGTCCAAAAACCATTTTTCTAAGGCCACAAATAAACTTGATACACATTATGCATTTTGAGACCTAAGAGAAAGAAAAACCTCAGATCCTGCTGGTTCCTGATCCACAGGCAATGCGGTTTTATAATACGGATAAAGGGACGTAATCTTTACTTTCATGCCCAAAATGAACCCGCAAAGCTGATGGCTTCATGGTGGCTGGTCGCTGGAGGTTAAAGCCTCTCATAAATTTATATTATACAATTTATATTCATTAGGCAGGGTTTAAGTAAATCTTTAGCAGCAATTCAGTATAAAACATGCACAAGTAAACATTAAGTAAATTGGCCGTGGGAAAATCAATTAAAACGTATGTCAAGGAAAAATAAATAATAAATATTTGGTAAATCTTTGTAGTACACGCACATTTACTCATTTTTTTTTATCTCTTTAAACATGCTGTAAATAAAAATAACAGTTGGCGTGCCAAAAATATAGTCGGCTCCTATCTTCCCTTTGGACATGACAACACAGCTCTAAAATTCCTAAGGTGTGGTGTCAGCCCTGCCTGCTCTTGGGTAACCAGTGACGATAATGTGCTTCTCCTAATACTCCGGCTAGTGCACTGGTTCCAAACTGGGGGTGGGTCCTCCAGGGGGTGGAAGCGTTTCAGGGGGGCCAGATAGCGAGCTGAGGGAGGTACAAGCAGGAAGCCAACCATGGAGGAACAAGTTGCATGCAGTCAGTAGGGTAATGTGTGAGGTGTGAGTGTCTGTTGTCTCTATGTGAATGATTCATGTCTTTGCATGAGTGTAGTGTGTGTGTCTCTATATGACTGGTGAATGTTTATGTATAATTGGTGTGAAATCTAAATAAAGTTGTATGAGTTGCATTTCAAATAAAGTTTGAGGACCATCTCACACTAGTACTAACACACGATACTGCAATGCAAACATGGCTAGTGTGAAATGGCCTTCAATCTAAACCTGTGTACAGGGTGGGCCATTTATATGGATACACCTTAATAAAATGGGAATGGTTGGTGATACTAACTTCCGGTTTGTGGCACATTAGTATATGTGAGGGGGGAAACTTTTCAAGATGGGTGGTGACCATGGCGGCCATTTTGAAGTCGGCTATTTTAAAACAAACTTTTGTTTTTTCAATAGGAAGAGGGTCATGTGGCACATCAAACTTATTGGGAATTTCACAAGAAAAACAATGGCGTGCTCGGTTTTAAGGTAACTTTATTCTTTCATGAGTTATTTACAAGTTTTTGTCCACTTATAAAATGTGTTCAATGTGATGTCCATTGTGTTGGATTGTCAATGCAACCCTCTTCTCCCACTCTTCACACACTGATAGCAACACCGCAGGAGAAATGCTAGCACAGGCTTCCAGTATCCATAGTTTCAGCTGCTGCACATCTCGTATCTTCACAGCATAGACAATTGCCTTCAGATGACCCCAAAGTCTAAGGGGGTCAGAACTGGAGACCTTGGGGGCCATTCAACTGGCCCATGACGACCAATCCACTTTCCAGGAAACTGTTCATCTAGGAATGCTCGGACCTGACACCCATAATGTGGTGATGCACCATCTTGCTGGAAAAACTCAGGGAACGTGCCAGCTTCAGTGCAGAAAGAGGGAAACACTTCATCATGTAGCAATTTCAGGGTCTCCCGATCTGACCCCCTTAGACTTTAATCTTTGGGGTCATCTGAAGGCAATTGTCTATGTTGTGAAGATATGAGGTGTGCAGCACCTGAAACTACGGATACTGGAAGCCTGTGCTATCATTTCTCCTGCGGTGTTGCTATCAGTGTGTGAAGAGTGGGAGAAGAGGGTTGCATTGACAATCTAACACAATGGGCAGCACATTGAACACATTTTATAAGAGTTTAAAGTTACGTTAAAACCAAACACACCATTGTTTTTCTTGTGAAATTCCCAATAAGTTTGATGTGTCACATGACCCTCTTCCTATTGAAAAAATAAAAGTTGGATTCAAAATAGCAGACTTCAAAATGGCTGCCATGGTCACCACCCATCTTGAAACATTTCCCCCCTCACATATACTAATGTGCCACAAAAAGAAAGTTAATATCACCAACCATTCCCATTTTATTATGGTGTATCAATATAAATGGCCCACCCTGTAGTTTGAGCACGAGGGCATGATAATGTTCCTATCTAGAAAAGGCAGGCCCTACAGGCAAGATTTGAGTACCACATTTAAGATTTAAGCTCACCCAACAGTTTAGGGGCAATGGAGATATTTTGTTTTTCAATGCAATATAAAAGCATGGCACTTCCATGAACCTTTTGTAAATATTTTTCCAAAACTATTTCACTGTGGCCAGTTAGGCAATAGACCCATTAAGATTGAGTAGATGGATATCAAATATTAAAGAAACTCATTGGAAATGAGAGAGAGAAGACTCAATCTGCCTCAAATATACATTTTCTATAATCAGGGGTGCATGTAAGTGGTACTCGGGTATTCAAAAAGGGCCAAAAACTAGCTCTGCGTACCTGAATTATTGTTACAAAGCTCATATTCACATAGCTGTTAGTACGGATATGAGCTTTATAACCATAATGCAGGTACGCATAGCTAGTTTTGGAGTACCACTTATGTGCACCCCTGTCTATAATCCTTTGCCAAGAGTAGCAAACCTTTCATAGTCCTTCAAAGATGGACATGCTGTGCAATTATGTTCTTGGAACCAAGGAATGCTTATGCCCTTGCTAATGGAATGGGGCATCTCAATACGGGGAGTCTTCCTCATGGGAAAGTGGTAAGGCCTTAGCTACCAATGAGCTGAAAACAGTGCCATATGTGGGTGGCCTGAACCATCATGACCAAGTTGTGACACCGGTTGGCGTTGTATTTTATTTTTTGAATGGTAGGGTTGCTGAAATAGGCAAGTGATATCTGAGCATAGCTAAAGGTGCACTTACTTTGTTCACGGTCTTGTTGAGTCCATCGCATCATCCACATGATGTAAAAATAACGCCCTCCCTCTATGAAAATCCTACAGATAAACAGTAAAGCAGGCCATACACAGGTCAATCGTCTTAAAACGATAAATTTTTAAGTCGGTATAAAATTGTATATCGATTGTATCATGCCCCATATGTAGAACAAGATTTTTGATCGATTTTTTTTTCAATCGACATAACCTATGTCCATCAAAAATAGTCCGATTAAAAAGTTCAATCGGAAGTGATGGGTGTTGACAAAAAAAATAAAAAATCTATCAAAAATTGGTTGACCACACTTGGTTCTCAAAATACAGAACCAATTTTCAATCGACCGATCAAAATTTACCATCCAGTCCGATCAAATAATGACTGAATTTTCACTCATTTTTGATCGAATTAAGTCAATTTAACCAGGTGGGCAAAACTAAATTTTAAAATCAATCGACGAAAAAAAATCTTCGTTTTAAATTGATTGACTGAAAATCTGACCCGTGTATGGCCTGCTTAACAGCACCAGAATTTATGTCCATATCTTGAATTTTCTCTTCCATTGTTGTAGGTGTATCAAATCAGAGCTCATACTGATTTCATTCACTTCCCAGTTTACAGCTTCTGTTATCTTCAGTCTAAGAAGCCGCGGCCCATGTAGTGTTCGGCCTTTATTTCGGGAGACCAGTTACATAAAGCTGTTATAGGGGAATTATCAGACTCTTTAATGCTACATGTTTAATACCCTGATAATGAGAATAGTGATAGCCGGATTTTGGGTTCCAGCTCAATTACATTTCAACTGAAGAAATGGAATACAGACATGGAGGTCATAAGTGGAAGAACCAAGTGTGCCTAAAAGTAAAGTCTATGGCAAGTCAAAAACTTCAGGGCAAAAGGCCCCCATACACGTGACGGATTCGCACCGGATTCCGGCACGATCGATTCCGGGCGCGTGCACGCGAAACGATCGTGCCGGAATCGCATGCAGCCCACCTGGTCCGATCGTTCGCGTCCGATTGATCAGGGGCTCAGAATCGGATCCGACAGAGAACCAACATGTTGGTCTTTCTCATGCGATTCTGTCCGGATCAGGGGGAGTCGCCATTTGTGAGGTGGACAATCGGACACGGATCCGTCCCGGAATCCGTTGGACATGGTGGTATGCTGCGATGGATACTCTTAATTGGCCAATTGATCACACCTGCGATTCCCGGCAGAATCGCCGGAATCGATCGGATGATGAATCGATTGGACATGGAATCCGACACGTGTATGGCTAGCTATACACAACATCTTTCATTCAAGTCAATGACACAGAATCGACTTACACTTAGACTTAGTGGGCACGCCTGCATCGCTTTTTATTTATACCGTGTTAGGAATGCAGTGACGCGTCCATTAAATATCATCATGCTTTTCCTATTCAAAGGAATAGGGTGTGTTGCCACCAATGTGGCGGTAATGCTCCCTAAATTGCAGGCAAACAGCGGGCATGTGTAGTGCATGTGTTTCACAGCATCAAGGTCCCCATACACGCAGCAACTGCTGCACAATTCCCAGGGGACACTGGTCCCCATATAAAGAAATGAGATCGGCCAGAGAAATACGGACATATCCAATCTCTGGCGGATCATGTTTTTTGCTGACATGGATCGGCTGCTCCATGTGGGCACCCGCGATTTTGAGCAAGATTGGCTCAAGCATGCGCGCAAGTGGATCGCAGCGTGTATGGCGTGTGTGCGCAATCAATCGATCACGCTTGAAGAAAGCTTGATCCAACATATGTTGGTAAATCCCTGTTCAATTTCCATTACTGAGGGGTTTCCCCATCCAAAGTACCGAACACATTGATTCTCCGTTTAATCTACACAGCATGATGACATAATCATGTTGCGCTTGAGCGTTCATCGATTTAATGAACATCGACCCGTGTATGCCTACCTTTACCAACATGTTTGTTCCTTGTTCGACCAAACTTTGTTTGAGGCCGCTCGAAGAAAGGGTGGCTGCAATCGATTCCCAAACAATTGAAATGACAACAAATGACCGCGAACGCATGCGGCGATCGATTGCTCAGGAATCGACTAAAAAATCTACCCGAGTATGCCCACCTTTAGTGCTGCTGTACACCTTCCCAGCTGTATATCTAATTATTAAATCTTAATTCCATGAAAACAACTTACAATACATCATTACCAATCTGTGAAAGTGCTGAAATTTTATGTGCTTCTCCTGAAGTCTCCTGTACAGCAGAGCTTAGACTGGGGAAGAAAGTAGCAGTAGTTTTAATATATTTAATATATTAAGTCCGATCTTAATCTGTGGCGTTCCATTACAGGTGGGCTGTACAGCACAGAGCTTCAGTCTCCGGTGGGGAGATCTCCCAGGGGGAATTTTGCTGAAAGTGGAAAAACCCCTTTAAATATTTAGCGCTGATCACTTCACTCAAAGACAATTGTGAATGTGAAACTAAGGTGGGGGGGGGGGGGGGACAGAAATGAGATCCAATTACATTGTGTAGAGAAGGGGTTAATTAGGAAGATGTAGAGCAGAGAATGCAATTTGAATGAACTGTACTTTTATACTTGAGGATAGAGTGGAAAAATAACCCTTTTGTATGGAAGAGAAAGCCTCCGCATCAGAGGAAGAGAATACCAATGTTAAACACTGTAATTTACAACACTTCCAAAAGGCTATCAATTACCAGAAAAAGTGTAAAAAAATTCAGATTCCTTCAATGACATATTCAGAGCTGCAGTACATAGTGTTGGGGTTTAAACAGAAAGGATCTTGTGTAAGAGGACGTCCGTAAGCGAACTTTGTATCCGATTTAAAGCAGCACTCCAGGCTAGAAGTGAAATGTAGGTTTGGATTCCACAGACAAGGATATGGGATGTAGAAAACTGCTGTCAATGTGCTTCTTTGTACTAAATATCGCCAAAAAAAAGTCTCTGGTGCCCCAGATGTGCCCATTTGCGGTAACCCTCTCTTCCCTGGCGGGATTTTACCACATCCATCACACCAGGTTAGAGAGGGTTAACTGCAAATGGGCACATCTGGGGCACCAGAGACTTTATTTGGGTGAGATTTAGTACATAGCAGCATAGCTTTGTGACCTGATTTTTGTGTTTTCTCATTAAATGTATAATTTTTTTTGTTTGTTTCAAACATTATTATAGTCAGGATGTCTATTAGGCCCTTGTACGGACATATTTTGGGAAGTTACAGGGCTACAACATAAAGAAAAATTTACCATTCAAGTCTATGGTGCACTTTTGGCAGAAATCTGGACCTCAGCAGTGCGCTAGGGAGGTTAAGCACGTCAGTCTAAAATAAAGGGATTCGGTTACAAAAGTCTGCTTGAATTATTTGGATAGGTGCACCTACCCATTATCCAGAGACCCATTATCATGGGTACCCGCACGGGGCGACAGATATATCGGAATTCACTAGGAATAGGATCACTTCTATCCCAGAGACTAAATTATAGAGATTTCTTTTACACTAGCAGCTCACTGTGAAACATGCTACATCCTCTGTCAGACAGAAATGGAAGTGGGCTCGCTCATGTGCCTTGGCAATGCAAATACAGTTTTGCAAGATATTTTCTGAAGGATGATGTCACGGCTGTCCCTTTATTATATTGAGGATGTTAGGTATGAAATCTTGTGTCCTATATATCTATCTATCTATCCCATATCTGTCCCATATCTATCTATCCCATATCTATCTGTCCCATATCTATCTATCTATCTATCTATCTATCTACTTCTATCCCCTATCTATCTAACATCTATCCCGCCATATCTATCGATCTATCCCAGATCTATCTATCTATCTATCGATCCCTATCTAGCTATCTATCCATATCTAGCGATCTATCTATCTATCTATCTATCGTCTTCCCTACTTCTATCTGTCCCTTCTTCTTCTATCCCTATCTACTATCTATCGCCCCATTCTCTCTTCTTCTATCTATCCCATATCCTATCTATCTTATCTATCTATCTAGTCTTCTAGCTATCCCTATCTATCTATCGATCTATCTATCTATCTATCGATCTATCTATCGCTCATCTATCTATCTATCTATCTATCCCATATCCTGTCTACCCTATCTATCTATCTATCTATCTATCTATCCCATATCTAATCTATCTATCTATCTATCTATCGCCCATATCTATCTATCTATCTATCTATCTATTAACTAAAATCCCATATCTATCTACCTTCCCTAGCTATCTCTATCTATCTTCGTTCTATCTATCTATCCTCCTTCTAGCTACTTCTATCTATCTATCTATCTTCTATCTATCTATCTTCTATCTATCTTCTTCTGCCCTCTCTATCTATCTATCTTCTTCTATCCCATTCTT
>CM070032.1:10011611-10030274 GCA_036250615.1 Ptychadena robeensis
TATATATCACTGCTATATAGTGCTGGGTCCTCCCTTATAGAAAACATAGTGATTGGGAGGAAAATATCACTGGTTTGTAGTGCCGGGTCCTCCCTGATAGAATGCATAATTATTGGAAGGTTAGAAATGTCCTCATATTACATGGTTTTGGTAGAAGACGAGTTAATTGTACAGAAATTGTATGGTAAGATTGTAAGGTGTAAGAACTTTTTCTTGGTGGCTGACTTAATACTTTTTTCCCCACTGTATGTGTTGTACATGTGATATGAAATATGACACTACAGATTTAAATAAACAAAATAAGCATTAAGAATGGACTTACTTAAAACTAACATTGATAGGTTTGGTAGCCGGACTTGGTACCCCAGGGTCATCTTTAATGACAACTACAATCTCACATTGATGAAGTATTTGGTTCCTAATTACAAAAGCAAGCCTGGGCCTAATTTGATTGATATAGTATAAATGGCAAAATCTGATATTTAGCATTATATCATGGCTAAAGCCCCCTATATACCTTTAGATAACTCCATACAATTTTCATTAGATCTACTAACAACTATATAGTATAGTGGCCTCTCTAATAGAATACATAGTGATTGGGAGGTTTAGAAAGTTCCTCATATTACATAGTTTTGGTAGAACAAAAGTTAATTGTACAGAAATTGTATGGTAAGATTGTAAGGTGTATGGGGGCCTTTAGCCTCCAAAAACATAACCACAAAGGTTAACAGAAGTCACTAAATAGCAGCGCTCAGCAAACAACTATCTCTGGAACTTACCCGGTAATCTTGAATTTACAAACGGTGGTGAGAGATTGTCGTGTGAAGTCAGGTCCCTGCTTGCCATGTGTTCATAATGAGATCCTTCCCCATAGTTCTGCTGATGAAAATTAGAAGAGAGAGAGATCAACCATGGATTCAGTAATACGTACCATACACAAGATCAAATATAAAGAGTATAGTATTATAGAAGGATACATGGAAGGCTGGTGTACTACTAGGAGTCAGGTAAGCCAATGTACCTCGAAAATATATAAAAACAACTTTAGAAGCACCAAACTTTTTCTTCTGTTAATATATGAAAGTTTTGAAGGTCACTGAGACTGTCAGTAACTAGATAGGATAAAATTATTCCTGAATGCAGTATGGATTTGCCCTTCGTGTACTAGAAGTATGCAGGTTAGGGTTGCTATGAAACAAAGGCACATGCACACAAATACATGCAAATATTATCCTAATATTATCTCTTACCAGTGTCGTAGGAACCACTATAGCAGTCAAAGCAGTGCTATAGGGCCCATATTCACAAGGGGGCCAACCACTCCTGAAAGGGCAGGGATTGGAGTGACATGTTAGGATTGGGGGGATACAAATTTTTGCTATGGGGCCCAGTCGCTTCTAGCTACACCCCTGTCTCTTACCTATATACAAAATACACTATGGCAATCAAAGTTAAAGGCAGATCAAGTTCTCCTCTGCTCCCACCACCCAAAATTTTTGAAGATCATTTCCCAAGATGTAGGGTATCATGGAACAATAAAAAGGAAGTTTAGAGGGGTGTGAAAGTAATGAACTCCAAACTTTTTATATCAGATTGGTCACCAAAGAATAAGAACCATCTATATGAAATAAGACCCTGACACATAATTCATGCATTATGTATAATAGTTTCATATTTGAGTCTTCAGTTGACCTCACATTTTTAAAATGTCTGCCTGCATGTAAGTAGTAGGAGATATAGAAGAACACAAAATGGATAAAGAAGAATTTGCACTTAAATTGATAAGTGTTGCTAGGGTGCACATTCTCCTTAAGGCAAAATGATTATATATAATACACTAATATAATATGTTGCTCCTCAATGAATGTGCAAGCTGAATCCCACCTGTACAGCATAGACTTAACCAACAAATTTAAATCATTTATTATTTTATTTCTGGCTAAGTAAAAAGGGGTAAGCCATTTGCTTGAGAACTTTCTTGTCCCAGAAATTTGGAGGGGGGGGGGTATGTGATTGATGGTGCTGGCCATGCCCCTTACAATGTTCTACCCAAAGGACCACGTTAAACTTTCAAAAACATTGAGCATATATGAGATGTATGAAGAGGTTTCCATGATTGAAAACCACTTAGTAAAATAGTGACCAATACCACCGTCTGGTGGTCTTTTAAGCAATCCTTCCATTAAATGAGTAAAGCTTGCATGGTCAAACTTAAGACACCAAGACCAATGCTTCTATCTCTAAATCTACATCTCAAACGGTTTCCCCTAAAGGTATCTTTTGCATAGATTTTTGTTTTGACCATTTTTTTTATAAAGTTACAAATACACATGCAATATAGTCATTTTCTAGTATCAATAGTCTATAGTCTAGGTGCCCAACCTGCGGCTCGGGGGCCGCATGCGGCCCTTTGGGCGTTTTTGGGTGGCCCCCCTTGCTCCTCCACTTGTGGCCCCCAAAACCTGTTATTGCATAGGAACTCACCTGTCTGCCAATCCCCCGCTCACAGGTCCTCGACTGGGAACTTCGTAGAGAGGTGATAAACATACATTAAAGGCGTATGTAAAAGCCAATCCGCGACCCAGAAGTAACCCTCGCCTCTCATCTTCTTGTCTAGTGTTGGCTGGGAATTAGCACAATGGCTGTAACCTGAGCAATGCCTATGTTCCCACTATTCCCCCTTTGAATGGGGGGTGTATAATATATATTGGGGCACATAACCTGAGAATAGGGGCGCGCAACATTTGAATCAAAGTTTATGTGCCCCATAGATATCATCATAGGCTTTGATGATATCTATGAGACAAAATGTGTGCTTGATGTATCAAGTTTTGTTAGTTATCTTAAAAGCAATGACTGCTGTCATTTTTCATTAAATTTTTTTATACAAGTCAGTATAGATTGAAAATGTTATGTGCGGCCCTTTAATGATGCCGAGGGCCGCACTTGTGGCCCTCCATATCAACTTAGTTGGTCACCACTGGTCTATAGTTTTAAACGGTTGCCAGTAAATATACGTTTCTTTAAAAGGCCATCTCCTCCAGCAAAAGTAGCAGTGCTGGAAGAAATTATATTACACTGGTGGGGTGGCATACAATGAGATGATGATGAAGCATGATTTGGATCAATAGGTGCAAAAAACAACCACCTAATGACCAATTGCTATCGACTATAACAATTTCATCTCTAAAGCCCCCACTAGACGGGCCGATTCCCGGCCATAGTTGTAGCAGACCAACCTGCGTGCTCGCTCCCGCCGAGCACATAAAGGTTGGTCGGCCGCAACTATGAGGGAGCCCACCATGAGTTTTGTAGAAAAAAAGCCGGCAGGTCAGATCGCACACGGATCCGTCCTGCTGTTTTTTTTTCCTGCCCGACTGTGCTGCAGGCTGTTAACTCGGAGGGGGAGTCTGCTCCCCCTCCGAGTTAATTGACTACAGTCTGACAGGAGTCCCGTGTGTTAGTGGAACACACAGGATTCCTGTCCGTTCTGTAGCAGACTGCTCAGAGTCTGCTAAATGTCGGCCATAGATCGGGGCGTCTATGGCCGGCTTTACCCACAAATCTCAGTAACCCAAGCAACTTGAGCAGTGTGTGGTATAACTTTCAAATTGCCAGTATTTGTATATTCTAGGCTGACATGGTAGTTTTTTTGAAATGGGTATAAATGGGTATATGGGAGAGCTCCATTCACACAGAGTAAAGTGGATGTGAAGCAGTAAAGCCTAGTGCATATACAGGGAGAGTAGTCTTCCATTCGAAAGATGCAAAAAGAAAATCCAAAACGAGAGAAATTGCCTTCATAGATGAATTCTGTGACAATTTAGGACTGTTTGGCAGCTGACATGAGAGCAGACACTCGGGGGTCATTTTTAAAAGAGACAAGTGTGCAAAAGCTAGAAAATTTACGTCTCATTTTGTGTCTGCCAGTCGGTTGTGATTTTTCCTCATTTACTTATGTAAATGAGCCCTTAGTTACTCTTTTCCTCGTAATGTTTCTCATATATGGCATGTGGCAATAAAGCATATCTACTAATTGGTCCAAGATCCTGAGGTCCCCCAACCCTGGTTTTGCGCTCAAAAACAAAACACACTTGACATATATGAATATAAGGAACTACAAACTGATTCACTATCAATTCCAGGACATCTTAAAATATAAGTAATCTCTAGAAAAAGAATTAGGCTTTCGCTGAACAAACTAATCAAAAATAAATACGTTTTTGGAGTAAATGGAAGGAATGGAGGAATAATGGAGAATGGAGCAAGCCCTTCAACAATCTGGGGCCAACTAGCCCAGGTTTAGCAAATTATAAGACAAATGGATGCTATTAAATTTCACAACATAAATAACAATCAGGGAACGTACCAAAATACCCCCCCCCCCCAAAAAAAGAAACCTCCTCGATATTTCATTATCCTTGAGCAAAGCAAATATCCTAAATTCCAAAAAGTCAGGAGACTCCCTGTACTTTTCAGTGAAGTTTTGCTCCTCGTTTATTTAGTAAACCATTAAAAATGTATTATTTAACTAACAAAAATTGCCCAAGGCAAGGTTTGGACACCTTAAAGCATTTTAAGCATCTTTTCAACCAGGTAACAAGGGGCCGAAAGAGAAACCTAAAGGACCGGAACCGGCCCCCGGGCCTTAGTTTGCCTACCCCTGCTCTAGACCCTGGTCCCCATCAAAAGTATCGGACAGGAAAGGAATCAATTGTGCAAAGTGGTGCGCATTGATTTGCAGAGCGTGATCCGTGACGTCATCCATGCCGCGATCCATCGCGGGGCATCGACCCATGTGTGGCCACCTTTACAGATGTGCCAGGAGCAGACTTTGGCATTGAACCAGCAAGCCTCCTCACTTGGAGACACTAATGGCCTGGGATCTGAATGGTAAATTTAAAGGACTATACTTTGGTTCTAAGGTAAGACCTTCTCCCTTTCCATGAAATAGGTGAAAGAACATAGGTTAAAGAGGAGATTGGTGTTGGTTAAACTGTGTTTTTGCCTAGAGAGAGTCTTTTAATGTAAGAGATCCTTTATATATGACTGTTGTTCATTTTAGAGTAAATCTGATCATTTCTTTAAAAATAACTTTCTCAGTTAAAAAAAGAAGATTGATATGACAGAACCTTTACAGGAGAATTTTCCCAGTCCCATGGGTGCTTACAGGATAGAGTACAGAGTAACAGAAGAACTCTCAGTTCCTTGTAGACGAGAATGACAACGTTTCATTATTAGAACAAAAAAAATAAAATTCTCTATTATTAGTATTTACAATCTAAAATAACATGTAACATTTGCACAGAAGCATGCAGACACATTAAAACATAAATCATTAGTAGATTAATGTGGAACTGTCACTTCACAGTAATCAAAATGATGTGGATAGGCATGGCAGGAATAATATTTAAATATTAGATATGATGGATCCTGGATAGAGAAATATCAGAGGCATACCTGTCAATCATCCCATTTTGGCTGGGAAAGTCATGCTTTTTATGCAAATTTCCTGTAGTGGGAGGGGGCGTTACTCTACCGCCTAAGTTCCCATCCCGCTTCTGCAGATGTTGTGCAGGGTGGGAAGTTAGTAGGGAGAGTAATGCCTGCCATACACGTACCGATAAAATAAAACCCGACCAATGTTAGTAGTTGCTCGGCATGAAAGCTGTACAGGCCCACATGGTATGATAGATAAAGTTCCATTCAAATTGGTAAAAATTTTGATCTGAAAGTGATCGGACAAGTAGAAAATTTGTAGTTGGTCTGGGAACATCGAGCAAGTGTTGTGGTTTCCAGACTGAATTTGTGCAGATGATGCTTATTAGCATATTGACACTTCCGGTGCCGGCATGGTGCAGCTGGTGGCCGGAGGGATTGATCAAATAACAACTAAAGTTCTTTTTTGAGTGTTTGTGAAAATAATATATGAAATAACCATTTGCTATTTTTTTTATAGTTTTTCTCATTGTAATTATTTAGTTATTATATATCTTTCTGGTCCACACATCCCACCTAGCTTCAACCAACCCCTTAACCCTTACCTTACATGTTTCCAATTCAGGAACCATATATCTAGTGTGATAGATGTGCTCACCGTGCATTTGCTCCCTGCTCCCCATGGGAGAGTGTCCCTCGCATCCCCGCTGCCCTGCTTGATGTACCCCCGTTATAGGTCGGATCTTACTCAGAAAATCTAGCAATCAATCGAGGTATAATATTGCCTCTCTATCAGTTGTGATAAATTATACTTATGGCTGATAATTTTCATTACTTACTTTGTACCCTCATATTATTCCAAATCTAGTGCATATATCCTATTTTGATACTCCCGAAGAAGTGGGTCACCCCACGAAACGCGTCGAGCGCAATAGGATCTCCACTATGTATGCCTCTCATGGTTATGCTTTGCTGTGTAATGCACTGTTTCCCACTGAATAAAATTGGGGAGACTGCATCCCCCGATATATATCTTTTTACATTGTTTAAATGTTTGTGATTTTCTTACTTTATTAGTATAGCCAGACATAGTCCCAATCATAATTGTCTATGCTTCTCAATATATGAGGACATAGATCAAAACTGGAAAACCATTTAGGCTAAAAGTACGATCGGAAATATTATTGGTACGTGTATGGCTAGCTTAACGCCTCCTCCTAAGTTAGCCAGGTAGCTACGGAGGCAGGAGAGGTAAACCTCCCAAGACAGGAAGTGACTTCCGTGATGTATTTGGGACGAGGAAGTCCAGTGCTTCTCGTTACGATTTCCAGAACTTTTCCTTATTCAAAACAGGTAGTTGACAGGTATGGTCAGAGAGCTACTTACATGTTGCTTTCAATTATTCTAAATATATGATTTGCGTGAGTATCATCATGATCCTTCAATGGTATATATGATATTGGAACGGTTACCCTTTACTCATGATAACCAGTAACCCATAATTAAGGCTTCATGGTATTCATATTGGCACGGTCTAAAGAATACTAATGCCAAAGGCGCAGACTAACAGCACAATGACACAATGACCAAAAATCATTTATATTATACTATTATTTGCGGGCAAAAACATGTTTTTTACACATACTCACACCTACTACTGTTAAACTAAAGCAGGGTACACAGGTGTAGATATGAGCCAGATCGATGGCTGCTTCAAGCTTCATGCACACTCACGGCCATCTATCTGGCCCATATCTAATGCGGCCATCCCTGTTTTCGAGCGGGACCAATCAATCCCACTCGAAAACAGGGATATGGGACAGGACTGTAAACCATGGTCGATGTCCATTGCTTTGCATGGAGACCACAGGGTATCCATGCAAAGCATCCAACATCCTCCGATATTGCACATCATTGAGCTGCTGCAGGGAACCTCGAACGGCTGCTATATCGAGCTGTGTGTTCCCTGCTTAAGGCTTTTCTAATACAATCTGGTACAATTTCCTTTTGATGTCAAAAAAATTCTCAAAATACCCAAATTCTAAATTAATTGATAGTTTTTGTGGCTATAATTAAATATCTCAAATAGAGACACAATTTGAGAGGATAATTTAAACGTATAATGATACAAATCTATATACAGCATGTATACAGGGGTGCATCTCTACTCCTCTCTGATCACTGATCGCTGATCTGCTAGATGGCACCTAGGAGAAGGGAGAGCAGTGATCACAGCACAGGAGAAAAGACATACCCCTGTATACATGATGTATATGTAAGTATATACAGTGTGTATAAAGGGGCTGTATGAGTGTTACTTCTCTGCTCTGATCACTCCCTACTCTCCCTTCAGAGATCAGAGCAGAGAGGAGAAAAGACATACCCCTGTATACAGTATATATACAGGCGCAGCATGAGTAGCAGTAGGGAGAGCAGGAGGTGATCAGAGTTAGGCTAGGGCTCCACATGCGCTAACATTTTACTACAATTCATGAGCCACCCATTGACAGCAATGGGGCTTTGACAGGGCTGCCTCCACAGCCCCTCAGCACTGCGGAACTGTTGGCCGGAGCCTCCGGCACATTAATGTCAACACAGCACATCTGCATCCACTGGAACGCAATGGAGGCTTGCACAGACATTAGCTGATCCAGCACATATTGGAGCCCTAGCCGTAGACACAGAGCTGAGAGACACTGGCGTCAGCTGTCAAAATTTACTCTATAACGCATACATGTGTTTTTCCCTAATATTTGGACTAAGATTTCGGAAACATTGCTTTGAACCGATGAGCTGCATTGGTTTGCATGCAGCCTTTGCCTATATTTTTTGAAGTGACAGGTCCACATGAAACATGCAATAATCAGCAGATAAGACAAAGCAAATATAAAGAAGCAGGTTAACATACATGCAGCCACCTCCGGGGTGGATGGCTATGCACACTCGCCTGCACGCTGCATGACAGCTTCTGAAGGGCAGAAGGAAGAAGCAAGTGTCATTAGTAAGAACTGACAATACTTTTTCTAATGCAATATTAAACAACAGCAATTTACCATCCAGCTGAGGAAGTGCACTAAGCCCCTGGTCACCATTCCCACCAACGGAAGTTGGAAGAGAGCCACGCGTCTTTTATAACCATATTGTAATATGGCTGGCAATGGGGAGGACTGCATTATTTACACACACAACCCTGCGGACCTCACAAAATGTCAGCTTGTAAGATTTGCTGAAAGATGGTGTAAATAACGTGGCTTAGCTGCATCCCCTGTTGTGCCGTAATGTTTAACTGCCTAATTCTGCGAATTTCTCTTTTAAGAACATCCTTGGGATCAGACACATTTGTTCTTAGGAGTAAGGAGGGAAAGGGGGGCGTAGGAGATGGAACATGGAGCCGTGGTATAGTGAGACTGGGCAGAGGAAAGGAGGGAAGGTTATGGACAAGGACGCAGGCTCGTCGGATGATGACAAACATTGGGATGGCCGCATGCAATACAAATGCAGGAGAGATGACTCCACAGTTATACAGAAACAGAGAAGACTGCTATATACAGTGCAATACCAAACCTGAAAGTTGTGAGGTTGTTCCCAATACTTTGTCAGTCAAAGCCCCGGGACAACCATAAAGCCAGAACTTCTGATCTGCATGTCTTCTCTAGGTAAGTTACTTACATAGTAATGTGAGGCAGGTACTGAGCATTTTGGAGAAGAGGTCATTAAAGGTAGCCCATGCTCTTACCTTTATTTAAGAATTTCCACTGTCCCACTAGGCCAGTTGTTCCTAAACTGGGGAGTGCAGAGGTATTCCAGGGGGGGGTCACAGCTAGGGGGCCGAGGGAGGGACAAGCAGCTGCAATCATTAAGTACAGTGCAGGTAATGTGTGTGTCTCTGTGTTTTCCTGTGTAAATTTGTCTCTATGTGAATGACATATGTCTCTGCATGGGTGTAGTGTGTGTGTCTCTATGTGCATGATTCATGTCTCTGCATGTGTGTAGTGTGTGTCTCTATGTTAATGATGAATGTCTCTGCATGAGTGTAGTGTGTGTGTCTATGTAAATGACATATGTCTCTGCATGAGTGTAGTGTGTGTGCCTCTATGTGAATGATTCATGTCTCTGCATGTGTGTAGTGTGTGTGTCTCTATGTGAATGATTCATGTCTCTGCATGTGTGTAGTGTGTGTGTCTCTATGTGAATGACATATGTCTCCTCATGAGTGTAGTCTATGTAATTATCATGGCTGTTTTTGTACAATAGTTTACATAAATGAGAAGCCCATGATTCCATGATGATGGAAAATGGAACAGTGTATGGCCATTTTAAGACTTCACGGCTATGGTCAAATTTGTCCTAAAAACTCACAGATTTGTTTTGCAGATATACCTGCAGCCATACACTACACCTCTTTCCTTGCAGCAAATTGAACATCATATCTACAATGCAAACACCATAAAGAGATTAAAAAGAAAAAACTTAGCATACTTACCTATCCTTGGCGAGCATGCATCATCCGTGATGCTGAAGATGTGGTGGCGGTGCCATAGACCTGGCACCTTAGACCTCCAAGTTATGGAGGCAGAGTTGGTTCCTGGGCCCACGTTGCCGGTGTCATCGATAACACTGGCGACATGTAGAGGAGAGGAAGAAGCAAAGGCAAGAGGCAAACCAATTGAGTACAGTGCACTCTGCTTTTCTTTGAAATGAACATACCAGGAACTTTAAACCAGGACATCTTAGCACAGTGGTTCCCAAACTGGGGGGCACAAAGGTATTCCAGGGGGGTGCCAGCCCTCATTCTGAACCTGTATTTCAATAGGGAGGGGGGCTCTGTAATGTTGCCAAATAGAAAAGGGGGGCCTTGCATGTAAAGTTTGGGAACCACTGTCTTAGCAGAGGAAAAACAGACACTAGAGACAGCATATCCAAATGGACATCCACACTGAAACATTTAAGAACAGAGGAATGCGCTGACCTATTACACTAAACACACATTTAAATCAGGAAATCTGTCTGTCTATATGACCCCCCCCCCCCTAATTTGGATAAATGGAGGCCAAAAGTTTTGACTGCCCTTAGCAGTCACTCAAGATATTCACCCTTCATCTTCAGATTATCATAATGCAGTTGGCACGTTTTAATAATGAAAGGCAAGTCCTCTATGCATAAACATCCATGTTCATTTTGGATTAAGATATTTTAAAAACTCTCAAGCTCCATCAGGTTGGATGGGAAGAGTCGGTGCAGCCATTTTATGATTTCTCCAAAGATGTTCAATCGGATTCTAGTCTGGGCTCTGGCTGGGCCCCAGTTTAAGAGAGCTCTGGAGCAGGGTTTCATTCAGGTAGTCTCTGTACATTGCAGCAATCATCTTTCTCTTTTATCCTGACTAGTCCTCTGGTTCCTAAAGACAGGGGGTCATATAGACAGACAAGTTTCCCGCTTTTAATGTGTGTTCAGTGCCCAGGTGCCCAACCTGCGGCCCTTTGGGTGTTCTTTGGCGGCTACCCTCAGTCTTCCACTTGAGGCCCCTGAAACCTAACTATTAATGCATAGGAACTCACCTGTTTGCCGAATAGAAGGTTATGTGCCCCATAGATATAATCAATGGCTTTGAAACACATAACCTTTGATGATATATATGACACAAAATGTGCATTACCATACTACAGTGTTCCCTAATGCTTGAAGTATCATTTAAAAAAAATGTGTTATTTAAAAAATGAAACATAATGTCTTCTATCTCTGCCTGCTGTGATTGTTTTCAATAAAAATGCTTATACAAGTCAGTATGGATTGAAAATGTTATGTGCGGCCCTTTAGTGATGCCAAGGGCCGCACTTGTGGCCCTCAATATCAACTCAGTTGCCCACCACTGGTTTACTGTAATAAGTAAGCACATTCCTCTGTTCTTAAATGGTTCCGTGTGGATGTCCATTTGAACATCCATGTTCATTTTGAATTGAGATATTAAAAAACTCATAATAATCAAATCTACTACTCTATAAAAAGCCCCAATCATCCACACTGCAGGTACCCGTCATCCTTGAACTGCTAAACGCACTGGCGCGCCGGCACCATCTCACCGCGTCAGTCACATGCCTGTTCTATACTTGCGTAGGGGACTGTACCTTTATAAGATACATTATGAATGCCAGTCTGTGCCTGACTGCAATCCATGAATACTACAAGACACAGATGTCACATCAATGTGCTGTTCAGGCTTTTTCTGAAGCTTGGTTTCTAGTGAAAACGAGTGGGCAGGTATCAGATGCTATCACAAGATCAAAGGAAGTCATAACAGAACCCAGACTTATGCTTTGACTCAAAACAACCATATGTCCTGTGAGGCTTCAGAAAAGACAGAAACCGTACAGTCATTTCACACTGACCCCTGAGGTTTCGACTTCGCGAGCTCGCCGCTTTCTCGTAAGATCTCATCTTTTGCCGAGCTTCTGCTTGTCTCCATATGTGTAAAACCAAACCCAAATTCCGTACCGGGCTTTATGAGCCGCTGCGGTTTCACCAATACATTCTACATGCTTTGTTTTATAGGTTCTGAGATTTGGTGGTTTCTGGCACCGGAGTATTTGAGCGACATTCTTCTGGTCACCATAAAACTTTATTGGAGTATTTTTTAGTTCTAAATACATTTTTGTAAAAGAAAGAAGCCAGTGATATTTCAGAGCACAGTTATGACCTGAGACATAAATCCGTCAGGCCAAGAAAATAAATGATAACTATTATTTTAGACCATCATGAGTTCTCCAGAAGTTTATACTAGACGCAGGTGCTTATGTTCATGCAGGACAAAAGGGTGAGCCCACAGTCAAAAATAAAAAATTGTGATCATGTAGGGTTTTCCTACAAGCAGATACCATAGTTGAGAACTTGGATTTGAACTTATGCTTGGGAAATAAAGTCTCTGCCCAAAGGGTTTCCATGAGTGAGGAGCAGTCACTTGGTAGTGTACTCAAAGAAAGCACCTAGGTTTAGGGGTACTAAGACCCCTCACCCACTTCCCTAATAACCCAAGGCTAACTGAAACTCCATGAAATTGAGAGTTCTGCTCTCTGTGATGACCTTTTATACACACCCACTGATTACAAGCAAACACATCGAAAGTTTGTGTTGTGATTTTGTAAACACAACTGTTTGGCAAAAAATTACTTCAGCCAACCACCAACTAATGTAATCTCCCTCCTATTGTCGCACCCGGCTTGTGCAAATGATGTGCAGGGAAGTTAGAAGGGAAAAGAACACCATAGGTTAGGATTACTCTTCCTCATATCTTCCACAACCCCTGTGAAATGGTTGTTTGACCCCCAAGGGAGTCCCGACCCACAGGTTAAGAACTACTGATCTAGAGGGTGCTAACAAGATCATGTGACCACGGATTATGCAGTAAAAAGGGATTTTGATATTCAATCATATATTACCGTATTTTTTTGGACCATAAGACGCACTTTTTCACCCCCAAAATTGGGGGCAAAAAGTGTCTGCGTCTTATGGCCCGAATGCGCGACCCCCGCTGCAGGTGGTTGCACCTTGGCTTCCCGCCAGCTCTGCCGGCATGGAGATTAGCCGGGGAGCTGGAGGAGCTGTCAGATACCGGCCGGCATTTGTACTGTGTATTTGCCTATGCCAGCAGAGCTTAGAGACTGCTGCCATAGGCATTGAAGAGAGAGAAAGATAGATGAACTGGGATCTATACCTCTCTCTCCTGTCTGTAGAAACCGCAGCCCCCACGGACACAGGAACAGCCAGATCGGCAGAGACTGAGAGGAGAGAATCTGATGATGTCTGCCCTACTCCCCCCCCCCTCCTCCACATCAGTGTGGAGAATGACGTTGTGCTGATAGTGTACTGCTGCTAGTAACACCTACTGGCTGAATTGAATATTGCATTCATTGAAATCATTGCATTAACCCAATTAATGTGAAAACGTTTACATTTTTTTTCTGGTTTTCCTGCCCTAAAAACTGTTGCGTCTTATGGTCCGGTGCGTCTTATAGTCCAAAAAAATACAGTAATTCATGTCTTAATTTTTATACTTCTGAAAATTTTTCATAAAAAGTATAATAAAAATGTATGAATTGTAATGGAAATGTGATTATATTGAATTAGCACCTTAAAAGGCTGGATTATTAATGAGAAGCTGGGACCCTTTGTTCCTTATGTAGAGTTCTCTTACTTTTTAAAATTTTACTACTTAGGAATGCCCATTCAGGGGGGCTTACTGCCACCGGAAACTCTGCCCAAGAAGAAACAGAAAAGTAAATGCATATGAAGTATAAGGCAGCTGTCAAGATATTTCAATGTCGACTAAACTACTCAGATCATTTATAAAAACTCAAAAGGCAACCAAATCCCTTTACCCAATGGCAATAAAAGATGAAAGATATCTTATTGTAAAAGACCAGACACAGCGTTAAATATGCACAGAATGTTATTAGAAAGAGTAAGGAACGTCCTTCCCATCAAACCGTTTCTATGTTATACTGGTGGAAAGGATGTTCCTGTCTATCTATATTATATATTTGTGATGGTGCATGATGGATGGGACTGGGTAGAGGGCTTTGGTTTGCCTTCTGGAATTGCAGAGCTTTTGTTGAATAATTTAACAAAGTGTTTGTATGTTACAGATGTTTTCTACTTGATTTATTTCTTTTTTCTAATATTAACTAGTACAGGTTTGGATTTATATGTGAGATCATGTAATTTACTTATATACTTATTTACTTAATAAGAGTGAAAAAAGGCTGAGGACAACTTACATCTCTAATGGGTTGGATTGCCCATCCCATAAATAAAAGAGTGGACTGAAAGTACCCTCAGTATGGACTTTTAGTTGGCAAACCCGCCCTTAAAAAACAACCCAAACCAGGAGAACCTTGCCTGTGTATCCATTGTTATACCAAACAAATAAATGTGTCATTGTTTTTCCTATGTGATTATTGCATTTGATTTTTTAAGGGCGGGGTTTGCCAACTAAAAGTCCTGATTTCATCACACCAGGTTAGAGAGGGTTAACTGCAAATGGGCACATCTGGGGCACCAGAGACTTTATTTAGGCGATGTTTAGTACATAGCAGCATAGTTTTGTGCCCTGATTTTTGTGTTTTCTCATAAATTTTATTTAAAAAAATATATATTTTACATAATTGTGTTTCATACATTATTATATGCAGGATGTCTATTACAGTGTTTTTCAACGTTTTTTTGGCAAAGGCACACTTCGGCAAAGGTCCCAGCTGGAAGTACGTCATCAGCAGGTGCCCCGCTGGAACGCAGATGCCGGTCCGTGTAAAACTTATATACAGCCGATTCGTGTTAGACTGAAGCTAGCCATACACAGTCGGATTCCATGGCCGATCGATCACTTATCCGATCGATTCCAGCGATCTCAGCGGGAATCGGAGGTCCACCTTGTCCAACTCCCCCTGATGTGTGCAGAATCGGATCAGAAAGACCAACATGTTGTTTCTCTGTCGGATCCGATTCTGGGCCCCCGAACGATCGGATGTGATCGGACGGACAAGGTGGGCTTCACGCGATTCCGGGACGATCGTTTCGCGTGCACGCGCCCGGAATTGATCGTCCCGGAATCCGATGGGAAACGGACCCGTGTATGGGGGCCTTTATACTATACGAGGCAGCTAGATAGGAGGGCCGAGGGTGGGGTCAAAAACCCACGGCACACCAGGCAACATCCCGCGGCACACTAGTGTGCCACGGAACACTGGTTGAAAAACACTGGTCTATTAGACCCTTTTACGGACAGATTTTGGGAAGTTACAGGCCTACAACATAAAGAAAAATTTACCATTGAAGTCTATGGTGCGCTTTTGGTACAGAAATCTGGACCTCAGCAGTGTGCTAGGGAGGTTAATAATATTATACTACAGCCTCAACTGGGCATGCTTATACTAACCTGCTATTTGACTGTGGATTACCCATGGTTTGGCTGTGTTTAAGGGAGCTTAACTGGAAGTCAATGGAGCAGTGAAGCATATCAAAGCGAACCTTAATGCCTTGTGTTGTCAATGGCGTGGCTCAGCATTATGTTGGATATAACATGCCTGTGTGTATAGATACATGGAGTGTCTGCATTGCGCCTCTTTTTCGCTACGATGTAAGGTAGCTTAGAAAAATCTTCCCTACCCACCCACCTACCCATGCAAAAAAAATGCATGCCCAATGCATTTCCAATGGCCACAATGCAGCGCCAGTCATGCCAATGAATACTGTCCGATTCAAATGAATGAGAAGCGTTTAACACTTAACCTATTCACAAATATCTCTTACTTTAGGATTGAGAGTGTTGAGGTTTCACTATACTTTTTTCTATAAGGGGATCACTCTCTAAAGCCCCCCATACACCTTTAGATCACTCCATACTATTTTGTTAAGATACACCAACAACTATGTAGTGCCAGGTCCTCCCTGATAGAATACATAGTGATTGGAAGGTTTAGAAAGCTCCTCATATTACATGGTCTTGGTAAAACAAAAGTGGATTGTACAGAAATAGTATGGTAAGACTGTAAGGTGTATGGGGGGCTTAAGGCTCTATTTTGACAGCATCCACGCTGAAAACACATGGTATCGTGCACCATGGAAATAGAGCCTCAGTCCATTCAGGTGACCATAGCCATTAGGATTGAAAGTGAGGGACAAACATTCTGAGCTGTCATCTGAAATAGAAATATTCTATTGTACAAATTTGTTGTGGTGTAAATTTTCCTTTACTTCCCAAAGGATTTTCCCACTTCCTGTTGAATCTGCAAACAAAGAAGTAAAGAAAAATCTGCCTACAGATAGGGTATCTTTCAGCTGCAGCATCAGCATTTAGGGCCATTTCACACTATATGCATTGCGTTTTAAAACCGCACGCATTTTTACATAGACAACCAATGTTACCATTTACACTGCATGGGTTGCATATATGCAGAAACGCATGCCTTTTGAAAACGCATATAGTGTGAAATGGCCCTAAGCCATTTTTCAGCATCAGCTCCCCGGTCCACATTGAATGAATTAAAGTTTTAGCTTTTATTTTTACAGAAGGATATCCGAGTAATTTCACAGAGAAATAGCAATAGCATGCAGCTGTGCAATAACAATGTTCTTTTTTTTTGTCTGAATCTTACTTGTTATAACACACTAAAACAGCTTAAAGGAATTTATACAACCGGAACTGGTCCTATGTAAAACAATATATTTTATTCTCTTATTCCCAAGTATTTTGCGTGCACAGGAAGACGAAGCAAAGAGCATAACAAAGTGTCCGGTAAGAATAAGCTATAGAGCTTTCAGCTCAGACTAATACTGAGGCATTCATTTCCCTTCCAATACTATAAGAATAGTTTATATTTAGGTTTAATTATACTGACTATATAATAGTCACATGTACGGTATATATATATATATATATATATATTGACACGTGTCTATGTTTAGCAAGAAAACTCTTGGGGGAAATGTAAAGATGCTCTATATTTCAGAAAACATTAAATTATATATAACAATATTTAAAGTGACCGTATCTTAAAAAAAAAAAGACCCAACAGAGTAGATTCTGATCCCTCTCTTTACAAGCATGCCACATAAACTAAAGGGCCTAGCTTACAAAAGAAGGTATCATCAATCATATGTACCTGAGCAGGACAATGCAATGTTTAAATGAAGCCCAGAACCACATTATGGTTTGTTAAGAGAAGAGACACTGATTGGCTTCTCAGGCAGTGGTGATAATAGAAAATGCTGTTGGGTGCCACTTTGAGGCATTTTTGGTAGCATCAAAGATTTGGAGCTACAGGGTCTGGTAATGTCAACTGAAGCTTGCAGAAGCCACATCTAAGGGTAGAGAAGCTGTAATATATATAATATGTATCTGGGGTTTGGATACAAGTTAAGGCACCCTTGGATAAACGGCACAAAAAGTCTGTATTTCTGGCAAAGTCCGAATTTGTAATTTTTTATACAACCTTGCTGCCATGCCAAATGATATACCAAGTCTGGCTTGGTTGATGACTAGAGATGGTCAAATTTTTTTTCCAAAATTCGACGATTTCGAGTTAATTGCAAAGCCCTTGAACAAAAAAGAAAGTATGTCTCTAACACAAATAGTTTTTGCACAAATGAAGTTCAAAGTCAAGTAAAAATTTCGAAAACCAGAATTTCGACTTGATTTTTGAACTTGATTTTTGAAAAAATTATATATGCAAGAGCAAAACTCTTCTTTTTTCAAATGTTCCCACAACCCTTCTCTACATCTCCATAAATTTTAATGATGATACCATGTTCAGGGGCTTTGCAATCAGCTCACAAAGTTAGCAAGTCGAAAAATTCGACCATCTCTATTGATGACAAGCTGAGCAACATGCTGCATTTTTACATCTCCTAGTGCAGTGGTACTTTCTTTTTTGTAGTATACCCCCAACCCTTACCTACATCTCTCATCGCTTTGCAATTTACTGGAAATCGTCTCAATGACCATCTCTAGATCACACTCCGTGACGTAATTTCCAGCACAATCAGTTAAGTTAAGTGTCGCCTCCCTTACATTTTCCCACCCTGCTTGTGCAAATAATGTGTGCGGTGGGAAGTTAGTAGAGAGAGTAATGCCCCATGCCTCCTAAGATAGGTGGGAGGCACCTATTATTCTAAGATTAGGATTGCGAGAACGAGGATCTTTCTCCTAACTTACCACCCCCTTTGTGGGCATTAGCACTTCTGCTTGTTAGGAAAAGCTCTGATGCTTCCAGATAACTCAGTGACCCCTGTAGAAAAGGTCTTTCGACCCCCAAGTGGGTCCCGACCCACAGGTCTCATAAAAGAGCATTCTACCCAAAATGTTTACTTTGGTGATTTTTAACACTAAAATTTTAATTAAGGTAAATCATTTCTATGATGGGACTGGCAAGGTAGCTGCTTAAGTACTGGGTCTGCACACCAGCAGCAACCATAATGGGTCACACTCTACCTGATATTTGACTTTATTTCAATATATAAGCAAGCAAAACCAGGAGATTACGCGATTCAGAGAGAGATCTGGGGTCTCTAAAGGTGGGTATAGATGGGTCGTTTTTTATTCAATTGATGAACCCTCTGGAACAATGTGATGGCGTCACAAGTGTTTGTCTATTGAACAGCGAATCGATGTGCACCACTTTCCCCATCCAAAGTAAAGGCAATCGAACAGGGATTTATCAACATGTTGAT
>CM070032.1:10053657-10070626 GCA_036250615.1 Ptychadena robeensis
CTGGGCCCTCCCTGATAGAATACATAGTGATTGTAAGGTTTAGAAAGGTCCTCATGTTACATGGTTTTGGTAGAATAAAAGTTGATTGTACATAAATTGTATGGGATGATTGTAAGGTGTATGGGGGCCTTTAAACAAGCCTATTTTAATATTCTGAGTCCAGGACAAGGACTTACTTTTTTGTAGTATACCCTCAATATTGGTGAGGTCTCATGGGTTTTGTAATTAACTCACAAATTTAAACTGACTACTTTTCTTTAGATTGATAATCCTATTAAAGAGACAGCAAAAGCAATCCCTATACCAACGGTTCTGCAACTGGTGCCTTCGGAGCCGCATGCAGCTCTTCAGCCTCATTGTTCTGGCTACCTGGTTTCCTCCAGCGCATATAAGAAGAGAGAACGTGTCCAAAAATTGGAGGACCACAGGAGCGCATTTTTAAATACAGTTTTGGGCTCTTTCACTATATGTGCTGGGTTGTGTACTGGCAATGCACACGTTATCACTAATGCACATGCTGCACAGTACACACTGCACGCGTTTAAAGACCTGCATTAGAGATCTCCATATACTTGTATGGAAAACTTCAATATCACCAGTGTTTGCACCAAGAAACTTCTACAGTCCGTTTGAGGGAATGTAGAAGAACTTTAAGGCAGACAGACCATATACTGAAAAACGATTACATAAACAGTTTATTGAAGTAACATAGAGTGATATACAATCAAAAGTGTGTTCCAGCTTGTGGTTACAAGATCACAAATATTTAAGAAATCGTGTCTTAAAGTTGCAATTCCATATTCAGATCATATAATGCATGTGTAGTCGATGCGTTTCGCGACTGATATTGGCTTCTTCAGGACAATAGCCATGAATGTGAACAGTAATAGCTGCAAGGAGACAAATGGGTGTGTGAAATTAGGATGTATATTATAAAACTGTTAAATGGGTAAAAGATTGGTTCCCACACAAGGGCTCCTGAAAATAGGTGGGGTGTATGGGAAAAACTGCAGTTCCAGTCTATTCTGCTGTACCAAAGACGGTGCAAATGTCTTATTAGAAAAGTTGCCGACCCCTTCCCCATACCATCCATGAGAAGTTATCCAAGCTGGTCTTGTTTGGTCACTTTCATAATACATTAGTGATTGTGCAGGTTTCAGGGCCATCCCTCGCCCAATAGGAAACCTTCATAAAAGCAGTTATAAAACTGAAGAAATAAGTAATACATCACACACATGAAAACTTTTTATATCTTTAAAAGTTCACAGTAAATCTGCCTAGGGATGCTCCGACGCCTAGCTCTACCTGCTGAGCCACCTTACAATCTGACTTTATGCCTTGCTAGATCTCTTGGACCTTGATACCAAGTCACCTAGTTCTCATGAACCCTGAACCCTTGGCCCCTCCCCTGGACTTTCCATAAAAGCCAGGTCCCAACTTGCATCCAATGCCAGATTATTGTGCCTTGCCAATAACTTGCTCTGTCTCATCGTGCTCCCATTCCTGATAACTTGTGTACCGAACCTTGGCTACTGAATATCGACTACTCTTCTGGCATTGCTCATTCCTAACGTGAAACCATTGGCTACTGACCCCGGCTTGGGTTTGACTACTCCTTTGCTTGTGCCCTGACTGCTACCTGTGTTTGTGCTCTCTTCTTGGACTGTGATCACCTGTGTTCTGATTGCTGTTTCAGCTACTGGACTCTGAGCCTGAACTGAGATCGTTACACCCATCCTCCTATAGTTACAATGCACGGCCACTATACTCACAGCCTGGGAACCCATTTATCAGTTTATAAAGCTCCGCCAACACATTTATCACACACTGATGTCTTCTGCTATTTGAAGGCCTGAGTTATCATGCTGTTAAGTACTAAGATGTTCCTCAGAGTGTCAATCCCATTTTAAACCGGTCATTAAATTTTAAATCAAAAAGCTGGTACAGCAAGCAATAAGACGGCATGTACCTTAACGAATGAAAAAAAAATCTCACTCTATATCCAGAATTCAAAAGCTTGGTAAAAAAAGGCACCCTGACCACAAACACACAAGCTGCACTAAAAGGCTGCACAGAATGTATACAATAGCAAACATCGCCAAAGAAGGCCGGTTTTACAATGCAATAGCGCTCTCTGTATCTCAGGGGTGTAAAACTCTCCCACAGTTGGTCCACAGGATTTTTCAAACTTTTATTTTTCTTATAAGAAATGAATGGCACAGATGTGTCTTTTATCGGACGTTTGATGTCACATGTGTTATAGTATTACACTCTGATTCAATATTTAAAAAAAACTTAAGCTAGTTTCTATATGAAACATTCATGACGGTTCATCCTTCTATCTGAAGAGAAGTAAAGAGTTCCTCAATTTTTTTCCATGAATAGCGAGGTTGGCCTGTGACTTTGTCCAAGTTTTTTTCAAAGCAGACAATTATAAGAAACCCATTTCATGAATATACTGTATATTATGAAACCATACAAGTAAAGTACATATTAAGCCCCCCATACACGTATAGATTGTGACCCGATGTTTAGGCTGATGAACTGAGCGTCATCACACGCAGTCAATCGGCCGAATCATCGGGTTAAAATCGGTCCGGGCACCCTTTGTGTGCCAGCGCTGTCCGTGCCAGCAGACCCGGCAGACAGCATCTAAGGACGCCGTCTGTGACAATAGTCAGCCTAGCACGAAGCAGCTAGCACCCCCCCCCCTCTTCCCCTCTCGGAAGCAGACAGGCTGATTCCTCATCCCCAATGGAGCTGAGGAGACATACCCATACTTTAGATGGGGACACTGTGCCCCCGTCTAAAGTATTTGACCGATCTAAGAATAACGGACATGTGCTTAATGGCTTAGATCGATTTGGCTGTCGATTTAGGCTCTTTGAGCTTTAGATCAGCACCCGATTTTTCGGCCGACCGGCGTGACCTGCCTGCAAGGGCTGTCTGGCATAGGGGTCCTAAGTCCTCATAGCTAGGACAGGATATTTAAAAAAAGAAACTATTTTAAGCTTTTGATAAAGAAGATAAAACATTGTATTGCAGCAAACTATGGCCTCTGAGAAACAATCCAAACAATGATCCTTTTAGGTGTTGTCTTCACTTATTGCAGGGAATGAGGGAGCCAAAGCATCCTGACACCAAGGCGACAAAGGGCCAAATCAAAAGACTAAAGGGCCGGTTTTGGCCCCTGGCCCTTAGTTTGCCTATGTCTGATCTAGACTGAACTCAGCCATACAGTATGTGCTTGAGAGAACAATTTTTCAAACTTAATTTTTTCTTAAAACACACACACAGATGTGTCTTTTATTGGACATTTGATGTCACATGTGTTAAGGCCCCCATACACAGGTCAATTTCCCACCGGATTCCGGCCCGATCGGTTCCGGGCGCGTGCACGCCAAACGATCGTGCCGGAATCGCGTGCAGCCCACCTTGTCCGATCGACCAGGTCCGATTGATCAGGGGCCCAGAATCCGATCGTACAGAGAACCAACATGTTGGTTCCATCAGATTGATTCAGGGCCGAATCAGGGCCAATCGGGCACGTTGGTGGTGGACATGAGATGGATCACCAGCAGATCTGCACAGAGGAGTGTGATCGATCGGACACGGAATCGTGCCGTAATCCGTGGGACAAGGTGGTATGCAGCGATGGATACTCTTAATTGGCTGATTGATCACACCTGCGATTCCCGGCAGAATCGCCGGAATCGATTGGGGGAGTGATCAATTGGCCATGGAATCCTACACGTGTATGGCTAGCTTTATAGTATTAGGCTTTGCTTGTCCCAGATTCAATGTTTAAACAAAACTTAAGTTCGTTTCTATATAAAGCATTCATAACGGTTCATCCTTCTATCTGAAGAGAAGTAAAAACCTCAATTGTGAACTTTTTTTTTCCATAAATATCGAGGTTGGACTGTGACTTTGTCCAAGATTTTTCATTTTGGCCCGCTGTGTGTTTGACACCCTGATTATATCTAAAGCAGACAATTATAACAAACCCTTCAGAGAACCAGATGTACATCTCAGATCTCCTTAATAACTCCATGCATTGAGCCAAATGGACACTACAAAAAGTAGTCAGTAGTTAATAATATTCTGGACGTGTTCTTCAGTATGGGAGACATTTTGTTGCTTATCCAAGAAGCCTTCGCAGTTCTCATCCTCTGGAACTAGATCATTGGCACAATTATCAACACAAACTTTCATCACCATTATACTGGACATTATTGCATTTTCTTAGCTGATTTGTATTTGGCTGGAATGGTTATTACATTTTTGTTCTCCATGCGGCAATAATCAACAGCACAAAATATAAAAAATAATCCAGCTCAAACAACATAATAACTGTCAGCTGCCCAGTTAGGTGAACTCTGGGAGAGATGCCACAATAGAAAGGTCCCCATGCACGGGTCGATTCCTGTGCGATCGCCATCCAAAGGAATGACATTTAAAAAGGGAGTTACCAACATGTTGGTTACCTATTCGATCGTCATTTCTTTGAGTGGGATCGGGCTTTCTGTGCGCGGTAATCGATCGTTCAGGAATCAAATGAAAAATCAATTCATGTATGGGGACTTTTAGTCTTGCCCTGAAAGAGAATCATGGATTCTAACTGGTTGTTGGGTAAGTGAAAAAACTTTTTTGTATACTCAATATTAAATCTCTACTAGATAATAAATAGGATCTTCGTTAAGGAGATGTTAAAATAATTATGTTAGCACACATCTTTATTATTAGCCAATTGCATGCAGACTGAAACTGAGCAGCTGCTGTGTTCAATTGGCTCAGTTTCGGTCTACATGCAATTTGCATTCTAATACCATAATTTCAGTTTCTCATTGCTACTCAGTACTTGCCTTAAGGTAGAAAGGTAAATTTGTATTCATTGGCAAGTCCAGGGGTAAGCAAACATTTTTGACTTGTGGGCCACAATGGATTTTTACATTTGACAAACGGGCCGGGCAAAGAGCCTGCAAGGGCCACAAGGTCCCAAGTCTTCCCAACCTGGATGGGGGAGTTAAACAGTTAACATTGATAAATTGACACACATTTTCCATACCGCCTTAAGCCATACCACTGGGCACACTACTGACTCTAGAACTAGACCATAATAATCATGCTCTAGGCATCCTCCACTTCAGGGAATGAGTGGAGGGGAACCAGAGCATCTTGACACTATGGTGACTGATATGCACTAGTTTGCCTACGCCTGGGCTAAGCAGTCTAGCTATCACAGACAGTAAAATGTGGGAAAATGCTAATCAATATCTGTACAATATGGACTTCACCCTTACCTTTATATCAATGTCTAATACTTATTCATTAATGCAACAATAATAAAATAAGCATTTGCTTTGCCCATGGACAGAGCAAAGGTTTCTACTTAACTGCCACCTTCCTTAGTTGTAGGTAGCCACCATATCCATTTTACCACATGCACAGTTTGTCCACCTGGAGTGAACCAATATAAAAATGTGTTGTGACTTCAATTCATTAATGCTTTCTCTTCTCCCATTTGGCTGAATACAGCAACAAGGACACAAAGATATGTCTGTGAAGGTTCTCATTCATCCAGGTCATTGTATATCTGTAGTGTTTAACTCAAACCAAGGGGACTTTCTGTGTTTGTTTCTTGAAGGTGCTTCGCTAGTCATCCAACTGGCTTTCTCAATTCACTCGGAGGACTATCGAAATTTCTTCAAGAAACAAACACAGCAAGTCCAGTTGATTCGAGTTAAACACTACAGATAAGCATAGGCTTTGGTGCAAGTTGTCCATGAAAGCCTATAGCCACCCTCCTCCCTGAAGCCCACTTGGTATGATATTTCTCTGCACCAACACCTACCATAGTTACCTTCACTGAAGGAGTTCAGCCTCCCATATCCAATCCAAACATGCATGTGCAGCACTAAGAGGGCTCTGTATGCTGCTGGGCAGAGGGAGTGTTAGGCCAACTAGACTTCACTCACAAGGTTTGGAGTATTGCTTTAAATGACAGCTACAACCAAAAGTTGTTAAGTTTAAATTCCTTAATAATTCCTACAGCCATGGGACCCAAAATTGCAACAGCATAATATTGTAGCATATCAATACCATGATTTCATGGCCTATTACAATCTTCAGATCCATCTGCCTGTCTTTTGTGCCGAGAATCATGTAAGCTACTGGACTGCTTTAAGCTCCAAGTCCCCCCCCCCCCCCCCCCAAAAAAAAAATTACTTACCTCTTAACTGTCCCAGTGGCTCAAAGTTGCTCAAAAACCTAATACATATATACTTACCTACCATTCTGTCATCTGTGTGAGTCACCATATTTACTTCTGTGCAGTTTCCAGTCTTTCATGGGTTAAGGCTGCAGAATGTGAACAGCCACCAGGGGTGCCAAATACAATGTTTTTCAATGGACACAAACTGAAAGTAAATCGATGTGAAGAGCTGTGGTTTAGGAATGTGACATCTACCACACCGTTCTCCATATTGGGCCAGAGAGAGCGGATGGATGGGGGAAATACATAAATATCTCCTCACAGGTAAGGATTATTTAGCTTTTATTTACAGATTTCCCCAATAATAGGGGGTTGGCCAGCAAGGGGCAAAAGTTGATCTAGTGGGTTTAGGTGGGCTTTAATGCCTTGAAGATGGGCACAGCAACGGTTTTTATCCAGCAGCCATCACACTAACAACAAAACGACTGATTCATTCAACCTGGCCTTAACATTTAATCTACAAGACATGTTAAAATGTTTACACCTTGTGAGCAGGTCAATCACACACTGTAATGTGGCAGGGAGGAAAGAATGCACAAGGGGTCGCAAATGCGATTATGGCAAATATAACAACTGCTGCACATATTGAACTGTATATAGCTTACCATCCTACTACTGTTTTATTCCTTGACTGATAAAGTTATGATATAAAAGTTAAAATGATTATGTTTTTTTAAAAATGAGCCAAACTGTAACCTGTGAATCGTCTGATTATTATCTCAGCTTTTTATTTTATTTGCTTTACTGTATGACTTGTACAATGTTATGTACTTGGCACAAATGAATAAAGATGATTAACACAAAAAAATGAATAAATGTTTACACCAAATACACTACTGATTTTCAGAGCAGATTACCAGTAACAGTGGTGTAATATCAGGATTCCCCTTTAACTTTAGACAAACCCAGAATATCCTCTTCCTGTACAACAGAAGGATTATGTAAGCGTTGCTTGTACATCCCTTATTGGAATGATCTATGTAAGTTCTAGGCTCCGTGCCCACTGATAACCTCCTCCTCCTCCTCCTCCGCATGTTTTGTTACTACACAAGTAGATGTCACTTTAGGAAAAATTGCGTGCTATAGGTTATCTGGTGTTTGTGTCACCCCTGACCTGTGATTAACGGTCCTCAATAAATCTTCATAAATATAACCATGAACAGTGTGAAGTCACTGGCAGTTCCTGCCTGGGACAGCACAGGATGTAACATCAGAGGCGAGCGGGGGCACCTCTGCTTCAGGGCACAACTCTAGCTTTACTCCTGTGGCTGCTTCAATTAAAATCAATTAAAATCATACTGATAGTAGATTATTTGCTCAATCATCTTTGTAAGAATATAGGAACCCATACACGTGTAGATGGCCGCTTTGAGTGATGATGTCACGCCATTAGTATTATTATAATTTATTTATATAGCGCCAACATATTACGCAGCGCTGTACAATACATTAGAGAGGAGATACAACACAGGATAGAACATACAGGTACAGGGTATGACACAGGAGGAGTAAAGGAACCTGCCCAGTTGGGCTTACAATCCATGTGTGTAACCATTGTAGCCATCGAACATGGCCAGCCCTGTCAAACAGGGAACGGACACATGTCTGTAAATCCCTTTTACACTGCCATACTTTAGGGTATCGAACAGGAATCGAGCCCCTAATGTGGTGCGCCTCGATTCCCGTTCAATAGATGTGCGATTACGTGCAAAGTGGTGATGTCCCACTCGAATGGCTCATCGATCTCATGGGTATCTACATGTGTATGGGGACTTGGCGCTTAAGACCTTTAAGCCAACTGGCTTAAAGCGCAACCGGAAACCATCCAGTGAGTCCGCCAATATTCAAATGAGTATCCCAAAGGGTCGCCATACACCTTGAGATTTCCTGTCAGATTTCCTTTAGATCTGCTTTTGTTTTACCAGAACCATATAATATGAGGGACTTTCTAAACCATCCAGTCTACCGGAGTTCAATCACAGAGGACCCAGCACTACATAGTTGTTGGTAGATCTAAAGAATATCTGACTGAGAGATCTAAAGGTGTATGGCCAGCTTAAGTGCATCTCAGGGTAAGTTTGTGGTGTATGGGCCCAGGACGCTAAGAACTCCCTGGTGTACATACCTGAATATGACTCGGTATCAATACAGTAGGAACAGTAGTAAAGCACATGGGACAGCAGAAATCAGTATGGGACAGAGTAAGGCCCCTGAAGAAGCTGATACCTGCTAAACACGTTGGACCAGTGTAATTTATCTATCAACAATTGTTGTAAATTTTACTTATGCTAGAAATTGTATGCATGTAATGTTCCCTGTATGGCACTGTATTTGATAAAATGTACATTTTAGAAACTTGAGTTTGCAATTTTACTGACGTCTTTTTAATAAACTGAACTTATAATCTGATAGGACTGCTGTTTAAGTCCCCTTGCTCCTGAGGGAGAATTAATGAAAACCTATTTTACAAAGTAAGGCCTAGTCTGCGTTGAAACCCCCACGTTACACATTTGTCATACATCATGTCGCATCAATAATATTGGGGGTCCCCGCACTGCGTCATTGCTGCATAAATATATAGGTATCCATTTCCTGTGTGTATTTGGAACTTTTGAGTTCTGCCTTGTATAGGATAAGCAGTATGATCATAAGCAAGTGACCCTACAGTGCTGCAGCTGAGGTAGTGAATAACGCTGTTGCCCCCCAGTGCGGCAGGAAACCAGAATTCAAAAAATAAAACAGAATAGCAACCATTCTGACAGGTAGAAAGCAGCTCACATATGTGTATGCATATGCATTACAAATGATCATTTTGGAGTTCCACTCTAATGACAGGAACAACATAAAAGGTAGCTGTCAAGTCCTACAGCTGTTTCATCGCACTGAGCTGCAGTTGGCACTAACACCAGGATTATGAGACTAAACACAGAAGTCAAGGCCAAAGGGAAGAGCACCGTATCAGTCCCCCGAGGGATGTAGTCATGCACATACCGGAAGTCTCATGTTATAAGGAGTAATAACTTCACACTAACACTGGCTGCTTAAATACTTCCTCCCTGTAAGATGTATTACATACTTCAATCAATTAAAAATGAAAAACCAACACCGAACAAATATGATAAGCTGTAAAAAAATCATATATATTAACTGCATCGCAATGGCATAGATCAAATGTTCTACGGGTCAAATCATACATACATTTTACACCAGTAGTTTTCCAAATCGTCTTTTTGGGAACAATATAATGTAAAATTGACATTAAGAGACACACATTTCTTTAAGATTGTGATTGTGTTTATTTCAGTTGGGTGATCCTTTAAGATGGCCATACATGGTTCGATTTTTGCGTTCTATCAGCTTAAAAGATAAATGTTTAAATCAATCGAATGGAAAGTGATTCCTGTCCACCTGGTGTGATCGATTAAAAGTGATCGAAATATAACATTGATCAAAAAGGGATCAGACACACTGGTAAATTTGGGTTGATCATACAAGTGGAACTGATTCCTTTAAATGAATAAATTTGAATTTGAAACAACAATTGAAAGAAAATCTCATCGATGAACGAATTGCCAATAAACGACCCATGTATAGCTAGCCATTTAGAAACAGATTTTAGTTTAGAAGCCTTAAGACTTCTCTAGGGTGGCTCTTACTCTCTGGAACTCTCTCTCTCGTCTCATTAGAATTGTGGCTACTTCAAAAACTTTCAAAAGAGCCCTGAAACCCTCCTCTACAGTCTGGCCTACCCATCTACTCACCACTAACATCACCACCACGCCAGTCCTATCCCCTCACCTATGTTCCCCAACATCCTAGATTGTAAGTCCTCTTCTCCTCCTGTGTAAAGGTGCCCATACACGCATAGATATGTGTTGGATCGATGGCCACTTCGAGCACAGTGTGCACATGACGTCATCAAGCTGAGCTTGAACGCTGATCCATCTCACGGACATCAAGCTGTGTATGGCAGTTTTAACTCTAAAGCCCCCCATACACCTTCAGATTCCTCCATACAACTTTCATGAGACCTACCAACAACTATGTAGTATAGTGACCTCCCTGATAGAATACATAGTGATTGGAAGGTGTAGAAAGGTCCTCCTATTACATGGTTTTGGTAGAAGAAAAGTTGGTTGTACAGAAATTGCATGTGGTGTATGGGGGGCTTTATGTACAGTTTTGATGTTAGTGGATATATATATATATACACACATGTTAATAATAATAATCCACTTCCTCTTTGTTTGCAATCACTCAAGCATCGGCTAAATATCTCAACAGGCTTCCTCATAATGTTGAAAGCCAATGTGTCAATGTAGAGGCTTGAAGTCTCAATGAGGGTCCCATATTACAATGTGAAACAGGACCACCAGTAGAAAATAGTTGCACGCTATAAGAGAACAATATCAATGGGTGCTGCAGATTTAAAAATGTTAACTTAAAGTGACAGACTTAAAGTTTATATGAACTAGGGATTTATACTAAGTATCCAAAATGTAGATCATGGTGCTCCAGTTGGCCAAAATAGATTAGGCCTTGGTTGGTATTAGTGCCTAAAACATAGAACATAGAACTTTTGAAAGTCAGGTATTTGAAGATATAGAAATGAAGCAATGGAGACCACGTATTGAATACTATCCTGCAATCAGATCTCTTTATGCACAAGTCCCGATGGCTCACCCAATGCACTAATGCTAGGCATACACATACCGACCTACTCCGATATCTTCCTCCGATATCTTTCCGGGAGGCTAACGTGATGACGTCATCACGTTAGCCTCCCGTTGCATTCTGGGGCCCCACAATCGGCTGGGCACCCTTTGTGTGCCGGCCATAAGCTGCGATGAAGACGCCGCTTCATTGCAGCTTATGGCATCGGCTTTCATCGGCTCCCATCGGCCAGAGAAGATCAAACATGTCCGTTCTCTGGCCGGCCGAGAAGTGGGGTGACAGGGATCTGTCGCCCCATGTGGGCACATGCCGATTAGCGGCCGATTTTTAACCTGACCGATGGCGAGAGCGCGCACGCCCGCCGGTCAGATTAAAAATCGTCCGCTTATCGGCATGTGTATGGTCACACTAAGTGATAATGTCATGTGACCCAAAACTGGTTTGCCTAAAGATTTTCTAATGATATAACAAAGACGGATAACCCTTCCTTTTAGTGCACCTATCTTCCCTGTCTAATTTCTCCATCTTCTATTAAAGCAGACTTCCCTTTACAGACGAGGACTGCTTTAAAAAGGTGAGGTTTATTTATAGCTTCCATTAAATGTCTGGGCAACAATAGGCTGCTAGAAAACACAAGATAAAATATGAGTCAGCCATTCTTGTACCAAAAAAAAGGGTCTATGTTCAGACACAGTATCCCCCCGGGACTACAGCTGAGGTATACAGAATAAAAGCAGGACGTAGCTCATTTCCCTCACTGCTCCCTCTATGTTTCTCTGGTACATTTGTAAACTTCCTTCCTTTCTCTGTTTGCACACCACCATGGCTTTGGATCTGGAGGCAGCAGAACAAGAGCAATTAAAATCCTGTTTTTGATGGCTTGGCCATCACATGCATTGTCCTGATAATGGGCCTATTTGTAAAGGGTGCAATGGCTATACAATGGGGGATAAGATTAACTATGAGTGGTAGGGAGAGGTCCCCCTTATCAAGGGGAATCTATATAGAAATCAGACTAAACTATCTTCTATTATTATTATTATTAACATTTATTTATATAGCGCCAGCATATTACGCAGCGCTGTACAATAACATTCGAGTGGACGATACAACACAGTATAACACACCAGGTAACGGTATGACATAGGAGGAGTAGAGGACACCTGCCTGGACAGGCTTAAAATCTAATAGGTGGGGAACAAGGTATTACATAGGTGGGAGGGGGAGGGACTGGCATGGTGGTGATGTTAGGAATGAGAAGATGGGTAGAAGAGGCTGAAGAGGGTGGGTTTTTTAGAGCTTTTTTGAAGGTGGCAAAGATTAGGAGGCAAGCTGATGGGAGCGAGGGAGGGAAGTTCCAGAGAGTAGGAGTGGCCCTAGAGAAGTCTTGGAAGCCGTGCATGTGATGACGGTTATGGTGGCATTAGTAAGTCACTGGAGGAGCGAAGGGGGCGGTTAGGGGTGTATTTGTGTACCAGGTTTGTAAGGAGGACAGGAGGTGTCCTTCAGACATAAAGCAAAAATAGCTTAAAAGTCTTGAAAAGTTCAAAAAGTTACACTGACACAAAACAATACAGTACTGCAAAGAGGACTATTAATACTTACCCCTGCTATTCCCATTATTTCAGAGGATACCCCAGCCATAACAAATTACCTACCGAAACTGACTGATTTAATTGGTGAGTGAGGAGCACCAGACATAAGTGTTGGAGTCCGAGTATTGTCCTATATTTGCTATATGCTGGTGTTGGCGTCATGGACACATCAGGGTGACACATCCATGACGCTCAGTTGGGGGCATGGACGTGTTCCGCCAGTGTTGAACATCAAATGATTTTAATGCAACACGTTTACCCCTATGGGCCTATCGATCTGTCCTACCCCGTTAAAAAGTGCTACCCTGCATATAGTGCTTAAAGCACATCACAACACACGATTCATAACTTTAACCCAAACCCTTAACCATAACCCACAAACTCTCATCTTAACCCTCTAACACCCAGACCCCTTGTCCATAACCCTCTCACCCCCCAAACCCCTTAACTTAACCCCTCAACTGAACCTCATAACCTGTAGAATCCCTAACCCCCAGAACTCACCTCGACCCCCTCACCCAAACGCCCTAACACTGAAAAAGTAACCGTCCACCTGTCAATAGAAAAATTACAGCGGAGATCACCCACCCCTTTGATGTGGCTACCAGGGTAGCTCATCTCGATGGGTAGGTCATCTTGACGGAACACCAGCAATAACGCACCTGTGAAAATAGGCACATTGCAGACAATGACCCGTGTCTGCCATGCGTTGAAATCCTCACTAAATACTTATAAAATGAGATTTTGAAGACCTCCTCCAGTGGAGTTACCTTGCATACTACAACATAATTATAAAATAATTTCCTCTCTTCCAGTGATCAGACTTCAACATTGTAATTCAGTAGTAAGTCGCAGGGTAAAGCTAGCCACACATGGTACAATTTATCATTCAATCGAGGTTCAATTAGATTTTGTACTTCGATTTAAAAAATCGAACATCGATTGTCATTTAATCGAAGTTCTTCACATGGGAAGCACAATAATTGAACAATTTAGACTGAAATTAAATCGAAGTAATCCAAACTCGTCGATTGAATTCCTCTTACGATTTTAGTTTCAATTGGAAGTTAAAGGGAAGTAGCCTAAAAAATCGAGCCACAAAATCGACCAATCGACCAAAATTTTCCAACTTGTCCGATCACTTTTCAATCGACGATTGTACCAAAAATCGTTCAACGATCATCGATTGCACTATGTGGCAGTGCATCGATTAATGTTCAATTGATCTTTTTTTCCATCGAAAATCGTCGATTGAACGCTAAAATTGTACCATGTGTGGCTAGCTTAAGAGGATAGGACAGGGGTGGGTTTGTATAAGACATTTGTAAAGGACACAGAAACAAGGATTTACATGTTTGTGTAATCTCTGAGCCATTATCTTCCTTAGAGCAGATGCTGACCACGTTGATAATGCTAAAAAAAAACAAAAGAGGAGATGAAGGCTTTAAGCAGTGTACAGACAGCTCGATATTGGAGCCTTCCGATGTACCCTGTCAGATATCGGCTGGCTGGGTAGAGACAGCTCTGCTCTCTCTCCGGCAGCTGAAGCTTTGCTTGGAGACCAGCGGTCTCTAGGCAAAGCATCGGACATCGCCCTAATTATGGTCATGTCCAATAAAGCTGTTTTCGAGCGGGATTGATTTGTCCCGCTAGATAACAGCGGTGGGCACAGATCATATGGGTCAGATAGATGGCCACGGCGCTCGAAACAGCCATCGATTTGACCCATATCCCCACGTCAGATGGAATGACTGATAATAATGGAGTACTTCGTTCTCCTGCCCCAACCTAACCCAACCTCCACCTTCAATGATTAGTATTAAGGCCCCCCCACACACACACTGAGTGGGGGCCGACAGAGCAGGAGAGATCAGCTCTGAAATGCAGCGTGATGACGTCATCACGCTGCATTCCCGAGCTGTAAGCTTCGGCGGGCACCCTTTGTGTGCCGGCCGTTAGCTTCAATGAAGATGTTGGTCTTCATTGAAGTTAATGGCATCGGCAGGCATTGGCCAGAGAACATCGGACATGTCCGTTCTCTGGCCGGCCGAGCTGTGGGGCAACAGGGATCTGTCGCCCTATGTGGGCACCCCCGATCGGCGGCCGAATCGTGGGTGTATGGCAGGCTTTACCAAAATCCTTGAGGCCCATGGACCTGCTATTTGTTTACTATCAATGCAGCAAGTGTTCCTTCTGCACAGAACCGTGGCCATCTGTGGGGCTGTAATGGACAAAACAACAAATGAAGACAAACATCATGATCATCATAAGGATGAAGTATGAAGGGGGACTGTGCATTGGGTTCCAGGAGGGGGTAATCTATTTTTCAATCAGTGCACTAATTCTTTAAAATAAACAATGGTACTGCTATTTTTGTTTGATAACAATGTTCATATGGATGATCAGAAAGAAAAAATAAATGAAAATGTTTAATATTAAAATGATTTCAAAGACAAATTTAATGTAACAAAACTAAGAAACAAAAAGGAGACCTGCCCACACAAGCCGACAATGAGAGGAAATAATAATAGAACTTCATGTACATACCGCTTGTGGATTCATTAAAACACATTTCCCCCTTTAGCAGAAAGGAGCCTAAAATAAAACTTGCCTGTAAGACATATAGTTTAACCTTAATGTGGAAGTTACAAGCAAGGCTGACAGAGGAAAGAGACAATAAAAATCATCTATCTAGATTTTATTAAGCGCTTTGACACAGTGCCCCACAGTAGGCTCATAAAACTATCAAACTGTTGCTGTCGCAAACACTCGAAGCTCCGCTTTAATGAGTAGAGAAAGGCCGCCATAAATGTCTCCGGGCCTGAACCACGCATGGCTCGCTTGATGTATTGGGGAAGGCCTGAGAATGGTACGGTGAACGGAGAACACTTCTTATTTCCCACAATATGTAATGTTGGGAGAACGGTATGACCACCATAGTCATATGAATTTCTACTGTGCTTCCCCGAAAATAACACAGTGTCTTATGGCTCCCAGAGATGTCCTACGGCTTGTTTTCAGGGGATGTCTTATTTTTTCATGAGGAAGAATACGGCAGTGTGGGGGGGGGGGGGTCAGAGGGGGGATCAAAGTGGCACAGGAGACTCAGGGGGGTTGATCGCTAGTGATGAGCGGCATAGGCAACATTCGTATTCGTGGCATGCTGGAAATTTTGGGGAAAACATTTGGAAAATATTCGCATTTGGCAATATTCTTCTTATTGCGAATATCGTCAGTTTTTTTGTGAATTGTTTAACTTGAATTAAGAGGCATGTTTAAAAAATTGCGCATTTTGGACGCCATCTTAGTGATTTTCACGGATTTTCAATAGTGCCGATTTTCGCAATATTCCGAATATTCACATCACCCCAATATTGGATTTAAAAACTGTCGCAGGGAGTGTTGCTAAGCTCTTGTTACAGCCTTCCCATTCGTCCACTTGCATTGAGAGGCGTGTGTAATGGAAAAAAAATACCCGGAATTACGAATATTCGGCAATATATTCACCATCTTCACGAATTTCCGAATTGCCGATTTTCGCGATTAATATCTGGAATCCGAATATTCGCAATCATTACTTTTGATCACCATTTAAGTAACCCCTTCTGATCCTCCTGTGTCATTTTGATTGTCCCCTCTGATCCCCTCTATCTAGAGTTGCAGTACCGTATCTTCGTGGGGTGCCTTATTTTTATTTATTTGGGGGGGGGGTGCCTTATATTTCAGGCAAAAATTTAAGGTTGTAAGGGAATAAGGGTCGTTTTCATTAGGGCTGAATAATACTCTGTTATTATAGTGTTGGCCAGAATAACTGCTCAAAACACATCCTCAAACTGTGAACATTTGTATTTTTTATCTTAACTGAAAACCGTGCTGGAGTTGGTCAGAAATTTGTGTTATGTAGGGAGAGCAGGAGATCAGATTTAGTACTTTGCAATCAAAGTAGGACTGCTCCAGGGTGACAGCTACACTGATCCTATGTAACTTAATGCCGTTTTTATCTCATATGCCTGAACGTTATTTTACCTAGGTATACCAATGGCCACTTCTTGCATTACAAGAGAAGAATTGTGTTTTTACACAACTGGATGGATGGATACACAATGGCTGGTATTGCAGATACTGTCAGGTAGGCATATAACTATATGTTACACTGTGCCATCGGCACAGGGACACTTTAGACTCGTCTTACTCCCAAACTGCATCACTGACTCAAGCGCTATCAACAATACCTGCTCAAGTATCCCTTGGCTAGTAAAGTCTTATTTTTTATGTGACTTTCCCAGCCAAATCCTGAATAAAAAAAATCCCAGATAAATTAATGTGGTTAATTTAGGATGGAGGGGCGTCACTCTCCCTTCCTAAGCTCCCACCCCGCACAAGTAATGTCCCTTGCCTCCTTAGTTAGCCTGCTACTAACTTGTAG
>CM070032.1:10085526-10096887 GCA_036250615.1 Ptychadena robeensis
ATTAGAAAGCTCCTCATATTACATGGTTTTGGTAGAACAAAATTTGATTGTACAGAAAGTATATGGAAAGATTGTAAGGTGTATGGGGGCCTTAATACATATTATCAAAGTAATCTAGTGGAAGCAAAGGCGCTGTCTGGGTCACTCATTAGCTTTAACATATGCCACTTAGTGTGCTCAGCTGGAGGCTCAGCAAGTCCCTCTCCTCCTCTTACCACTCAGGTGAGGATGTGGTGAACAGGTGAGGATGCGGTAAACAGGTGAGTTCCCTTTGCCATATGCATTAACAGGTTTTGGGGCCCACAAGTGGAGGACCAAGGGGGGCCGCCAAACAACACCCAAAGGGCTGCATGCTGCCCCTGAGCCACAGATTTGGCACCTGAGGAATAAACACAAGTGGCCACAAGAGTTGCGGCTGTGTTGGGTCACCAGCTACATTCCTATAAGGATATCATTACTAAACTAGTGTTCCCCTTGAATCCCTTTAATCACATTGATTACAGTGCCTATTGACTATCTATAGAAAGCTCTGACTGACGTTCTGGCGTCTGGGCCATTTTTTTACATCTTAATGGGCCCGGCAAGAGTGAATGGCAGACTGCGGGCCCATTCACACGCTACCCTGTCGTCACCAGCAGCTGCAAAACCACGTCTACACCGCAGCGCAGCTTTCTGATTCAAGCTCATTTTATCTATTGTTTCTCATAATGTCATCAAAAGGAAAACTGACAAAACCTCTGAAAGAAAAGTTGAAATGTTTTTTGATGAGATCTCGGCGATATTTACATTTGAAATGACTGACACAAAAAGACGCACTGAACGTAACTTGGGTGGAATTGCCGTTACTTGTCTGCTGCCAACGTATGGACAGTGAGCTGGAAAACGCATTCACACGTAAACTCCTCGCTGCTGAAGTCACACTTATTCAGAACGAGTAATGAATGCGGAATAAAGAAACAGATCGGATGAGTAATTACAAGAACCGAGGTAGTAGATCTACAGTTGAGGCCAAAGTGATTAGCCCCCCTATGAAATGAGACAACACTCTTGATTTCTCCATGAAAATGACCATTAACAAGTGTTTGTTATTTTTCAACAAATACACAACAAAAAAACAATGTCCACTAAGTGTAATTCAGATATTTTATTGACAAACAAGAAAGGGCAAAAATCAGACAACTAAAATGATCAACCCCCTGACCATTAATAGTCAGTAGTGTCCCCTTTCTGAGCCACAACTGACAACTCTTAAGCAGGGTACACACATACAGATATGGGCCAGATCGATGGCCATCTGGCCCATATAATATTCGCCCATCGCTGTTTTCGAGCGTGACCAATCAATCCCACTCGAAAACTGGGATATTGGACATGACCATAAACCAAAGTCGATGTCCATTGCTTTGCATGGGGACCACGTGTCACCACGCAAAGCATCGGCTAAGCTGGAGAGAGAGCTGACCTGTCTCTTCAGCTCCTCTGATATCTGACAGCAGCGTGATGACATCATCACGCTGCTGCAGGGAACATCGGACGACTCAAATATTGAGCTGTCTGTTCCCTGCTTTAGAGGAGTTCTTTAGTAGGTTGGCACAGGTCACCTGAAGGATTTTGTCCCATTCTTCCATTGCTAAGTGTTCTAGCTTCTCCACATTGCATGGTTTTCCAGTATGGACATTCACTTTGAGCACCTGCCACAGATTCACTACAGGGATTGAGGTCTGGAGTCTGTGCAAGCCACTACAGATCTTGGTTTTGGTATCATTGAGGAAAAGTAGCCCCCATACACCTGACGAGCTGGGGTCCACCCAATCTGTGATTTAGTTTTGGTAGATTAGGGTTAAACAAATGGACACATTGAATGTAATATTAACTCAAAGCAACAGGAATTGCTGCATTCTTGAACACATTTTGATGGCCATCATTTTTTTTGTATAGATCGCCAGTCCGATGACTTTAGCAAACCGAGTTTGACCTATTACTACAGATATACCATGATCTGGATGAATGAGAATGGATGAATATATATCTTGGATGCCAGTAATGAGATTTTCATGGTTGACTTCATGTGGTCATTACGAGAGGGGGATTCCCTCACTCTGTTAGTTATTAATTCCTTTTATATATTAGTTATTGTGAAAAATGTAACCTCAGGGGACAGAACACTGCGGGAGGAAACAATCGCCACATTTAGATAAGACGAAGTTAGGAAATATGGATGGGTGTTGGAATATTGAACATATGTAGGAAGGCAGAAGCCTCTACAGCAGTGGTGGCCAACTGAGTTGATATGGAGGGCCACAAGTGCGGCCCTCAGCATTACTAAAGGGCCACACATAAGATTTTCTACCTATACTGCTTATAAAGGTTATTTGCCCTTATTCTCAGGTTATGTGCTGCAATATATATTATACAATTACCCCCGTTCATTTGTGAAATAGAGGAGCATAGGCACTCATCAGTCTGCTGATGCCCCACCAACACCAGAGGAGAAGAGGAGAGGGACTTGCTCAGGCACCATCTGGGTCGCTTTTATGTACGCTTATCATGTAAGTTTATCACCTCTCCTCCTCTTCCCACATTAAAAAGTTCCCGGGCCAGGAGCTGTCAGCAGGCACAGGTGAGTTCCTATGGCTTATGCAATAACAGTAAGGTTTTGGGGGAGGACCAAGGGGGAACCCCAAGGAACAACCCCTGTGCCGCAGGTTGGGCACCTGGGCTCTACAGCCCACCAGACCATAAATGAATTCCAAAACAAAAGTACCATGTTTCCCCGAAAATAAGACAATGTCTTATATACATTTTTTGCTCCCAACCCCCAGCATTCTGAGCAATATAAAAGTAGCAAGAGCATAGTTATCCCCCTTTCTCTTTATAATCTCTAGAAATGCACTACCTCCCTCCTCCCCATTTGTAGGCCATGACAAAGATTGGTATCATTACCCATTCAAGTCCTCACACTAATTTCAATTTTTAAAACACATTCAAGGTGGCACTCAGAGCCCTCTCTATGGGCACACAAGCTGTCAGCCAGCACAGAGGAAATACCTGCAGCCTATTGGCTCTCAATGCTGTCAGCTCTCTTCTGATTGCACACAGCATCCCATACCCTGCCCTATTCTATCTTATAGACAAGTAGAGTGTGTCTGTATAGGAGTGGTTTGTGTCATTCAGGTTAAATTGCCATAATTAGTAGCATTTTGGGTTTTAATGCGGCCACTCGGACTCTTAAAGGTTCGCCAACACTGACCTAGAGGATCATTGTTTGGATTGTTCACTAGACGTCATCACCTCTCCTCCTCTTCCCACATTAAAAAGTTCCCGGGCCAGGAGCTGTCAGCAGGGACAGGTGAGTTCCTATGGCCTATGCAATAACAGTAAGGTTTTGGGGGAACCCCAAGGAACAACCCCTGTGCCGCAGGTTGGGCACCTGGGCTCTACAGCCCACCAGACCATAAATGAATTCCAAAACAAAAGTACCATGTTTCCCCGAAAATAAGACAATGTCTTATATACATTTTTTGCTCCCAACCCCCAGCATTCTGAGCAATATAAAAGTAGCAAGAGTATAGTTATCCCCCTTTCTCTTTATAATCTCTAGAAATGCACTACCTCCCTCCTCCCCATTTGTAGGCCATGACAAAGATTGGTATCATTACCCATTCAAGTCCTCACACTAATTTCAATTTTTAAAACACATTCAACGAGTCCTCAATAAATGCATAACGGTATTATACGTCGTTGCCTAGAGTCCGGTTTAATCCAGCACCTGTCAGTAAATGCCTGACTTGCCCATAAAACGCCTCCCCCGAATCCCCCTTCAAACTTCCCAATTGCTTCCATATGCCGAAATTGCTACTTTGATTTCCACGCGGCACAATTAATGAAGGTCTGGAAACAAGGATGGCGAACCTCAAATAAAAGTGTTTTTGGAGAGACGCCGGCTTGCAGATGCAACAGATGAAACCTACGAAATGACCTAAAATTACATACTTTCGCAGGCGAATAGATATACATATTTAATCCACTAGTTTCTTTTATAAAATGTTCAACACACCTCTCAGTCCTAACATTTAAAATCCTAAAAAAAGCTTCCTGGAAATGTCTCTGTAATTTGAACAAATGCACATTATAATTTTCATTTCTTATTTTTTAGCTGCCTTTCCATTTGTCTTATGAAAAGAAACTCCTCTCGTATGATTACATAGCTGTACTTTGAGAATTTTTATTTTATTAAATTTTTTTCGGAGCTGGAATGGTTGAGAAATGCTGAGCGTTTGTCTGTGATAATCTCACTATAATGGCTTACTGTGGAAACCATTTGTAACTTCAAGAAGGAATGTATATTACGTAACTTACCATTAATGCATCTTCATTTCCTTACATTAAGCTCTAACCTTGTGTGCCTGGCAGCCAGGGTCTTCGGCTTCCCAATACTTCTATTTCAATGTGGATGGTATAGAGCAGATGTGGGCAAACTAAGGCCCGGGGGCCAAAACTGGCCCTTTAGTCTTTTCATTTTGCCTTTTGTCACCTTGGGGTCAAGACACTCCAGCTACCCTCATTCCCTGCAATAAGGGACGATAACACCTAGAGCAGGGATGGCAAACCTGTGGCATGCATGCTAGAGGTGGCACTCAGAGCCCTCTCTATGGGCACACAAGCTGTCAGCCAGCACAGAGGAAAGACCTGCAGCCTATTGGCTCTCAATGCTGTCAGCTCTCTTCTGATTGCATACAGCATCCCATACCCTGCCCTATTCTATCTTATAGACAAGTAGAGTGTGTCTGTGTAGGAGTTGTTTGTGTCATTCAGGTTAAATTGCCATGCCGGAACATTGAGATAAATAAGTAGCATTTTGGGTTTTAATGCGGGCACTCGGACTCTTAAAGGTTCGCCAACACTGACCTAGAGGATCATTGTTTGGATTGTTTACTAGACGTCAAGGATGCTTAAACATTCTATTGCAGCAAACTACTTATTCATTTAAAAAATATATAATTATTTTTAAAATATCCTGTCCTAGCTGCCAGGACTTAGGACCTCTATGCCGGGCGACCCGTGCAGGCTCTTAGTCCAACCCCTATGACACATTTAAAAACCCATTGTGGCCCACAAGTCAAAAAGTTTTCCCATCCTGTCCTAGCTACGATGACTTAGGACCTCTATGCCGGGCGGCACGTGCAGGCTCTTGGTCCGACCCCTATAACAATGGGTTTAAAAACCCATTGTGGCCCACAAGTCAAAAAGTTTTCCCACCCCTAGTATAGAGACTTGTCCAACTTTAGTCCCCAAGGGCCAAGGTCCACTTATGTTTAAACTATCCAAAAATTATTTAAGTTATAACAAAATCCACCATCAAAATCCACCATGGGGACTGAAGTTGGACACCTCTAGATTAGACCCCCTATTATTGTGGCTTCCCCATAGGTCAAATGAAGGCCCGGGGCCAAACAGGCCCGGCTCTTTAGTCTTTTATTTTGCCCTTCATTACCTTGGTGTAAAGATGCTCTAGCTCCCCTACACTCATTCCCTAGAATAATTAGAGATAATTCCAGTGATTGTTTGGGTTCGGGTCTCCTAATGGTCGTAGATTGCTTGCAACAGAATGTTCTATGCCTCTATTTATTAATATTTTTATATATATATATATATATATATATATTTTTTTTTTACTAAGAACACCTATGCTGGACGGCCACTTATTTGAGAAACGCCCTCTAACTTCCCCTGTGGCAGGAAATGAAAACAAAATTCCCCCAATGGGATGTGGGGCATATTTTACGTTAGTACACATTAACCTCCCTAGTGCACTGCCTGTACCGCGCCATTTTTAACAGTGTAGTACGGGCAATGGCATCAGTGTACAAGGTACACTGCCTGCCATTTCTACCCTCCCCTCTCCACACAGCCGGTGTCATTCATGACACCGGCTGTGAGGGCTGGAAAGCAGAGGCCCCTCCATTAACATGGAGGTCTATGGCACTGCTCACCCTCGCCCCCTTCCGTGTCACCGTGACGCGATCAGTGAACCATCAAAACCCCGGAAATGTTGTGGCTGGAAGCAGCATCGCTGTAGCTTCCCGGGGATATGCGGCTTTCATGGGAGCCCAGCTCATCCAGAGTTTGTTCTTCACACAAACTCTGGACAAGATGGGCTCGTCATGAACACTAAGGAGGTTAAGCTATTATAGCATTTCCCTTTAAATATAGCACGTATATAGCACTTATATATAGCACTTGTTTTTATATATGTTTTAAAATGTCTTTATGGAATTAGTCACACTGTTTGAGTCAGCCTCCCTACTTGATTACAGAGGCAATGGGATAGGAAGTGGTTTAGGGTTAGAAGATCCTGTGGCATTTAGGTTTAGATGAGCGGTGTGGATGTTGATGCTGATGTTGGGTAAATAACTGTCATGTTGGGTAAATAACAAGACATTAAGTCATGTGACAGGAAAATCAAGCGCTGCTGGTCTTTCACTTTATGATGGTCAATTAGTTTACAGTTTTACGGATACATCCAATGTTTCTCCAGATATGTAAAACAACTTTTTCAACATGAGTTTAAGAGGACAGACAATCCAAGGTTTCGGCAATAAATTGCTGGCCTCGCGAATGGGTTGAATTATTTATTAATGGAAACCCCAGATTCTCGGTCATCCACTGGACCATCATCAATTGTCTAAACAAAAGTAACTAAGGGGGCATCTGTTTTCTCTTCTCCCTAACCACAAAAAAAACTTCCTAAAGTTGTGTTATTGTTTTTCACTTATCCTAGTAACATAAAATTGTTAGACAACCCAGCACAGATAAAACAGTTCTGTTCCCTCAGCGGACCTTTCATTTCAGAGGATGGGAGGATGCAGAGAATGCATATTGAAAGAGTTATTAAATCCCGATGTCAACATTTGAAAACATGTCCATACACTGACACTTGTATTACTTTCATGTGTTTCCTTGCACTTGCTGCATTCATCCTTGTTTATAAAGCAGCAGCACTATGCGCACCAGGCACGTCCTGTGTTAAGCCCCCCATACACTTTCCGATTTTTCGTACGAATTTTGCCCGACCGACCAACGTGGTCGGGAGATTAATCGGATGCGGAATTATGTACCCTGGCTGGCACGAAAAATCGGAATTTGAATTATCACGGATCGATCAGCCTGACACTATTTATTAACAGCAGATCGACCAAAATTTGCGGACAGGTCCGAAGCGGTCCCGACCGATTTTTCGGCCGATTTTGAGAATTCGGGATCGGTCGGGACCGCTTCAGACCTGTCCGTAAATTTTGGTCGATCTGCTGTTAATAAATAGTGTCAGGCTGATCGATCGGTGATAATTCAAATTCCGATTTTTCGTGCCAGCCGGCCGACCGACCATAACATTTAAGGTGAAAATCTGGTGACACGATCGGACGAAAAATCGGGAGAATAATCGGAACGTGTATGGGGGGCTTTAGAGAGACTACCATAGCTATTGGGTCTCTTAAGTATGTTACCCCAGCTGTAGACACATCTCCAAATCACTATTTTGCATGTCACTGAAAGTAATAAAGACATATATTATTATGATAAAATAAAAATCCAAAGTGATTCAAAAGAGAAAAGGATCCAAAGTGAGTTTGATAGTCGGATATTTAGATAAATATCAAACAACTGTAAACAAGTCTACAATCCAGAAATTGTTATCAAGATTCCAATCATAATGTGTATTGTATTTCAGAACTGCAGATTGTTCAATCTCTGATCAGTAAAGGTCCCCATACACCTTTAGATTTCGCTGTTAGATTTTCTTTAGATCTCCTTTTCTTTTACCAAAACCATCAAGTCTACCTGTGTTCAATCACAGAGGACCCGGCACTACATAGTTGTTGGTAGATCTAAAGGATATCTGACAGAGAGATCTAAAGCTAGCCACACATGGTTCGATTTTAGTCGATTGAAAGAAAATTGTTTTTCTGCCCACATGGTACAATCGACGATTATTGATCGATTTTTGTCAAATCGTCGATTGCATCGCGATCGGACAGGTTGGAAAATTTTGGTCAATTGTACAATCATTGAACTACATTCCTTGCAGCTTTTTTTTGGTCGAGTCAAAGATACTCGATGTGTGTGGCTACTTCCCTTTAATTCCCATAATTTCCGATTGAAACTAAAATCATAAGAGGAATTCAATTGACGATTTTTGATTACTTCGATGAACTTTTTAGTCGAAATTGTACAATAATCGTATTCCCAATGTGGTGTACATTGATTAAATTAAAATCGTTTTTTTCATTGAACTACAACCTAGGTGCCCAACCTGCGGCCCTTTGGGCGTTGTTCGGCGGCTGCTCTTGGTCCTCCACATGCGGCCCCCTAAAACCAAACTGTTAATGCATAGGGCATAGCAACTCACCTATGAAGTGGTCAGACACTGACCCAGCTTTCCTAATCAACTTTGGCTCCTGCATCAGTAAAATTGTCAATGTTGGTGTGGGAAACAGGGCAACATATGAGCGCTGCACCCAGAGGCCGGAGGGGTGCTGTCGGGTTTTGACTGCCTGACAGCACCTGGTCCACCAACTGCTGAGATATGTCGAAGGGGGGAGGGTCTGGATCGATGTTATGTGCAGCCTTTTATTGATGCAGAGGGCTGCACTTGTGGCCCTACATATCAACTCAGTTGCCCACCACTGAACTACAAAATCTAATCTAACGTTGATTGAATGCTAAAATTGAACCATGTGTGGCTAGCTTAACCTTCTGGGCATTGTGCACGGTTCTTTTATAAATATGTCGTGCTCCGCGGCGATTGCCTGCCCAGTCGGAGGTACAGAACATAAATCCGGCGTCACTGGAGATGCCAGACTTATGCTGAAAAAAGGCGAGGCCCCTTAATTTACATGGAGGTCTATGGCGCCGCCTACCCTCGCCCCCTTCGCATCATGGGTGACGCGATCGGGGGCAGACCCGGGAGCATCGGCATACATGGAATACACGGAATCCGGCGGTATCTAGAGTCTCTAGTTAACTGGGGCTGAGAGTTATGATGAATGAAACTCAGACAGAGTTAACTGGGGCCAGACGCTCACAAGGTTAAAAGGTGCATGGCCAGCCTAAAAGGATTGGTGGTAAACATTTGGCAGCGTATATTCTTGACCTCAGCAGACAGAGCCAATGTTGTGTAAACAGTAAAGGCTCCTTCAATAGCCAACAATCCCCTCCAATATTTATCAACATTGGCGAAATACAGGCGCACCGTGGGTCACACTAAACCTATATTTTCCTTTTTACACAGAAGGACGTATCTAACTGACAGTGGCTATTAAAGCCTCAGCTCGCACACAACGTATTATTCACTTTGCAAGAAAACGGTTTAACTTTAACAAATCGGCTGCCTAATGAGGAAAAAAATAGAGGAAATCCAATGTGCTTTCCGTCAATTCTTTTTTTTTTTTTTTGTGCGCTACATCAAAACGTCTGTTATTAACAGCATTAGGGAGCAATTACCGCTTAATGGCTGTCTAAATCCATTATCAGTGTACATTTAACCTTTGAATATTCAAAGATAATATTTAATTTGAACAAATTAATGGACTGCCAGCGAGACCAAATCTCTCTAGGAGGGTTGCGGTTTTTCTAAGAAAGCCTTTCTCTGGCTAAATTGTCCCCTTCTTGAGCGCGATTGTTGTTTGCGCTCGCTATACATGTACAGTTTGCATTCACGCTGCTAAAACATCTGTTACTAAGAAAAATAAATTAAAAAATAAAAAGTTACACAAAACTGCGCATAGCTGTGCAGGAAAATGTTAGTCACCACAATTAGCACGAGTTAGGTAAATAAATAGAAACATGACTCCGGAAGAGAAATCTGCAGACGGACGCATTCGCGGACGGCGTGCTGAAATCTGCAAGTTAGGAATAAAAATATTTATAATAAAATATAGAACTCTATAAAACCAGCATGAGGAGAACTTTCATAGTCACTGCTCTAACAAGAGATATATAGTGTCCAGTGTGAGGTAGTGAGGTTAGTTCTGTCAGGGGTGTACAAGCTTTTTGACTTGGGCCACATTTGCTTCTTAAATTTGATAAAGGGGCCGGGCCCAGTGACTTTAATGGCCGACCGCCCCTAGGTGTGCCAATTCCATGGATCGCCGGCATCACTAATGATGTACATTGTACATTTCCTGCACAATAAAGTGCTCATTCATTGCAATGAGCAGAGATAATTCCGAAAAACTGCCTGTTGTCACCATAAGGATGCGCCCACAGCATCAATCACGCCATTGCATCTTTTCTAAGGTAACCTTTGGACACTTCTAGGCATTATGTGCACTCATTGCAGAGAACAAGCGGAGGGGAGCATCTTTTCAACAAGGTGACAAAGGACCAGAAAATAAAGCTAAACAGCCCAGATCCGGCCCCGGGTCTTAAGGCTCCCATACACGGGTCGATTTTTTACTTGATTTTTGACCGAGTGCATGTTCACGCCAATCAAATCGAGTTCTGCCCACTCTAACCCATCGACCAAACAAAGTCGGAATCGACTAAAAATCGGATAGGACATTGAACCGACATGTTACGTTAGTGGACCCATAGCGCCCTATGCAGCAGCCTTTCCAATCGATGGATTTTGTGGAATCGGCCTTTGGAGATCGGCTCATTTCCAAATCGACCACAAATCAGATTTCCAAGGTGGTGCTCCATCGATTCCAAATGTGATATAATTGCAAAGCCTGAACATGGTATCATCACCAAAATGGCTGGAGATGTAGAGAAAGGTTGTGGAAACATTTTTATGATTTGAGTTCAAAGTCAACTTGACTCTGAATTTAATTTATACAAAAAATGCACATGCTAGAGCAATATTTTTTATTTCTTTTTGTGATGTTCCTACAATCCTTCTCTACATCTCAAGCAATGTTGGTGATGATACCAAGTTCGAGGTCGGAGTCCAAATTTCAAGACCATCTCCGGCCACACAAAAATGCCAGTGCCAGGGCTTTGTTCCTCCACCTCTGGCAAAACTACAGTGATCGCCACACAGGTTGGAGACAAAAAGTTGTTTCATATTCTTATTATTATATTACCAGTTAAAAATTTTTTTGCTGAAGATTAAAAGTAAACATGAAGCACAGGACAAATTAAATACAAACGTTCAGGGTTTAGAATTTCTCTGGATTTTACAGTCATTGTGTTTCTGGGGAGAATTTCCTGTCTACAGGACCTTTTCTCCCGCTATGGAGAATATGCATGCGCATAGGGTGGTCCACAGGAGTTCCCAAACGCCCTCCACCCGCACGCACATTCTGCACCCTCCCCCACACAGGAGCCCTCCCATCGCGATCAGCATGAGCTGCCGCAAGG
>CM070032.1:10097970-10109283 GCA_036250615.1 Ptychadena robeensis
TATACCTTCCAATCACTATGTGTTCTATCAGGGAGGCCACTTTACTACACAGTTGTTGGTGGATCTAATAGAAATTGTATGGATCGATCTTAAGGTGTATGGGGGGCTTTAGATATTTGTATAAGTCAGACAGAGACCTGTGCACACAACACATAGCAGTTTGCAGAAGCAGTAGTCGGTTATAGGCCGGAGGTTTATTTAGCAAACATCTCTAACCAAACAGTGTAAGTTTAATTTTGAAAAGCATAGGCAAGGTATAGAATCTTCACTGCCTTCCCCGCTGGGAAGATCCAACCTATTTGTCTCAATAACTACTGTCAATAGGGCAAAAAGTAACAGGAAACCATAAACTTTGCAGAAGTTACTGGAATGAATGGGAAATTCTCCAGTAATGACGCCTGTTTTGGTGCCAAATGTTTAAGAGTGAATTTCCCTTCACTTTGGGAAGATTTGCTCTCCCTTTCTGTTGTGTCTCAGGTACAGGAAGTTATAAAGAAAGAACCTGGTCTTGGTAAGAGTAATCTGCCTATTGGAGAGATAAGCTAGCCATACACGTTCGGATTCCATGGCCGCTCGATCACCTATCCGATCGATTCCGGCGATTCTGCCGGGAATCGCAGGTGTGATCGATCGGCCAATTAAGAGTATCCGATCGCTGCATACCACCTTGTCCAACGAATTCCTGGACGATTCCGTGTCCGATTGTCCACCTCACAAATGGCAACTCCCCCTGATGTGTGCAGAATCGGATCAAAAAGACCAACATGTTGGTTCTCTGTCGGATCCGATTCTGGGCCCCTGAACGATCGGACAAGGTGGGCTGCACACGATTCCAGCACGATCGTTTCGCGTGCACGCGCCCGGAATCGATCGGCCCGGAATCCGGCCGGAATCCGACCCGTGTATGGGGGCCTATAGTCCTACGACTCCCATACAACCTTTCCTACTCATCTGTTGAGATCCAATGTCTGGCTAAAGGTGCCCATACATGCATAGATATGGGCTAGATGGATGGCAACTTTGAGTGCCGTGGGTGCTCCAGGCAATCTATCTGGCGCATATCTAATGTGGCCATCCCAGGATTATCGGACATCACCGTAAATTGCGGTTAATGCCCATTGCTTTGGATGGGGACTGCGGGTTGGCTGCTGCGCCTCCAGACTCGAAGGCTGATCCGTCTCACGGGCATCGACCCGTATATGGCAGCCTTAACGTGTATGAAGACGGTTAATGATACTCAACTGTTGGAAACAATAGCTGTGCCATTCATATTTTGGAAAGTGGTCATTAAAGTAACTGTCTTATCTCTACAAGTTTTAGTAAATATTCATATTATGTCTTATTTTATAATTATTATGTTCTGAGGTCTGAATGTGCTTACATATCACACAATTGAGAGTCATGTCACTGATTAACCCCAAGATTACCCAGATAACAGCCTCTACTGTAGTCATAGGCTATGCTTTCACAGACGTCGGGACGCTAAGGGTATTGGCTTGGCGGGGATCCCGACCTAGCACATAGACTTACCTGCTAGGCAAATAGTGCAAATACCTTATCTAATAAGGGAAAACTTACAGAAAGTGACATCGCAGTGTCCCTTCTGGTATTTGGGACGCCAAAGTGTTGGGGCAGAGTGTCACTTCCGCATTCCAAACCGGCATTGGGTAAGCGGAATGTCCCCTCCCTCCTATTTGCTGGCCGGCTAACTTAGGAAGGAGGGGTCATTACTCCCCATCCTAACTTCCTACCCCACACATCATTTGCACAAGGGGGATCGGAAGTAAGGATGGAGAGTAATGCCCATCCAAAGTTAGCCCGCCAGCCCTACTAACAATGACGTTAGCACTTCATGCGCTGACAGATTTCTAAAATCCAAAAATATCATGGATCTGTTTAAATCGGTATGGGGTGGGAAAGACACACAAAAAAACTTCACTTTCCCAGACAAAACAGGAAGGTTAACAGGTATGCCTTTATTATCTTATAGCCATAGTCACCAACATGGTGTAAGGCCCATTTAATTAAGAAACTCAAACCACCTAAAGCAGTGGTGGTTGATATGAAGAGCCACATGTGCGGCCGCACATAACATTTTCAATTTATACTGACTTGTATAAGCATTTCAAATGACAGCAGGTATTGCAAGAAGACGTTATTTTAAAGTTTTAAATGTGTCATATATTTAACCTTCTGAGTGAAACTCAGCCCCAGTTAACTGCAGCCGCGCTCAGGGTCTCGCCGTCTTCTGACGGCGGTCGGGACCATCGGCATGTATGGCGATGCTTCCGGGTCCACCCCCGATCGCGTCACCAGTGACGCGAAGGGGGCGGGGGTAGGCGGCGCCATAGACCTCCGTCAAACTGGAGGGGCGTCGCCTTTCTTCAGCATAAGTCCGGCGTCTCCAGTGACGCCGGGCTTATGTTTAGAACCCTGAGCTGAGCAGGCAATCACGGCGGAGCATATTGAGCTCCGCCGCGATTGCCCGTGGCACGGTTATGAAAAAACCGTGCCACGTGGCAAACGCTCAGAGGGTTAATCAAAGCCTTTGATGATATCTATGGGGCATATAACCTTTGATTTAAAGTGGTGGACCGAGGAGGGCCACCAAAGAACACCCAAAGGGCCGCATGCGGCCCCCGGGCCTCAGGTTGGGCACCTGGGACCTAAAGTATGCTTTTGGGTATGCATGAAAAACACAGTGCAGAAAAAGCAGTGTTTCTCATCCTGTTAGTTGGGACCCCCTTGGAGGTTGAATGAACATATCACAGGGGTCACCGCAATCACTGAAAGCATAAAAACTGCAGCGCTGATGGCCACAAATGGGGTGGGAAGTTAGAAGAGAGAGTAATTGCCCCTTCCTTCTAACTTAGGTATAGAGCATTACTTTCCCTCCAGACTACTCTCCCTCCATGCAGGGTGGGAAAATAGAAGGAGGGGACATCATACTTACCTGATCATGCCGGAAGTGATGTTGCAGAGAATAAACTTTCAGTATTTGGAACATCAATGTGATACTCAACACCAGCAATTCCGCATTCCAAATACAGGAAGCGACACTTTGTGCCATCACTTCCAAGGTCGCGGATCTCAAAAGGTTGAGATCCACTGATATAGAGTCTTAACTGAGCTCTCAACCCAGTAATATACAATTACAAACTGTTTCTGGTGCATCCTCATCATCACTTTCAGCCTACTTCCCTTTCTGATCAGCAGTCCCTGTGGCCGATGGGACATATGGGTCACATGCTGCATAGTATACACAGTAAAGTCATAAATTGCATACAATGTGTCACAAAAATGAACGCACAAATATATAAAAAAGCAGAAAGGTAACCTAGTAGAGGCCCCTGGGTTTTGACTAATTTATGCCGCCATGCCGCAAAACATGTGACATCACCAGACTACATCAGACTATATCATCTGCTGCGGGTAATAAAACATAATGCAAAATCATGAAAACTGTGTAATAATGGAATCAGGTTTGGGTGATTGTATTGCTGTTGTCTTGTATTACATGCTGATTATAGCCCCGAGTGCCAGTTTGCCTCTTGTCAGTCACTTTCTCTATTGCGCATCTACGTACGGATACAAGAAGAGACGTCGTAAAAAGAGGCCCAGAAGGTGTTTGCGAGCGTTCCAATTTCCGCAGCTGACATAACATACAACTTAAGGGAGAGTAAACATTCTTCGGCGCAGCAAACAAAATGCATGACATCGCAGCCAGAGACCCGTAAGAAAATATTTCAATCACTGACAAGTTTTAACAGAACATAGAAGAGCGCATAAAAAGGAAGGAGATTTATCGGGGCTCCGAAATACAGAACGCTTTACATTTATCATTCTATGCTTATTTCTGGAAAGATATCCACGAGGATCTGTCACCTCTCATACCACCCATCACATGCTGCCATCTTTATATTTATTTTTTATATAAATGATGGTAAATGATGTTTGGTTTTTTTAAATGTTCAATATGGTCAATTATAATTTAGACCAGTTGTAGCCAGACTTTTTGACTCGTGAGCCACATTGGCTTCTTAAATATGATAAAGGGACCTGACCAAGAGCCTGTAATGGCCGACCCGCCCATAGGTGTGCCAGTTCCATGTGGCGCCAGCATCATTAATGATGGCGGTGATGTGTGATAGGCGACGTGTGATATGGAAATTCAGAGCAGAGATAATTCCTAGAGACTGCCTGTTGTCATCATGAGGATGCGCCCACAGTGTCATCACATGATCACTACTGCATCATCCCCAAGGCAATGCTGTACAGTATAGAATCTAGGTGCCCAACCTGCAGCCTGGGGGCCACATGCGGCCCTTTGGGCATTCTTCGGCAGCCCCCCTTCATGCATAGGGCAAAGGAACTCATATTGCATCACATAACCTTTTAATCAAAATATGCATCACCATACTACAGTGTTACCCAATGCTTGAAGTATCATTTAACCTCCCCAGCGCACTGCCCGTATCTCGCCGTTTACAACGGTGCGATACGGGCAATCGAGGCAGTGTACACAGTACACTGCCTGTCATTTCCGGTATCTCTCCGGAGCTCTTCACGCAGCTGGTGTCATTACTGACACCAGCTGCGTGAGAGGGAAAGCTGGCGCTCCTCCATTAACATGGAGGTCTATGGCGCCGCCCCCTTCCACGTCATCGCTGCAGCTTTCCGGGGAGGCATAGGGTCTCCCCGCTGTCGGCTTCCCCTGCGGTTGAGAGGTTCGTCTCAACCGCTAGGGAGGTTAAAATACATTTTGTTATGTAAAAATGAAAAATAATGTTTTCTATCTGTGCCTGTTTTCATTTTATAAAATGCTTATACTAGTCATTATAGATTGAAAATGTTATGTGCGGCCCTTTAGTGATGCAGAGGGCCGCACTTGTGGCCCTCCATATCAACTCAGTTGCCCACCACTGGTATAGAACCTCCACTGCCTTCCTTGCTGGGAAGATCCAACTTATTTGTCCCAATAACTACTGTCAATAGGGCAAAAAGTAACAGGAAACCAAAAATTTTGCATGATCACCACTGCATCATCCCCAAGGCAATGTTGACCTCTAGGCATAATGTGCACTCATTGCAGAGAACAAGTGGAGGGGAGCATCTTTTTTTTTCGAGAAGGTGACGAAGGGCCGGAAAAAAAAGCTAAACAGGCCGGATCCGCCCCCTGGGCCTTAGTTTGCCAATCCCTGATTTAGAGCGTCTAAAACAAAAGTTATTAAAAATGTACAAATAAAAACTCTAATACCTTCTATCGCTGGACTGAGTATAAAAGAAAAACCTATAAAACTTTGCCAGCTCACATTTGTAGATTCATATTAATGGTTCATATTGTGAGAAATTTTCCATATAAAAGTATTACACACACAGGTGCAAAACACATTTGCCCAACAAATACAAAGTTCCTGCCCAAATCCTGGAAAATAAAACAAAATGCCCGCTGCAATCACCGAAGACCATGAGATCTCCATGCTAGCTGCTGGTTAGTGTTGGCGAGTCCTCCTGAGAATGGTGCTCCTGCACAATGTGATCGGCGGATGTGGATGATCTTCCCTGATTTGCTGCCCAGGATCATTTGATGTCCATTGTAAGCTAAAACAGAACAAGCCAATCAAAGAAGTACTAATTAACACACCTCCTGGATTTGGCCAGGAGAGTCAAGTTTTTTAGGTGACTTTCCCGACCAAATCCCAATTTCAATAAATCCAGATTTTTTTCCTGGATTTTGAAATCGGGGTAACTTAGGAAGGAGGGGGTGTTACTCTTCCACCCCGCTTGTGCTGATGATGTGCAGGGTGGGAAGTTAGGACGCAGAGTAACACTACCCTCCCTCCAAAGTTAGCCAGCTACTAACATGGAGGGAGGGGAGGTAAACTTCTGTAATGTCACTTCCTGTATCTTCAACGCAGAAGTCCCACATTCTAAATACTGGAAGTGCCATATGTGATGTCACTTCCTGTATTTCCCCCCTAATTAGTAATGTAAAACTTAACAATGCTAATTAAAAAGCTGCTCAAACTGATCATAGACTTTTCCATTGCAGGAGAACATTTCCATCCCTACTGCTGGTAATTTGACCCTCAATATGAGACAGATTGTTAATATTAAAGCGGACGTATGCTTATTATATAATTATATTTTCATGTATATATCAATAAATTGCTTCACAATTACCCAAACAATTGTTAACTGCTTTTCTCTGGAATCACAATGTGCTGGGCTTCCTGGTGGGGGGTTACTCTCACGTGTCACACGTGTCATCAATGGGAGATCTGTGTGTATTCCTATAAACCCAGCAAAATCATGCGTTTTCCAGGCTGGAGGAGCGGAAGAGGAGGAGTAACGAGGGACATTCTGGTTTTACTCATTCCAGTTTTTTTTTCTGCCGTATTATCGGCACTGTATTATCGGCAAGTGCAAAAGTGGGTTATATGCCACTTTTACTATAGCATCCTCAGCATCTCTTGTCCAAGATTTCCTGATGGCGCTGATTATATACATAAGATTCTGCAAGAGGGCAAGTATAAAGGGATGGATAGGGAAGACTTATGTTGTACATATCTTATATGGTCATCCAGTAGTGTGTGACACATACATACTACTTACAAAAAAGTAACTACATACATATCTACTGTATATCAGTGCCTGTAAACACTGTGATGTGATATTTTTGTAAAATGTAAATTTTGTATACATATAAGCCGCTCATGTATTGCTTATTTGTAGAGCCAAACCAAAAGGTTTATTTTTGGCTTGTGTATAGTACGCCATTACACTCATTACGGTATCAGTCAAGGATTGTGCAGAATGACAGATTTTTCCATCCACAACCCACACAGCAAAACTTTTGGTAACAAAGGTGTTTCCCTCATACAGACAATAAGTATCACATCACATGATGAAAATCAGAGCTCATAGAGCTAATTCGAAAACCTTACTACCTTAAGCCCCCCATATACCTTACAATCTAACCATACAATTTCTGTACAATCAACTGTTCTTCTACCAAAACCATGTAATATGAGGACCTTTCTAAACCTTCTAATCACTATGTATTCTATCCGGGAGGACCCAGCACTACATAGCAGTGATATATACCTTCCAATCACTATGTATTCTATCAGGAAGGACCCAGCACTACATAGCAGTGATATATACCTTCCAATCACTATGTATTCTATCAGGCACTACACAGTTGTTGGTAGATCTGATGGACATTGTATGGAGTGATTGAAAGGTGTATGGGGGGCTTCAGGAATGTACCAATGCAATTTTTTTCCCGGGCAGGAGGCAGTCAGAAACAAAAACAAACAAACTGCGGAAATTGTTGTCACGCTATCTATGCAATGGTTGCTGTATGATAAAGATCGGTGGTTTTCAACCTTTTTAGATCCGTGACCCCGGAAGTGATGTCACAAAACTTCACTTCCTGTATTTGGAATGCGGAAGTGCTGGTACAGAGTTCCCCGTTCCAAATACAGAAAGTAAAGCCACCTTTAGATCGCTCCATACAATTTCCATTAGATCTACCAACAACTATGTAGTATAGTGTCCTCTACATAGCAGTGATATATACCTTCCAATCACTATGTATTCTATCAGGGAGGACCCGGCACTACATAGCAGTGATATATACCTTCCAATCACTATGTATTCTATCAGGGAGGACCCGGAACTACATAGCAGTGATATATACCTTCCAATCACTATGTATTCTATCAGGGAGGACCCAGCACTACATAGCAGTGATATATACCTTCCAATCACTATGTATTCTATCAGGGAGGACCCAGCACTACATAGCAGTGATATTAACCTTCCAATCACTATGTATTCTATCAGGGAGGACCTGGCACTACATAGCAGTGATATATACCTTCCAATCACTATGTATTCTATCAGGGAGGACCCGGCACTACATAGTTGTTGGTAGATCTAAAGGAAATTGTATGGAGTGATCTAAAGGTGTATGGGGGACTTAAGTTCGGAGCAGGAGGCATTACTCTCCCTCCTAACTTCCCACCTTGGTTGGGAGCAGCAGCTCTGAAGCTTTCAGTGAATGCGGTGAACCCCGTGAAATGGTCATTCAACCTCTGAGGGTATCCCAACCTACAGGTTGAGAACCACTGATGAAGAATATTAAATAATAAAGTCTTAACTAATGAAAATTGTGCACTTTTACCACTCACAGATGCCTTCGTTGTATATAAAAAGCTGCTATACTGCTAAAGCTAACCATTGATAGAGAGTATCCAACATAAAATAAAAGGTGAATAATACTGCACGGCACACCGGCCATTTTGGCAAAAGCGAAAGTCACCGCTCCTCCAACGCAAAGCCTTCTGCCCAATATACCGGTAAATCTATCCAGCACCAAACTTATAAAGTCGTTATACGGGACATAATACTCCTTTTGAGCTGCCGAAGCGGCTCAGGTTAACGTGACGCATATAAAGAATTTTTATGACAGAAACAAGAGGAGGAATGAAGTGCGAAGATTCTGTTTCAGCGGTTTGTCTGTCAGTGTAGGAGGACTGGATGCTAAACCCACTTCAGTCTGAACGATGATTAAATATCGTTTGTCTAGAGGTCGGTGCGTTCCAAATATAAAATGAACAGGCTGAATAAAAGAATAGCGCTAACATTACACCAAGCTGTACACCCGTGCGAGATACTGGGAGGCAAAAAAGTCATGTAGTCACCTATAGCAGCCATGAGTTGCCGATTGTCACAAAACCTGTTGTCTGATTTACTGAACATCAATGCATGACGCATTTAGGTATTAAACGGAAATCAAAGACACATTTACCATATTTTTCGGACCATAAGATTCACTTTTTCACCCCCAAAATTGGGGGCAAAAAGTGCCTGCGTCTTATGGTCGGAATGCGCGACCCCCGTGGGCAATCCGCCACCGGTGGTCGCACCTTGGCTTCCCTCCAGCTCTCCAGACACAGAGATTAGCCGGGGAGCTGGAGGAGCTGTCAGATGTGAGATTCCGGCGGTGTCCGGCTCTCCCATCTGTACTGTATAATTCACGGACATGAACATCAGCAGAGACTGAGAGCAGAGGAGTAGGAGACAGCCCGGCCCCCCTTCCTGCAGATCAGTGTAGAGATAACGTGTTCTGCTGAGAGTGTACTGCTGCTAGTGACACCTACTGGATGAATTGAATATTGCATTCACTGAATTCATTACATTAACTCAATTGACGTGAAAACAAATTCAATCTGGTTTTCCTGAGTCTTATGGTCCGGTGCGTCTTATAGTCCGAAAAATGCGGTAGTTGGCTGTCTTACCAGGGTTCACTGAGAAATATGATATTGAGATAAATTAAATATTTAAGGTTTAACCCTACAGCCACAAACAGATACATTTCATATTTGTTCAATGTTTTGCTGGCTATACAAGTTACATCCCTGTCAATACATTATTAAAATGTACAAAGTTCTAAAGTTCTGTCACACAGCACCATCCTGTCTGATAGGGAGGCACTTCATCTTTCTCTAATGTTTCCTGTTTACCTAAAGGTTTGTTGCCCACCTTAGCTCTGCGACTGGACAGTGAAAAGAGAAGCAACACACTGGTGGGCTCAGTGTGGACTGTACACACCTGTAACACACTTTGTTGGCTTCATGTGATGCTTCTTCCTCCCACCTCTAAGCTGTACTGTACAGGTAGCAAAAGAAGAAAATCTCAAGATAAAAAGGTACTTAACAGACCAAACTATAAAAAAAAAATATTAAATATAAGGAATAATAAACCCTCATGTAAAATGTAACGTTTCCAACCCACTTAATAGATAAAGAACGTATTTATTCCTTTATTACTTTTTTCTATGTTCTTTTCTTTGTCTCCATGTGCCAGTGATGCCCCAAACTTCCTGTATGGTGAGCACACCATCTTGTCTATACAAGGGGTCCTTCCCTGGACTACATGTCCCAGGAGCGCTTGTGTGAGTTACTTGCTGCTCATGCCCCCAATCATGTGGGGGTGCGCACACAGTAGTAGTTGCTCATGTCTAAGCCTGGGCTCAGGGAGCAGTGCCCATTCAGAGTAATGGGCAATAACATGCCTGCCTGCACACATGGGTGCGTCATAGATAGACAGTACACACACCAGTTTGCCATTTTTATTTACTTGGCGCATCATCTCTGACGTGGGTGGCGACCATTTAAAATCAATGGGCGCATCCCAGTGACGTGTACACAGCGTGACAATTTTTTTCAGGTGAGTATTGGTCACCTCATGCCCATACGTTTTCAATGGGGTAACAAAGAGGACATGTACCCCACCCCCAGAAAAAAACGTGTTGGAGCCTAGGCCTAAGGCTGCACTTATTGATGCCAAGAGTTTACTTTTAGTCCTACAGTTTGAAAAATTATAACAGCAAAGTAACATATTTTAATCAAGTCGGTATGTATATATCTCAAGTAATAACGTTACAGTTACATATTACTCTAAATCTAGTGAATAAGGCTATGTTTCCATTGCGTTGGGACCCCTCCGCTAAGTGTACACGCTTAGCGGGGGGTCCCAACGTAACAGATAGACTTACCTGCTCGGCGGACGGGTCTGTCTTCATTGCTCTGAGCCGATCCGCCGGTGTCAGGCTGAACGTAGTCGAGTACGTTCTGGCTTTACACCGGCGCATGTGTAAACAGACCATCCGCCGGCAGGCTGAGTCTGTGAGATACGTCGGGACCCCTGCTAAGCGTAGGGGTCCCGGCGTACAATGGAAACAAGCCCTTATGAAACCAGCTTCAATGTCCAGTGCTTCCTCCTCCACAAATCTTCCTTCTAGAGTTGGGGAATCAAATACAAAGATATCGAAATGTCTGATATTCTCCTGCGTTCTGTTGGTTTCAGCTACTGGACGTCTGATCCTGCCAAACAGGTTCACCATCCGCACACCTGATCAGGGTCCTGCGGCCCCTTTATTGTGTTCTGAGAATAATAGCCGGAGAGTAGATTAGGTGTCTACAAGTACATGGTAAATGCAGAACAGTAGAATGACAATGGGAATACTATGAGAACAGCACGTTATGATGATAAACTGGTTTGCGCATAATTTGATTAGCCATTGAACACAGCGATTTCCCAATCCTTACCCTGGAAAATGACTAGATTTACATTTTATTGTGGAATAGAAAAGCTTTTCTTTCTAAAACAGGGATCAACCGTACGGCCCTTCCTGCACTGCGCAACCCATCGATTGCCTGTGATTTGCTGGAGTTTAGGAGGCATTAACCTCCCTGGCGGTTCACTGAGGTGCAGATTTCTGTACCAAAAATGATACAGTGT
>CM070032.1:10131152-10145993 GCA_036250615.1 Ptychadena robeensis
TATCAGGGAGGACCCGGCACTACATAGCAGTGATATATACCTTCCAATCATTATGTATTAAATCAGGGAGAACCCCGCACTACATAGTTGTTGGTAGATCGAAAGAAAATTGTATGGAGTCATGTAAAGGCGTATGGGGGGGCTTAAGAATCTCTTTACAGACATTAGACGGACATAAACTGTTTGTGAAACACATTGACCCCCCTCTGCTCTATAAAATGGAAAGGGTTCTGGATTCTCCCTGATGTCCCACGGCTGCTGGTCAAGATTCCAGCTGCTGACTCTCGGGCTCCCTCTAGCGCAGTCAGGATTCATTATTCTGAGTCTATAGATTAATATTAGAACATTACTACTGATTACTATTAATTGTCTGTGATATATAATATACTAATGTGGCAATGTCATCATTCTAAAACGCCTAATTCCATATAATAGATCTGAATCTGTTATTAAAAATCATTTTTAATTTTGGAAAGTTATGTGCAGAAAAAGCGGAGACTTTTACTTTTAGGAAACGTATACAAAGCAATGATTTGCTGGCAATGTCGTAGTTCTAAGACTGCTATACATGGGCACATGTTGAGTTACTCAGAATATTAGATTTAGTCAGAGACTTTGAGGTTTTGGGATCCATTGCAGGCAAGGAATGCCCATGCACCTTTTTACCCCAGTGGCAAGATGATGGCTAGTTAAACGCCTTAAAGTAAAAGCCTAGGCTGGCTTCCAGGTTTGTGGGCAGTGGTCTATGGCCCAGGGGAGTGACTTTTTCAGGTAAGTAACAATCAGGGCTGTTTCGCCTGCTATGCCGAATATGCGTGCGCATAGACCCCCTGCATGCATATCCAGCGTTCTTCCTACCCGACACAGACGTCCTACATCCCTGTGCAGATCTAAACAGCGTGAGCTGTCAAGAAAGGGAGGAGGAGGTTGGTGGGGGCCCGGGGCGGGTGTACTGTATGTGTTAAAGATGGAAGAAGAAGTGGAAGGAGGAGCGGCATGTTCAGGCGTGTTCCTTTTCTTCTTCTCCTTCTCCCTCCAGCACCCCCATATCCCTTCCCCCATCAGCAGCTCTACCAATAGATTCACCTCCCCCGTTGACAGGGGGACCTTAGGAAGAACTTGCATAGGGCCCCGAAAGGCTCTAAATGACACTGGTAAGCATTAACCACCAAAGAGTTGGGGCCTACTCCCAATTACAGGATTTCAGGCCCTTTGTTCTATGACACAATTTTAGTAGGGCCTACTTTGCTTGAACACCAATGTCATGAGGCATATACACCAAACACCATGTAGAGATAAAATTAATTCTAATATTTATTGGCTGGATGACTCAATTTAGTCAGTAAATGCCTAGAATGGCTTCCTGGTTTGTGGGCAATACCCAAGGTACCATCATACATATGGTGCAAAGAGCATTGGATTCAACATATCTAATAGAGCAAATAATTCAGTCAAGTAACCATTGACCACTATACAAATGGGCCGCTTTCCAATCAGAAAGACCCTTTACTATATGACACCATTGACAGCAATTTGTCTAGGACATTCTGACATCAATCTAACAGGGTCTTCTGATCTTGAACATCAATGTAATTGGTCCTTCTGACCTTGAACACCAATGTAATAGGGCATTTTGACCTTGAACACCAATAAAATATAACCTTCTGCCCTTGAACACCAATAAAATATAACCTTCTGGCCTTGAACACCAATAAAATATAACCTTCTGCCCTTGAACATCAATGTAATAGGACCTATCTATAATTTTTTGGGGGAACTTACACTGACCATCAATGCAACGTGGGCACTTCATACATATTACCAATGCATTTACACTAACCACGATTAATTTGGGGATAACTCACATTCACACCCCAAATCCATTCTCCAACATCCTGTTATTATAATATGATATCAAGACTGAGCCGCATCTTTACATATCTACACGTAAACTGTTGAATCATGACTATTGCAACATACTTCTGTGTAACCTACCTACAAAATGGCAAAAAAGCCTACTGAACTCTACTGTCCACCTCATTTACCCTCGACGATACCACATACAATGCACGACTAGTGGTACCAACTGGTCCTACAATGTAGTTAATGACATTGGCAGGATGGGGAAGCAAAGTGGCTGAAGAAACTTACCTTAATACCAGAACAGTCGACACTCTAGTCCTCCCTCCTTAGAATGTTGGCGCTTCTTTAGAACCATCACATAGATCAGTGATTCTCAACTTTTTTGATCCTTGACCTTAAAAGTTACGCAGCGAAGTGTCACTTCCTGTATTTGGAGCGCGAACGTACATCTGCGGAGTGACACTTCCGCGTTCCAATTTACCAAAAGGGACACTCTGTGACATCACTTTCAGCACGATCAGGTAAGTGTAATGTCCCACCCCTCCTAAGTTAGAAGCAAGGGGGCGTTACTCTCCCTTCTAAGGCTTTGTTCCCACTAAGGTGATTAATCGCCTGAGCTGGCGATTTTCAATCGTCGGCAGAATCTCCAGCAGGCGATCGCCAGGTGATTGACCAGGCGTTTTTCACAGGCGATTTTTAATAAAAAACACCACCATTATAAAAAAATATTGCCTCTATAGAGAATGAATGGGCACGATTTGTGGTCAGAAGTTAGGAGGGAGTGTACTGCCTGACCTCTCCTAAGTTAGAAGGGGGAGTACTGCCCCACCCCTCCTAAGTTAGAAGGGAGAGTACTGCCCCACCCCTCCTATGTTAGGAGGGACAGTACTGCCCCACCCCTCCTAAGTTAGGAGCAAGGGGGCGTTACACTCCCTTCTAAATTGCCACCCCGCTTATGGGTATCAGCTCTGCTGCACGTTATCAGTAGCTCTGTTGCTTTCAGTGAATGCGGCGATCCCTGTGAAATGGGCCAAGGGGTCCTTACCCACAGGTTGAGAACCACTGGCATAGAGCATCCTGCTGTGCCCGTGTGTTCTGCATTGTGCTTGATTATATCAGCAGAGCAGTGATGGCATGGGCGCAGAAATTTATATGTAGGATGGAATGCTTTCTTGCATTCAGATAATTATTCCTCCGTATTATTTCCACCTTAAACAAAACAAGCGTAATACACTGCATATGTTGGGGGGAGTTTTTATTGGCCAGCCTAGAGTTGAGCTGTAAAATTAAATATGGTTCACTGTGACAACCTTCTTTCTTTCCCATCTGTGGAATTTGGCAGGTACGATGGCAGCTCCTCTATTGTAAGAACTCGCACCTGTGGAACTATAACTCCTGATCTGTTTAAAAGGGACCAAACCATACCGAGTTAATAGCCTAAAGATGCGATGGCGCTCGGCGCACTGCAGCGCCGGAGAAAATTACACGGGGTGGTCCATCTCTCTCACACTGCATTGTAATGGCGTAAAATGTGATAAGCATAATTGTCCCCACTTATCTTAGGAAAATTGCATTCCAGCTGCTCTTCTTCCTCACTCACCCATGCCGGTGTCACCGTAAATTTCCTTCCAAGGCTGGAGGGATCCACAAAGTTGGGCATTGTTATTTTACCTGCATGGATCATGTAAAATACATAATATGCAATCAGGACTGTGTCAAACAAATAGAACAGCGTATAATTTTATCACAAAGTTGTGCCGTATGCTGTAATTATAAGTCTTTGTGCAGTCGCCGTTTATACCAGAGAGTACGCATCAATTATTATAAGCATGGTTTCTGTACCATAATTTTACACTAGGCAAATATGGATATTCAGCCAGCAACCTAGAATTTAAAAATCATCGATGATACACAACGTCTGCGAATGTTGGTATACTGTTATATACAAAGGAGGGAACCTGTCAGCATTTCCAATGGCCAAAGGCAAACTCAAATGGTAGGAGGTGTGCACGAGTGTGATCACGACGATGTAAATACCTGTGTTGTGTGATAATCTGTTCCGCTCTATGGTTCTAATCTTATAGGTTTGTGTAGCACAGTTACTGTACTGTAAATTGTCTGAGTTATCTGAGCCCAATAGTGTTTCACTGAACACATACAACCTACAGGTGGCATATCCAGTTTGAACAGGTGGTTAATCCAGTAGACACTGGATGACCACAGGGGTGACCATTGCAGTTGTCTAAAATACAAGTACTCTACATGGGCAAATGTTTGAAGAAACATGACTATTACACCTCTATGAGCTTGTCTCAGTGGCATTACTAGGTGTGGTGTCACCCTGGTACCAGAAACCCATGGTGTCAACCTATATACACGTGGCAATGTGTGCAAATATATAAATATATACACAATATTTTTCTGACTATAAGATGCAACCAAAATATTTAATATATACGTTTTCAAATCAATTGGGTTAATGCAATGGATTAAATTAATGCAATGTCAAATTCAGCCAGTAGATGTCACTAGCAGCAGTACTATCACAGCACATCACATCTTCCTCCTCACTGATCTTCCTCACTGATTGGGAGAAGGGGGGCCATGAGGAAACGGCTGCAGATCTCCTCTCCCTCTCTGGCTGTGCCTTTGTCCGTGGAAGCTGCAGAGTGTTAAGGCCCCCACACACGTACCGAGTGGGGGCCGACAGAGCAAGACAGATCATCTCTGAAATGCAGGGTGATCAATGAAGACGCCGGTCTTCATTAAAACTAACGGCATTGCCCGGCATTGGCCGGCGTCGGCCAGAGAATATGAGACATGTCCGTTCTCTGGCCGGCCGAGCTGTGGGGCGATAGGGAACTGTCGCCCCATGTGGGCACCCCCGATTTTGCCGCCACCACTCGGTGCGTATATGGCTAGCTTTAGCTAGAGATAGATGGCAGTTCATCTATCTCTGTCTCCATTTTTGGGGACTCTGGGCTCTGATGGGAGATCTGGCCATGGCCACATCTCTCATCTGACAGCTCCCCAACTAATCTCCTTACCTGGAGAGCTGGTGGGAAGCCAAGGAGTCTTATAGTCCATATATACAGTATATAAACTGAACAAAAATATAAATGCAACACTTTCAGTTCAACAGCTTATAACTCAAATAATAGCAGAAAGAGGTGCAGTCTGTAATGTTCACACCATGGTGGCAGGCCAAGAGGCTGGGACAGTCCAAAGCCATAGGCAAAAACCATGGGCACAACAGAAAACAGTCCTTTGGGACTCCCCGTCAATCCACCCGGCCCTAGCTGTCTCCTGCTCCTGGTCACTGATTGGTTGATCCCACACAAAAAAAAGGCATACACAGCTCAATTTTTTTAATAGATTTGCGGACAATCAAGCACTATGAATGCGCACGGTGCTCAATTGTGCTTGAATCTATTAAAAATCGCGTATGCCTCGAGAATGTTTCAGATCTTTAAGTTCAGCTCATGCAAAATTGGAGCAAAACCAAAAGTGTTGCGTTTATATTTTAGTTCAGTCTATCTCTGGTCTCCCCGTTATCAGGATTCAGTAAGTAGGAGCGTACGGGTGGCTCCCGAGTGGAACAACCCAGGTTAGAGTCTGGTGCTGTTCCAATCGGTCACAGTCGCAGTTGTGCCAGAGAAAAGTGGGGTGGCCTCGTCCCACCGGAGTGAAGAGTCTAGTCGGTGACCGGGAGCAGGAGACTGCCAGGGCTGGGTGGATTGCCGGGGAGTCCCCAAAGTTACTTCAAAGGACTGTTTGCTGTTGTGCCCTTGGATTTTCCTTATGGCTTTGGACTGTCCCAGCCTCTTGGCTTCCCACCATGGTGTGAACATTACAGACTGTGCCTCTTTCTGCTATTATTTCAGTTACAAGTTGTGTTGTACACTAAAAAAAGTTGTTTACACTGTCTCTTGCAAGGTCGTTTTCTGGTCTTTTAAGTGACCAGAAAACGACCTTGCTTTAGGTTTAAAATGGAAGTCAATGAGGTCGTTTAAAGAACAGAATATGTACTGTCGTTAATCAAGCAGTAAGTTTTCTGTTCGTTTTTTGAACGCCTTCTGTCTCGTTCAGAGGGTTGTTTGGTTGTTAAACTACCCCATTGACTTCAATGGTGAAGCTCTGAAAGCGACTGCAGCAAGTTTGCAGAGCTTTTTTCACTCTTTAAAAAAACGACCTAGGAGAGCTTTCACACATTTCCAGGCACCCTGCAGGGTCAGGTGACCTCCTGTGGCTGCTTGAAGCTCACCCTCTGCCCCCCTGGACGTTTTTCAGTCTTTAAAGCTAGAGTACATTTTGTACAAAGGTCTTTGCTTTAAAGCGTTTTTAAAGCGTCTAGGAAGCTTTAAACGTGACGACAGTGTAAACTTAGCCTAACAGTAGCCTATATGTTAATTGTAGTCAATTTAAAAGGGTCCATGAACAATCTCAAAAAATTGAAAAGCGACCTACACACAAAAAATCCTAAAAATGGTTGATAAGCACTGATTTAGGAGAAGATGAGCTTTAATTGCAGAAATTACAGAAATTGCAGAAAGTATATTGTGAAATACTCGACCAACACCCTAGCTATGTAAGGGCCCCCATACACCTTTAGATTTCTCTGTCAGATTTCCTTTAGATCTCCTTTTCTTTTACCAAAACCATGTAATATGAGGGACTTTCTAAACAATAAAGTCTACCTGTGTTCAATCGCAGAGGACCCGCCACTACATAGTTGTTGGTAGATCTAAAGGATATCTGACAGAGAGATCTAAAGGTGTATGGCCGGCTCAACACACATAAGTGCTAAGGTTCCACTTTAAGCAGCAAATTTTGCCAGATCCATGAACCAAGGCCTACTCTTAGCGGTCCGAATTTCCCCCCAGCAAACCACAAACAACAGACATTTACTTGCCGAAGAAGTTCCAAGCAATACTCATATAGTTATTATTACATCTGTCAACGCTCCAATTATTATCAGATTCTGAGTGTTCTCGCATGAACATCAGTGTTTTAAATAGTGTAAATTGTATAAATAACGTCTAATATGCTTACTAACTAAAATCCAAATGTATGCAGATGATGCTATTATATTTGTAGAAAGATCTCATTTGAATGACACGGAAGTCAAAATAGAATTGCAGCAGGTGATAATTCACTGTAATAAATCATTAAATGCATCAGCTAATCAGATGCTTAAATTACTGTGTTAGATACTTCTCGATTTGTATAAGGCAGTCTGGGATTTGCATAAAACCTTCAATGTCAAACATATTTTCACAGCTTTTTTTTTTTTTTTTTTGACTTTTTCCAGTTAAATATGAGATTTTAATGCATGTCATCCGTCTTTTTACCCATCAAATTACCAGTCATATTGTTTCTTTTTTTAACATTTGTTGGTTGGCGTGTAGCACTCAGGCACAGGGTGGTCACATTTAGGCAGATGCCTCGCGAAGAACAGGTGGCGCATGTCCATCTTTGAAGGAGTCAAGCTCTGTTGGGACCTGCTGTGGTCCTCTGATTTGCTGGGCGGGTTCTCGATGTAGGAGCCTTCCGTTTTCTACATTGAGGCGCCAACAATCGCTTTTTTTCTAATATACTGTAAAATGTCTTCAGTACTGTATCTCTTCCACAGTCTCCATAACTTTCCTATATTGGGTCGCGTACAACCATCCTCAAAAGTTCATAGGGAGACATTTATCAACTGTTATCTTGGTGGTAGGGTATCAAGCTGGTGTAGTGACATTCAGCTGCATAATCAGGGCAGTGTCCCCTCTAAAGCTCTTGCCCATGATGCCCCTGGGCTCCTAGCAGAGATAAGGGAGGGTTCTGCCCCCCAGGAAGTTGCTCAGTCTGGGGATCGAGGATTGTCAGGTTTGCCCTGTGCCCCTTTCCCCTAACGGAACTCCTGTGTGGCAGGTAAGCGCAATAGCACGAGGAGAGCTTAGCAGTCTGCTGCCTTCTTTGCCTGTGGCAGAGATTTCCACGTTCAGAGTGTGGTGGTCCCCGCACCTAACCCATTTGGCCGCGTCTAGATATCCTCGGCCCTATTGCTTCTGTAGAAACGGAGCAGCCCTGCCATTTGGCCATCCAGCCTGTTCCAGTCATCCCTGGGGACCTGCTGTCCAGCCATGGCCCTCCCTGTGCCGAGGTACCAGTTAAAGACCTCCTCTGCCGGGTGGCAGCTCAAAATACGGTTATCACTAGTCTTTTGGACTTTACTGTTGGACTTTAGCCTGTTGCTGAGTTCCTGGTGTCCTGGTCATGTGGCACCTGCATGCCTTATAGACCCCGCTAGGGTCTCACTGCTCAATAAACATTTTTGAGTATCAATAGCGGTCTCTTGTCATCTGGTTGATTCCTGAACCTTACACTGGTAAGATTGTAGCCTCATCCCAATAACATATAACAAAACCAAATGGTAGGGGATAAGAACCCTACCCGAGATGGGCCATCTCTGGCATTTTAATAACTACTACAAAAAAGAAGTGTTCCGAAGAATGTAACTAAAAATAAAGCATTAATTACACAAGGTTAAAATGATTATGCTCTACATGAGCTCACCATCGACATAAAACAATTTGTGAAAGATATAAGTACAATTGAGTAAAAATCAGATAGAAATATTTAAGCTTTACATACGATATGTGTATATAGTCCAAAGGAAATCTCCTAGATATTCATCCGACGAGTTTCGTCCATATACAGGACTTCCTCAGGGTCTAGGGGAGTCATGGTACAGTTGTTTGAAAGCCAGTCGATAAGATTTTAATATATTCGTTTCTAAATGAAACGCAAGTAATTCAGTATAGCCCAAATAAAAATCACAAATCTATCTCCATTTGCATCAGATGGTGGCACATTGGTTTGTATCCAAAATATCATCATATAAGTCAATGCTGTTAGTCCCATATTAGTTTCAGGAACGATTCATTATAAATTCTACTTCTCATTGTAGACCTTGCACATAGGTTATCTCACAGTAATGCAGTGCTAACCAGGAGAGACAGATTGTGAGACACATTTATTGTAATATTGCAGTAAATTCCTCCCTCAGTAGTTATTAAGAAGTACAATGACAAAATAAAACGTGTCCCTGACCAGTTCTTAATTGTACGTTTGTATGGAGTGAATGTCTGCCTCGTCTTTACAGTATATAAATACATCTTACTTCCAGTGACAATTTTGTATCCAATGTTGCCTTAATTTGCTGCCCAAGATGTGGCCCATGGCTTTAATATCATCCCATTCATAATCTATAGGTTTTAGTATGGAGTTGGCCCACCCTAAGCTATGACAGCTTCAGGTCTGATGGGATGGGTTCCACAAGGCTCAGGAGTGTTTATGGGAATCTATAACCATCCTTACAGAATAAGATTTGTTAGGCCAGGCACTGGTGTTGGAAGAGAAGGTGTTCTATTGAGGTCTGGGATCTGTGAAGGCCAGTCAAGTCACACCACACCAAACTCATCCATAGACCTTACTTGTGGTGCGCAGTCATGTTGGAACAGGAAGGCCTGATCCACACATTGTTGCCGTGTATAGCATTCCTTCTATTGGAAGGGGTCAAGCCCAACCTGAGAGACAACCCCACACCACTTTCCGATTGAAAAACTATTGTATGGCACCCCCATTCATCATATTGCAGTGAATTATCCCTTGGAAGCCTTGTAAATAAATATCTCTCATATGATTCCTCAAAACAGCAGGTAATTTTATATTGTTTGTGGAGTGTTATGCCACATAACATCTGAGTTGTGATGTACAGACACATTACCCCTTCCCTTTAACGTGCCCCTCCCTTATGTTTCCCTATTTATGGAAGTCTCAGACATCAGGAAGTTGCCTGAACAAGAAGGTCTTCTATGCCATTGCTCCCAGGTTCATGTGTATGCTATACTTACTCTCTGATTCTCCGCCTTCTGCCCCTCGGCTTGTTCAATGGACTGTCTTTGTCTCATCTCTTGGCACTTCCAGGAATTGTCAGCTGATAACTGCATGGGTGTATCTGAGGGCCGTAACCTGGGAATCGTCTGCACCATGTCCATGGTGCCCTGGTGTGCACCAGGGGGTTCCTTAGACTCTGCACCTCAGATTGCACATTTGCCAGCTGTGCTGCTACTCCAGTGGTTCCATATCATCCGTGCCACCAGCCTTGCCATCCCTGTTTTGGCATCACCTGCCATGACATTGACACTAAGTCAGAAATTACAAAACAATATGTATCAGTATAAAAAAACTATAATAATTAAATTTAAGTTGACATTCGCAGACATTTTGTACAATGGAAAGTGTTGTTTTTTTTTCACGTTTTGATGCGTTCTCACAATGGGCAAATTGTCATCACAGTAGTCTCTTCTCCTGAATCAAAACACCTGAACGTTTATATTCATCAGTCTTAATGAAATGTCAGCTTTCAACAACTGGTACTTTGTCTTCGTTTCCTGCAGATATTGCCTGACAAGGCCGCACTGTGGTCCGGACGGAGGATAATCTTTTGCTTTATCATGTCATGCTGCAAACCAATGGCATGAGAGATAAGCAGAAAACTCATAAATGTATTATCCTTCAAAGCCCTCTCATTGATTCCAGGAACAAGATGTCTTTGCGCACCTTATAATAAATAAAAGTGTATGTCTCTTTCATGTGGATGATCCAATTGTATTGGTCGTCCAGGTCAGATGTTCTTTTTGAAGGGAAACTTCTCTTATTTACTCACGTTTGGTTTGATAAATATACCATTGAAAACATTTTGTTATATAGGATGGATCACCACTGACCTGCTCATCAACCACAATTTTTGTATGAGGTATAGATCGTGGAATTTGTTGCCATGAGGTATAGATGGTGGAATTTGTTGTTGAAATTTATTGCAAAGCCCCTGAACATGGTATCATCACCAAACATGCTGGAGGTGTGGAGATGACTTGTAGATACATAAGTAAAAAAAATATGCTTTGACAATGTGTTCCAACAAAGGGAGCAAGATGAAGCGTAGTCCAGTAACAAGCGTAGGTCAAAAGCCAAGGTGTAAGATAACAAACGGAGCAAGAAGAAGCGTAGTCCAATAGTCAGCATCCAAGTGTCAGTACACAAATGATTATAGCAAAGGTTCGATAAGCTAAAGCAGCGAGAACAAGATATTGGCAGGAGCACAATAGTCTGGCAAGAAGGAAGTGCAGGGTCATGGTTTATACAGGTAGTACTAGGGAGGGGCCAAGTTTTCAGGGTTCAACAAGAACTAGGTTCATGGTACCTTTGTCCAAGGGATCCAACAAGGTGTAAAGGCAGGCTAGTAACACTAGCAGATGGCTTAGAAGACAGAGCCGCAGCCAGACACAGAAGCATCTATGGATTTGGATCCTGACAAACTGATCTTTTGTATATCACCCTTGGCGTGTCTTCTGGATCTGCTGTTGATAGTGATTAAAGTGGGGCAGTAAAAGGGCCGCCATTGATGAGCAGTGCCTTGGGACTACAAGAGGCAAAAAAGCCCCTCTAAGTCCACTAAGTACTAGGAGATGTACTTGAGAAGACTTCCCACTGCCAGATGCTGTAAATGCTGTTTGCATGGGAAGAAGGTAATTATGTGTCATGTGTCATTAACATCTGACACTTAGTGTCTCCACTCAGGGCCACCAGGTCAGCATATCTTGGGAGGGGGCAAATTCTCCCCTGTACCCCAGTCCAGACGTCTCCAAGCAACATTAAAAATATTGACATCACACAAGCTGGCGATGTCATTGAAAGCTGGAGGTTCTGGGTTATTGGACAAGTGGTGGGAAGCCGAGAAGAGGAGCGATGTCATACCCTGTTAATACCCCTGCAAGCAACTTCTTCCCAGAACACTCTGCCAAGAAGACAAACAAAGGAGACTTTTGCACGGGGGCCCTCTGTAGTGTGTCCCTGAGCATTGGGCTGGGTATGCTGGGTATTACTGAGGGTTTGTGTTGGTGCAGCGACATCGCAGTATGAGAACCAGTAAATAATTTATGACTGTAACAAGCCTCGAACTAAAATGAAGTACATTCATCCAACTTGTTATTAATTTGCAAGCCATTTGGGAGGAAGTAACATTTTAGAATGGAGACGGAATGTTTTGTCATGTAACATTCTACAGTAGATTACAACTTTAAATTATTCATTCAGTTTTTCCTCCATAAATTATAATTGTGCTATGGCCAAATCCAGAGCAGATGTTTGCTCATCATCAGCAAATATGGTAAAACACTCAGTGAAATATTTAAAAGGGATTTCTATATGTCTATTGAGCCTTTGCTAGCCCGCCTGTCAACACGGTCTCTACATTTCCATAGTGATGTATATGTAAGAACACAGACCTGACTGTCTCATTTCTACAAGACGCTTATTGTTGAGCGGTGAAATATTTGTTGGAAAATTGTCTGAACATTTGTGGAAAAAAACCCACATTAATTCAAATGGACTTTGTTTCAATATAGTAAGAAATTTTGTGATCTCTTAAATCAATATACAAATAATAATATGGTTTAAGTTATGCATATAGAAGGTTCAAAACTTTTGGTATATTTTATTATTCTTATATTCTTATTTTATTATTCTATAATTATTATTATAAGTGGCTTAAAACACAAATTAAAAAAACAGACATACCTTAAATAGACACAATACTCAATACCTGTCAGCAGTTCAGATGCTGGAAAACAGCTACACAAAAAAAAACATACTCACCATCTTCACCTTCAGTTCTGATGCCAGCATCTTAGATCCTGGAGAAGTGAAGCTGCCTCCGCCATCATTGCCCCCCCCCCCCCTTCTCCTGGAGGGGTGAAACAGCTGCTTGATGAGATGTGTCTCTGGACAGGAGAGACACTCTCAACAGCTCACGGGCAGACGAGTTCCTGCTTGGGACGATGTCCCAAACCCCTTTTCGGCTGCCTAGGCATGACGTAAGGCAGTGGAAGGGGCGCAATAAGAAGAAGCGCCCCTCCTGCTATCAGAAAATTTTTTTTTTTTACAATTGCGGATCTCAGCAGTATCGGCTGAGCTGCTGCCAATACTGAGAGTGACCTCCCAGGTGATAGGTCCGCTTTAAGTATACTAAATAATGTTCACCAATGAGTCTTGTAGCAACAAGCGCAAATAGCCCAACATTTCAACTGTGCAGACCATAGTTTGAGAATCATTGTTAATTAATAACTTCATTGCAAAAGAGATTTTTGCGATAAAATTTGCCAATATTTTCATATTTGCCCAATCAACATTATTATATGAAAACGAATAATTTATTTCCTTCATTGCATAAATCAGCACTTGTACATGCACATATTGCGAACCCAGTGCGCGGTAATTCCAGGGACTGATTTAAAAAAGAATTTGAGAATTCTTGAAGTGGTGATATTTGCAATAAAAATTGCTGTTCGAATATTTGAAATTTCAATTTAATTATGCAAAAACTTGCCTATAGCTCCAAAACATTTGATGAGGATGCCATGTTCAGGTGCTTTGCAATTAACTTAAATGAAATGTTTTAGTGCCTTAGCTGCTACTTTCTCCTCCATAGGCTTATAATTGAGTCATTAAGTTTTTTGGTAAAATTAGGTACTTCGACAAATATGCTGGTCAAAAGAATACAGAATTCAGTGATAAAGTGTATTTAGTCGTTTAGGACTCAATTCTGTATTCTTCTGGATAGTTATATAGGGATGAGGCCTTTCATTCATTGTTATGTAGTCTTATCATTGCATCTATTCACCCACCCATTACTTACTAAATGCTGTTGAGCTTATACTTGAGTATATATGGCACATATAACATATAGGTGGAAGTATATATTCTGTAACCAGTTATCTCCTTTCTTCCATCATTTATGTTTTATATTGGTTTCATGGCAGAAACAGGCCCTATAAAAATTATCCTACAACTAGAGTAAGGTTGGTCACAGATTGCAGTGTCACCCAGCGACTGCAGATGTAGCCTCTACCAGTTCTGTTGTGCCACTTCACAGACAGAGGACCAGGATCTTTCGTAGATCAGCTCCCTCTTCTGGTGAAAGAGATTGTGGCACCTGGTTTAACTTCTGCTCCCTCTCCTGGCTAATACCTGATTAGCACTTCTTATCACTCACCTGGAGCCCTGTCCAATCAGACCACTTGACCTTGAATTGAGGAATCCTCAGACAACAGGTACTTGCCTAAACAAAAAGGTCTTTCAGTTTAAGGCCCCTACACACGCACCGAGTGGGGGCCGACAGAGCTGCTAAGATCAGCTCTGGAAAGCAGCGTGATGACGTCATCATGCTGCAGTCCCGAGCTGACAGCATCGGCGGGCACCGTTTGAGAGCTGGCCGTTAGCTCCAATGAAGATCCCGGTCTTCATTGAAGTTAATGGCATCGGCCGGCATCGGCCAGAGAATATCGGACATGTCTGGCCAGCCAAGCTGTGGGGCGACAGGGATCTGTTGCCCCATGTGGGCACCCACGATCGGCGGCCGATTTTGTTGCTGACCGACGGCCATGAGCGCACACGCCCATCGGTTGGCGGCAAAATTGCCCAGCCGATCAGTGCGTGTATAGCAGGCTTAACACAGGCTCTGATTACATCCGTCTTCTATGTTCTTACTGACCCCTGGACTGTTTTTGACTACCGCCTGCTTTGCCTACTGTCTCTGTACTTTGCCTTGGATATTCAGCTGCCAGTAAGCGTAGCAAGGGACTGCAACCTGGGAGTTTCCTGCAGCAAAACCCATCACCCCATCAAATCTGGTGAATACCGGGGGGTTCCTTTGATTCTGCGCCCTTGTTTATACTTGTCTGGTGGCACAGAGGGTTCACGCTTCCGTGGTTTATCAATGACAGTAACCCTTGTGCTCCTCCTCCAACATTTAAAAAAAACATTGCACTGTCTGGTTTCTGATGGTACCACATAAAGTCACTGTGATCTAGTTAAGGCCCCCATACACCTTACAATCTTTCCATACAATTTCTGTACAATCAAATTTTG
>CM070032.1:10163012-10193478 GCA_036250615.1 Ptychadena robeensis
CTGGGCCCCCGAACGATCGGACGTGATCAGACGGACAAGGTGGGCTTCATGCGATTCCGGCACGATCGTTTCGCGTGCACGTGCCCGGAATCGACCGTCCCGGAATCCGATGGGAAACGGACCCATGTATGGGGGCCTATAGTTTGTTAATGTCCTCCTTACCGTCATAGTTTGTTTATGCCTTCCTTACTAGCATGGTCATTGTTAATGCACTCTTTACCATCATTATAATTGTAAATTCCTCCATCACCATCATAGTTTGTTAATACTCTTCTTACCATCATAGCTATTGTACATACCCCCTTACCATGATAGGCACTGTAACCCCCCCCCCCCCCCCCTTACCTTCATAGTTATTGTTAATGCCCTCCTTACCATTATAGTCATTATTAATGCCTTTACCAATCTTTACCAACATAGTTATTGTAAATTCATAGTTTGTTAATGCTGCCCTTCCCATCATAGCCATTGTACATCCCCCTTACTATGTTAGACTCTGTAAACCCCCCTTACCATCATAGCCATTGTAAATTCCCCCTTTAGCTTCATAGTGGTTGTTAATGAACTTCTTACCATTATAGTAATTATTAATGCCTTCTTTATCATCATAGTTATTGTAAATTCTCCCCTGACCATCATAGTTTGTCAATGCTGCCCTTCCCATCGTAGCCATTGTAAATTCCCTCTTACATTCATAGTGATTGTTAATACCCCCTTACCATGATAGCCTCTGTAAACCCCCTTACCACCATAGCCATTGTAAATCCCCCCCCATACCATCATAGTGATTTTTGATGCCCTTTTTATCATCATAGCCATTATTAATGCCCCCTTTATCGTCATAGTCATTGTAAATTCTTTACTTTCATGATTTATATATCTCTAGTGAACAAAATATGTTTCATGGGGAGGTTAAGGTATTAAACCTCTTATAGTCACTGGGATGACTTGCTGGTCTGCAGAGTTACATAATGCTGTGTAGGTGATTTATACATAAAGAAAGTAATGACAAGGAACCATCGTACTCATTGTACATCCCCCTTAAGGCCCCCATACACGTGTCGGATTCGCACCGGATTCCGGCACGATCGATTCCGGGCGCGTGCACGCGAAACGATCGTGCCGGAATCGCATGCAGCCCACCTGGTCCGATCGTTTGCGTCCGATTGATCAGGGGCTCAGAATCGGATCCGACGGAGAACCAACATGTTGGTCTTTCTCATGCGATTCTGTCCGGATCAGGGGGAGTTGCCAGTGAAGCGGACAATCGGACACGGATCCGTCCCGGAATCCGTTGGACAAGGTGGTATGCTGCGATGGATACTCTTAATTGGCCGATTGATCACACCTGCGATTCCCGGCAGAATCGCCGGAATCGATCGGATGATGAATCGATTGGCCATGGAATCCGACACGTGTATGGCTAGCTTTACCATGATACCCACTAAATTCTCCCCTGACTATCATTGTTTGTTAATGCTGTTCTTACCATCATAGCCATTGCCCCCCTTGCCATCATAGCCATTGCACATGCCCCTTACCATCATAGCCATTGCACATCCCCCTTACCCTCATAGCCATTGCACATGCCCCTTACCATCATAGCCATTGCACATCCCCCTTACCATCATAGCCATTGCACACCCACCTTACCATCATAGCCATTGCCCCTTAGCTTCATAGTGATTGATAATGCCCTTCTTACCATAATAGTCATTATTAATGCCCCCTTTATTGTCATAGTCATTGTAAATTCATGATTTATATATCTCTAGTGGAACAAATATGTTTGATGGGGAAGTTGAGTTAGTAAACCTCTTATAGTCACTGGGATGACTTGCTGGTCTGCAGAGTTACATCATGCCGGGTAGGTGCTTTATACATAAAGAAAGTAATGACAAGGAACGACCTTTTACCATTTAGCACATTTTCCACATTAAAGAAGGAAACTCGCGAGAGTAAACTCTCACTTCTAGAGAACAATTTCTATTTAGATAACCACTTTGCATCTTAAACCATCTTCCTTCAGAAAAGGCCTACAGCCTTAAAAGTGAACTCGGGGGCTTTGATCATGAAGTATCTATCAAATAAACTAATTTCAAGTTCAGTCCAAAAACAAGCAGCCAGTTTCCATAGAGACTTATTGTGTACAAACATCTAACAAACGCATATTTCAAAGGGACGCATGAGAGCATCAGCACTTCACAAAGAAACCCCAACATCAAACAGCGTCCTCTCCGCAGCACGGTGTTATGTCCTGGGTGTCATGAAACACGGAACACATGGAGAGAAGGTAAATTGCCTATTAGCTTCTAAAATGGTGGCTACTCTATATAAACACATTTCGTTTTTGTGTCAAAAAATTTAATACTGCCCAAGCGTTCTATCACATCAAGAGTCATTATTCTTCTGTGGCTGGTGGACGTTTTCTTTTTTTTTTTAAATCAACTCTAAAGCTGAACTTTGGGCACAACTACTATTATTATTATATATTTGTTTATTAGGCCCCCTACACTCCTTTAGATTTTCTCCTGGCAGATGGACGTCCTGTTGAGCATGTTTGCGTCAGTATCATAGTGCATCATAGTGGAGTTTTGGCCTAAACAAGATAGCAAAGTGACAAGCGCAATGGTCTGATGTCCAATCACAGGCTGAGGGAGAAGGTGAGATGGATTTATTGCCTTAACACATTTAGGAATGGCCAATGGCCACCATGGCTAAACCATGTAAAGCCCCCCATACACCTTAAGATCGATCCATACAATCTCCATTAGATCAACAACTGTGTGAAAAGTGGCCTTCCTGATAGAATGCTTAGTGATTGGAAGGTATATATCACTGTTATGTACTGCCGGGTCCTCCCTGATAGAATACATAGTGATTGGAAGGTATATATCACTGCTATGTAGTGCCGGGTCCTCCCTGATAGAATACATAGTGATTGGAAGGTAAATATCACTGCTATGTAGTGCCGGCTCCTCCCTGATAGAATATATAGTGGTTGGAAGGTATATATCACTGCTATGTAGTGCTGGGTCCTCCCTGATAGAATACATAGTGATTGGAAGGTATATATCACTGCTATGTAATGCTGGGTCCTCATTGATAGAATACATAGTGATTGGAAGGTATATATCACTGCTATGTAGTGCTGGGTCCTCCCTGATAGAATACATAGTGATTGGAAGTATTAGCAAGGTCCTCCTATTACATGGTTTTGGTACAACAAAATTTGATTGTACAGAAATTGTATGGTAAGATTGTAAGGTGTATGGGGGCCTTTAGAGGGTTTGTAATCTTGCAACCCCTGTATATATGGTACATATAACCAAATAATTACCCATTTACTGGTAAATTTCTAACCAACCTATACATTTCTAATATTTCTTGGTGAATTTCAACTGTCATAATTTCCTTGATAATATTTATATTATATCTATTTGTGGTTTTGCAATTTTTTTGGGGTATATTTTAATGTAGTCTCGAGAGGATCGCCCTCTGCCATTCCTGTTGACAGACGTCGTTGCCCTGTGCTTAGATTTTCACATTATTTTCTGCTCCCGTGTCTTTCAACATCCGGATCGTGACCTTTTGCTCAGACAATCCCATTCCACTGAATATACTCTCGTCCTGAGCCTTGTTCAATCCCTTAATGTGTAAATCAATAGATCATTACCTTGTCGGAGGAGCTGAACATGCTTCTGTCTCAGATGTTTTCAGTGATAAATCACTGGAGTTCCAGAGTTCCACAACGCAGCGGAGATTGAGATGTCAGTTGTGAGTTTTGCGGTGGAAAGTTATAAATATGTTAAAATGAGGTGCTTTTATAGAAAGTGACATCGCGGGAGTGTAGATTCCCAGCACGAGGCTCTGAGATCTGGCCTAGCCTGGTACACCACGGCCATTGGGACAAATTTATGAGTTGGGTTGCGGTGGCTTTTGTTTTATTGGATAATGAATAAGGAAGGTCTACTTTTCCTGAGAACCCCAAACTAGAAATAACTTTGGAAAGCCAATGAAAATAAAGGCTGTTTTAAAAAAATCATTTTTACTTTAGCTTGGCGTCTGACCCTTTATGGGAAGTGTCGGTGCTGCCTCCAGAGTTCAGTTCAAGATTTTATAGTCCAAGAAAAAGAAAAAGGTCCCCTCAAGGTTGGGAATTTGATTGGAATGTGGGAATATTCGTTTTTTAAACTATAGCATTAACTGTATTAGCACTTATGTGTTTTGAGGTATATACAAAAGTTTTTATTAGGACCCGTAGTCCATATGAGACAGAGAAAAATATACAAGTAGCGTCACAGACAGAAAAATCTATATAAAACATCCAACTCCAAGAAGAGTTATAATGATAACAAATGCATGGTAAAATTCATTGAGATACGCGTGTGCTCTGGTGGTTATGGCGACATGTTTCGCCCCATATAAGAGGCTTCTTCAAGCTGCACACGCTGTCCTTGCATAAAATCTATAAGTTTGGAGAGATTTGCGTCAGGGCCAAAACAATGCAGAGTTCAAAGGAAAAGATCTATAGTGTAGATATGGCTGGGCTTACCACTGACAGGAAGCCTGTTCTGGGTAATCGTGGATAGTGTGTCCCTCTCAGGATCAGTGGTCCAGGAAATGGGGAGCCCCTTCCTATGGGCACTATAGCGTGTCCTTACCCTTCAAGATTTTATAAACCTCTTAGCGCTCCACCTCCCGAGCAGCTTTTGTTTAAAAGAGGTCTGGGAAATATATACAGATGACCATATACGTTTCTACCTGGTCCCCCCTTCATATTCTTGGCCTCATCAATGACGTCGGCATGTGAGGACCCAGGACCCTATGCCTGTATTTACATTCAGGCGAATGGCGAGGGCACCCCTCCAGTTCATTGGGAGGTGGATCCTGGAAGAAGAGCTAAGGACACCGTCATAGGGTTGCCTGGAACAGGTAAGCTACCCCAAGTATAGCTCTGGGTTACCGCTATTTGCTTTTTGACACTCTACTATCGCTATTTGCAAACAAATCTACCCGAAGCTACTCTCAAGGTGACCACCGGGGAGGTTAATCAGTGAATAAAATGAAGAATTAACCACCTGGGCGTTATGCATGTACTTTTTTTTTTTAAACCGTGCCACGGGCAATCACAGTGCAGCACAACATGCTCCCCCACAATTTCTTACCTGCCCAGAGGTCACATGCATAGCTCCAGCGTCACTGGAGATGCCGCAGTTTTGCTGAAAAAAGGCAATGCCCCTCCATTTACATGGAGGTCTATGACACTGCCTACCCCGTCCCCTTCGCGTCACCGGTGACGCAATCGGGGCGGACCCGGAAGCATTGTCATACATACATCCACCTACATGGAGCTATTACTACGGGATATTTGAATGGTTTATTGATTATTGTATTATGTTGTAGATCAATTCCTCCCTGAAGAAGCCCAATGGGCGAAACATGTTGAAGGTGAGACTACAGCCAATTCAGCCCAGTATATGAGTATACCGCACATATTTAATGTTTCTGATTTAAATTGGGGTCATCCACAGATGTGTGTTAGTGGCTCTGATCCATAACACTGTCTTATCAAATGTTTAATAATTAATTAATACAATTTGTAATATTTTATTCAATTGGTAGATCTAAAAGCCTCAAAAACCCAATTACTCGGGCGGACCCCAAGGGCCAGGAAATTATTTCCCCCCGTAATCCAGGGGAGTAGCCCTTTGCACAAATATATATATCATTTGGCCCAGCGGATATTTTCAAAAATTTTCGAAAAAAATTTGATTAAAAAATTACAGTAAGTGTTTAAAGCTTATTTGAGATCTAAGGGTCCCTATACACCTTTAGATTTCTCTGTCAGATCTCCTTTTGTTTCAGCTTTAGTGATATGGTTTTACACATACATGAAGTAAAAAGCTAAGAAATATGCTATTTTTGACACTATTAATTGTTGCCAAAAGCACCTCCACCCCCATAGAGGGTTCATAAGCACCTCCACCACCATGGAGGGTTCATTTGCACGATAAATAATTAGTGCCTTAGGAACACCATGAGGCCTGAAGCATCATCTCCTTTCCCAACTGGTTGTGAGAAGTTCGGACTGCCACTGTTTGATGTGCGCTGTTCTGTCTGATGTTTAATAACTTGTTCTTTTCATTGATCACGTTCTGTTTGTAATAATCATAATTTGCTTTCAGGTGGCCATTTTCAGTACCTCTGCTTGCTATTGGTTTGCTTCTGTGCTTTCAAGAGTATCGGAGTTCATTGTTGACCCGATAGAACTATAAATTATTCACAAACGTCAAAATTATGTTTTTATTATTACCATTATTTTTCACGTCTTCCCAATCTTTTAGTGCACTTTATGTACAGAGTATTTGCCCTTAAAATATTATTTTTTATAAATCTGAGTAAACGCATTCCTGGAATGTCTCAATATACTGCAAAAATATAATTTTCTCAATCTTGTATTGTTCTTGTAATCGTTAGCACCCCTCATTTTGCCGATTGGTGCCCCTCAGTGTTAAGTAAAAGCAAAGTGTAGATCAGGGCTGCCGTCAGAAATCATGGGGCCCGGTACAGCAAAAATGTCCCCCCTAGCTGCCCAGGCCCGGGACGGGAGTCCCCCCTGTCCCCCCCTGACGGCGGCCCTGCTGTAGATCAGTGGTGAGCAACTGAGTCGATATGGAGGGCCATAAGTGCGGCCCTTGGCATTACTAAACGGCCGCACATAAAATTTTCAATCTATACTGACTTGTATAAGCATTTTCTCACAAAATACAGCACAACTATACCAAAACGTGTATTAAATTTTACTTTAAGCATTAGAAGCACTGTAGTATGGTAGTTTACATAAATCCAATCAGCTACCCAGACGGCGCCTGAGCAAGTTCCTTGCCTCTACTCCGCTTCCCGCTCTAAGAAGATGAGTCAGCATGAGATCAGTGGATAGGTGAGTTTCTATGCCTTATGCATTAACAGTTTCAGATTTCAGGGGCCACAAGTGGAGGACTGAGGGGGGCCACTGAAGAATGCCCAAAGGGCCGCATGCGGCCCCCAGGCCGCAGGTTGGGCACCTGGGCTGTAGATACAGGTATGAATAAGTAAAGGTGGGTTGCAGGCTTGCGAGGTTGCATTACTAGATAAGGGCAAGGCTTACAACATTTTTATGTACTAACTTAAGCTCTGTACACATGACTAAATGGGACAGATTGTTCATTATCATGATACAGTTTGGGCCATACAGATTTCACCCAGGCCGCTATCTCCAAGGAGTTTTTATGGCCACCACTTATTTGAATGGGTTTCCTCTGGGTACTTTGGTTTTCACCCCATTTCAAAGACATACTGGTCCTTAGCCCAGTGGTAGGAGGTGACTTGCTAAGAAAGATAATGGGTAGTTGCGCACAACCTTTAGCAGTGACATCTATAGTGATAGCTGTGGCCCAAAGGCCCTCATTGGTGTGGGGGGCCCTGAGCAAGGATCACAGAGCAAAATGGAGTCAGTATGAGGGATGGAGTTTTAATTTGGTGTATGTGTCATCTCTCAAAATGGAGGAGTGTGGGCCCCAATAACAAGAACAAAGAAGAACAAGGACAGAGGTGCAACAACCTAGTACAACGATGTTAAAAAAAGTGGAAAGATCATGTGTAACAAATGAACAAAATGAGACCAAACAAACAACATACAAGATACTCCATTTGAGGAGGTTGAAAAGGCTGGCTCTCTCATGGCCATTGCTATACGGAGGACCGTTTCGGAAAACTCTTGTCACCATACTATGGTTGCAAAAGAGTTCTTCTCGAACCGCGTCCCAGTGTTCCTATTGGCCCCCCCATATATTAAGTCAGTAAGTGATCTCTTCTCCCCACCAGAGTGAGGTCCTCCTGATAGCATCTGGCCCTGGAGATCCACCCTTGTAAACCTCTCTCCTGTGAGTATCTTGTCTGGTTGTTTTGTCTCATTTTTGTTTCCATTTGTTTCACCTTATCCTTTTCCACTTTTTTTAACCATCTGTTGTACTAGGTTGTGCACCTCTGTCCTTGTTCTTATTTGTAGGAGGTGACTTTCCTGGGTACCCAAGCAAGTGACAGGTTGGGGTCTGGAGTGTCGTGCTGGACACTATCTTCTGTGGTAAACAAACAATGCTAGTCCATGGGGTGGAAGACAAGGTACCGGTAGAGATGTAGCTTAGGACATTCCCCTTTTCCTGCCTAGAAGAGTGTCACCGGGATGGAGAAGGGCTAGACCAGAGACTGTCTGAGAAGGGCAATGGCCGCTCCCACATGGCTGGCATGGAACTGATTGCTGTCCTGGAGAACACCAACTGGCAGTGTGTACAGAGTCTTTATTAGGACATGGGCAAGGGCCTGCATTGGGATACTGTCCCTTACAGGTGGAGTGATGTCAGATGCCGGGTGCAACAATCTGCCAGAGAAAGGGCAAGACAGTGAGAGGTGCTGGGAAACGCCAGACCCTAAACCTTGCTTCACCCCGTTACATGTTTGTGCACTCATTACATGCAGGGGCAGTGCACCTGACCAGCTCCCCTTACAGTGACACTACCATGTCCGTAACCAGTAATATAACCCCACATTTCTGTGCTTGCATCTCCCTTACAATTTATAGTGAACTCTTTACCCTTGAAACCCCAAAAACGTATGCTGCAGTACGTTTTGCTGTGTCCATGTTGGTGCAAAACGCAAAAGTGGGGCCAGTGTGAAAGGTACAACCTCATGTTATACAAGCCGTTTCAGCCTCACATTGATTGATTGTATCACCACACAGTGTGATCGATTCAAAACCAATCGATTCCATTCCTTAGATTCCTTAGTAAACATACTCCATAGTACAATCCGGTACAAATTAAAATACCAAGAAAACCGCTAGATACTTGTACAAACATTTTACATGTACAATCACTGCTCAATCAATTTTCTGTTCCAAACCATAAACTTAAACGATGGATTATTTATTTTGATCGAATGGAAATATTGATCCGGGCCTAAGTTATCTATAAATTATAATAAGTCACAAAAAAAAAAAGGAAAACCTATTCTTTAAACTTTCTACAGACCTTAAAAAAATTTTCATCTTATAAAAGTGTAAAGATTATGTTTATGGAGCTCGATTGTGCTTAAATCTATAAAAAAATCAATCTATCCCGCTTCAAGAAAGGTCGATCAGGGAACCAACATGGATGGGATCAATGACGCAGAAGTGCTGTAGCTCGATATTGAGGAAGCTTGAACGGCTCCTTGATTGTACAAGCATCGAGCCGTGTATGCCTAGTATTACACAGAGGCAGGGTCATCCTGCTACAACAGAGGAGCAATGAATTTAGTGACTTCAGCTGACCATACACGGGTCGATTCACATGCGATTGATGAAAGTTTGATCGCAAGGGGGTGACACATGTAATGTAATTACTAATGGACTAACTAATAGTAACTAATAGATGAGCAGCATATTTGGCACCACCCTCGGTCCCCATTTAAAGTAATGGTAATCGAACAGGAATTTACCAACATGTCAGATCCCTGTTCGATCGCCATTTTCTTGGATCGGGTTCAATTGATCGTTCACTGAATCGAATGATAAATCGACCCATGTATGGCCAGCTTAACTGATACCAGGGTATGGCCACACAAGACTGGTACTTGATAATGTAAGATTATAAACTGCGCCCTCTAGACAACCGCAACACCCTCAATCAGCGATCAGGTTTACAACTCACAGTCTTTCCACCCTGGCACTTATATAAAGCTGGATAGTCAGTAGCTCCTCGAAGCTGGGGCTTTCATAGACAGCACATGCTTTTGTGCTCAATGGCTGCCTGCACGCTAGACTAGACTGTTGGGGGTCACTGATCTCGGAGCAGGTAACGCTCCCAGCTACTCCTAAACAGAACCAACCTCACTGAGCAACTTCCTGGGGGAAGCACCCTCTTTTATTTACTCTCTCTACCCAGGGAGATCATGGTCTGGGGTCTTATATGGGACAGTGTCTCTGGCTGCCTGCAGTTGAATTACAAGAGTTATTCCTGCTCTGTCACATGCTAAGGGGGTGAATGGTATTACAATGCGGTCATGGAAGAGAGTTGGCATCACCTAATGTTCTTTGGTATTTCAAAGTGGCAGTAGAGGAGGTGGGGCAGTGACACAGAGCATATGGAATAGAATCATTGAGAAATGTTGACCGCTCATTATGCTTTGCTTATGTAATGTTCTGGCAGGTTAGGCGGTTCCTGTTTATGTGTTTCAGCTGTTTATTTAGCTGTTTGGCTGCAGCCGTCCTTCAGAAAAGATTTCCGGAATCCAATTTATTACAAAGCTGAATGATACTACGTGTCTTCATTTCTAGCATTTCCAATTTATCTCCTTGTAGAAGTATTCACAGCTTTTTCTGGCCTGGCTTCAGTAAAAACTCCACATGATGTGAAGAGCTATGGTCTCCTCTTTTCCTTTGGCTGCAAAACGTAACAGCTGTCCTCCTACTTATGTTTACCGCTAAGACATATTTTCCGAAACCTAACATATCTCACGAAGCACACAACGAGGTTCACTCCGAAGGCTGCACATTTCTTTGTGTTGATTAAAAAGATATAAACGAGTGTTGTGTATTTGCCTTACACTTCAGAGGAGCCGCATGTGAGGAAGATGCTCCAGCGCTGGGAACTTTACAATTAAGAATTCAATAAGACAATCAAAACCAAAGTTATAAACTTAAGGTAGACATACACGCTACGATCCCCGCCCCGATTCTTTAGTGGCCGATTGCAGTTGGTCGCCAGATATTACTATGATCCCCATCCAACATAATGCGATTAGCCAGGAATTTACCAACACATGCGATCCAACTTGTGGTGCGATTCTGGTCTGGTCCAGATGGACGCATCTGATTTGCAAAAACATTGGCAGCGGATTGTAGCATGTATGGCTACCTTTAGAAAGGAACTTGGAATGTTTTTGTTGACTGGGCAGGGGTGTCCAAACTTCTTGCAAGGGGCCAGGTGAGGGGAGAATGTGACATTTGAACCATTAACATTAAATGTAAATGAACTATACCATGGATCTCCAACACCTTTAGAAGTCCCATCTTTTCTTTTTTGGATTAGTACTTTACATTCTCGATTCCACACCTCTAACTGCATCCTTTCATAGTTATTAATGTTTCCTTGTGGTTATCCAACTGATGTAAACTGTATACATTTAACAATAAAAAATGAATTTGTTTGTACAGCTAATGTGTTCTTTAATCTCAATCCCCCTGCAATACCATGTTCAGCCACAAGATTCCCCTAGTGAATACTTGCCATCAATCTATAGATCACCAGCTTTCTCACACATTGTGGTGGTGGTGGGGATTGCGTGCTGCAGATCTCTCTCCTCTATGACTGACAGCTGGACTACTCGGGTGCACCTGATAGCTGTGGCGGCCCACTACCTCCACGTTGTTAATATGTAGATTCTTAAAGTAGAAAACGGCGGATGGGACAGACAGGAGGCGTGTGCGCTCCCAATAGGGATGCGATCTATCCACACAGGTGGCTGGTGCTCAGCATCATGCACCCACCAGAGTCCCCCTTTATTCTATGACCTGTGCCTCCCCGAATGGCGCAGTGGGTGGGTGGTTGACTATTCTGGCCCCCTGATTCTCGTCTTTCTGTGGATGGGCTACCAGTCCCCTCCAACATACTTACATCACACCTAAAGGCTCAATGGGAAACACTGAATTCTCCTGAAGAAGCCAATCGGCGAAATGAATCGAGAAAATTTATTCCCAATCTCGCACAATGTGATTGCTCTGTATATGTAGAACCTCGGTGTGAGATACATGTTTGTAACATTTTATCTTATTGATACATTATGTTTATCTATTAAATTGATGACATTGCAACATTTCTGTTATTGAGAATATTACTGAATTACTTAACACTGCCTAAAAAAATGGTGTAACGCTAAACGCATGATTACCATGTATACAATCAGGTGCCTTAAAAGTCCCCATAAAATCCCTAGTCCTCGTTTGGGGTAGTGGAGGGGTTGAGCATCTGTCTTCCTCACACCCCAAACTATTTTCTTTCAAATATGAATTTGGGATGTGGCACACATACTATAAATGGGAAGCTAGTTACTATGGAATAGATTCTTATAGTAACAATCATCCAGTTAAGCGTAGCTAGTTTTTAAGCTCTTTTGCTTACCACTTGTGTGCTGCCCTGCTTATTAAATGTACAGCACTGCATAATATAGTGGCACTTAAATAAAAGTTAATAATAATAATAAAAAATTATATCTGTAGTAAAAAGTCAAAACAACTGGAGTTGCTGGAGTTTTTTTTAAGACATTTTGGTACTCAACTAACTTATCATTTCAAAATGGCTTCCACAAGTCTTCTAAGAAAACCACAGCAAGTCCAGTTGCTTTGACTTGTTACTGCAGATATACCAGAAACTAAATGAATATGAACAACTTGAGAGAAAAAAACCCTTAAACCTAAAAAAAAACATTTTGTTTAAAGTCCAGATCACTAAACCAAGAACATTCATAATGTTAAATGCAAAAGGGTGAAATCCGCGTCAAGTCAAGTAAACAATAAATGAACAACTAGCCTGACAGCCTCCAAATGCCCACAAGTGTAATCATGCAGCTTCTTTAATAGGTGAGGTCGGGTGCAGGGTCCACAGCAGGTCCATCTCAAGCCCTGTGTATGCAGTTGTTGATTGTTTGTTGGGCCGCACTCACAGACCAAAAATGTCTTTCAAACATGCGCTTAAATTTATTGGAATTTAAAACCAGTGGTATAAAACGAAAACAAAACCGAAAAAACATACAACATGAGGTCCCCAGGTTCAGGCCAGAGCCCCCTCTGACACGTTTCCCTCCAAATGTAGAGCTTATTCATAATGTTAAGTCTCTCATTTTATCCAAAGTCCAGATCACTAAACCAAGAACAATCATAATGTAAAATCTCTCCTTTAATCTTCAAAAATGTCTCAAACCAAAAGGAAAGTCTCGCTGCAACCAGCCCTCTGATTGGTTAATGACTTTGTAATGCTGATTGTACACTTGCTTTAAATGATTTGATTGGTGAAGTTGCAAACTGCTTTCATGTTTAAAGGCACTGATTGCTTAATGATTTCAAGTTGCTGATTAGATCGTCAGTATTTTGTAGAATTATGCTGTAAATTTTCAATTCATAAAAACTTATGGAAAAATGCTTGATCATCCAAATAAAATGTAGTCACATTTAGAAATGAATGGGTAGACATTTTCAATTCCAACCATAATATAACAACAGTGGATTCAAAGATGCACATTTTTATTTTGAAGAACAAAATTGCACATATTATTTGAAGGAAGATGACATTTTAAAAGAAACTTGTGAAGTTAGAAGTAATGCAAAAAGCTGACCCCTCCTCTTAGGGATGGTCATAAATGTTTGACTAGCTGACTTTGTCATTTACCTGCAAAGCCCCTGAATATGATATCATCTCCTAAATTTGCTTGAGATGTTGAGAAGGGTTGTAGAAAAATTTGAAAGAAATCTATAGCTCCATCACATAGCATGTACGGTAGTTTTTGCATAAATTAAGTTCAAAGTCAAGTTAAGAACAATACTTTTTATTTACAATGTTCCCACAATCCTCTACATCTCAAGCAATTATGGTGGTGACACCATGTTCAGGGGCTTAGCAGTTAACTCTCAAAGTAAGCTAGTTAAAAAATTTGACCAACTGTACCTACTAACCCTCCTGCTTGCGACCATATACCTCCCGTCGAGAAGCCTTGGCCAACAGGGGCAACATACTGTGGCCCACATTTTGTGGGTGTACTCTGTGCCACACTGTGCCTCATCAGTGTGCCCCAACTGAAAAAAACTTAAATAAACAGCAATTGATGGTGGTAATTTAATGCATTCAAAACTGTAGTCTTAAGGTGGGCATACATGGGTTGATACCCGTTCAATCGATGAACCCTAGAGCACAGAGTGATGATGCCACCACGCTGTGCTCAATCGTTCATCTATTGAATAGTGAATTGATGCATACCAGTTTTTGCAAACAATTCCCACTTCCCTGATTCATTGATCCCCCTCGATAAAAAGGATGGCAGCAGTTGATTCTTGAAAAACCAATCATTGCGAATGTGCATAGCGGTCGATTGATGAGGAATTGATTGGACAATCGACCCATATATGGGGACCCTTAGTTGCCCATCTTCTCTCTTAACCTCCTTTGCGGTTTTCAACGATACAGTATGGGCAAAGCACAGTACTCTGTCCCTCCTCCCCTCTTCACATCCCCCAGCATCATTGATGAGATGTGGGGTGGAAAACCATCATTGCTTGCATTTACATCAGGTTCAATGTGCCCGACCACTCCCGCATCATCGATGATGATGATAGGCTTACCCAGAAGCAATCAGTGAGTCCGCTGAACTTCAGTGGTGGCTCGCCTGGGATACATAAGTATCACTAAGTGTAGCTGTTTTGTAAAACAAACTTAACCCAAGCTACACTCAGGGAACTGACAAGGAGTCCTATACCTCCACAGCCCTATATGTCCTAACTATTGTATAGTTTGTTCTTCAACCTCTTACATTGAACCCCTGGCTGTGACCTAATTTGACTGCAACCAGTTCATCCTGCTTGGAGTATCTGACCCAGTATCTGACGCTGACCAAGATCTCTTCAGCCTTTTTCCAGAGCAACCAGCATTTACTACCCCACGAAAGACAAAACCTTTGCCTGGATAGACTCCACAATAAACACGCACCCAGGTTGTCCCAGAATAGGCTCCCCGTTCCCCACGATTGACCCGGAGGGAGAGAGAAGGGGTTAGGTCCCCCTCTCCAGTCTCGGTTCAGTACCTATGTGATGTGTTCATGCAACAAATTTCCTGAGGAAAGGACCCTTTGGTCGCAAAACGCGTCTCCAAAGATTTGCATGGACCACTAACCTATACTGGATGATTATTTTCTGTGTGCAAAGCGACTTTAGCAAACGGCACGCATATTTAATTTGGAATAATTGTTATTGTTATCATGTTAAATAAATCCCTTTGCCGTCAATTCCACCACTTTTGTGGGAATGTATGTGTAAATTGGGGCAATTTGTGTTCAATGGGATTTCAATGTAATTTCATGGGATTTTGACAAACGCTGGACCTTTATCATAATCCTAACAATTACGTAAGGGGGTCCATTTGGAGGCTCCATTTGGGCAGGATCCCCTTCTCCACATGTACCATTTAGTGTAGTTGGTTTTATGGTAGTTTGTCTTTAAACAACTTTATTAACACCTTGTAAAAATCACAAAATGAAGACGATTAGGATGAAGGATTTTTTACACTTGATGAGTGAAGTAATAAGAACTTTAGCTCAGCTAGAGGAAATTTTTCTTTGCAAGATTAACATTCTCTACCCCTTTAGTAAATAACCCCCACTGCTTAGAACGGACTTGTACCAGATTTAACACACAGTCTGGGAAAAAGAACCATTCACAGATTAAAACCTATTTTAACTTTATAAGCTGTTTGTTCAGGTTTTATATACAAGCAATCACACATCTGTTTCTCAAATTGGACTTGATGGTTAATGCTTTTCCATATTTTTCTCTTTTTATTTTGCTTTCCCGAATCACATTTACAAGGTTCCTTAGGGAGACTAAAGCAATCTTTTAAAAAAAAATATTTTAATTGATCAATTATAAGTGTAAATATGTAAAAAAAACTCACACAGTTTAATAAACTCGACTGGTTGTCCCTTCCTGTCCACACCCTTACCCTCTGCTCCATTAACATATTCGGCCCTCTCTCAGGGACACAACAACTTCCTCTGGAATATAAAACACATGTATAAACTTGGATCACCTCTCCCTCGCTATTTGCTGTTTATATTTGCCAGAGTAAACAGAACAGTTCATGAATGGAATAATTCTGAGCTTTATGACTTTCAAAAGCAGTTTTGTATTGCTTGTTTAGAAAACAGAACTTTTGTAGGAAAATTGTGGGGGGAAAACAATGGAAATTTCATCCAGTAGATTGGAAGGCTTATAGTAGTGATGGCGAACCTATGGCAGGGGTGCCAGAGGTGGCACTCGGAGCCCTCTCTGTGGCCACCCGACCTGGTAGCAACATACAGGCTGATGGAGGAAAGAACTACAGCCCATTGTCAGTTTTCTTCCCCTCTCTTTTGATTGCACACAGCACCCCATACCCTCCACTAGCACTGCCAGCCAATCAGAAGCCTGGGGAGTAGTGATGGCCGAACTTCGGCCATGTCCGTCCGCGGACGGGCGGGTTGGACTTTAAAAAAAGTCCGCCATCCGCCCTTCGCGGATGTGAGGTCAGTGACGTTACATCCAGCACCTGGAACCTGGTTGTGCTACCCAGATGTGTACCCGGTCTTCAGTAAAAAGATTCTTCCTGCGGTGAGATCTCACTGCTCCTGATCCCACCGGAGGAAGAATAGAGAGCTCCTTCTCGCCGGCGAACAGGGCGTAATATCCGTACTGCTCGCTGGCTGGAACATGCATGTTCGCGGCCGAACTGTCCAACTTGCAGGCAGTTCGGCCATCACAACTGGGGAGGGACTAGCAGTTCGCCGAGAAAAAGGTTTGTGTGTGTATGTAATGTGTAAGCGAGAATGTGTGTGTGTGTGTGAGTGAGTGTGTGAGTAGAAGACAGAATGATAAGAGAAGGCAGAAGAATTCTCACACGTTAGAAGTTGTAGTTCTACAACAGCTAGAAAAGGCAGCAAGGCATGCTGGGCAGTGTAGTTCTTTAGCAACTGGCAGAATGTAATGCTTGCAGTTGTAGTTTCTTTGCACAGCAAGTTGGTTCTTTTGCGCTATGTCATCAGCAGCCTGGGATACAGGAAACTTGTAACTGGGAGTGTCAATCATTGTCGTCACAGTATATTGTAATACAATTTTTTTTAAATAATATTGTTATTAAGTGTGATATAAAGTTTTAAGCTTAACTAAGATGTATTAAGTTATTTTTAAAAAATGTTTTTAGGGAAAGAAGACATAATTTTTTAATTTTGACAACAGAAACCCCCTCCGGCTCTCAACATGTATTTCAAGTGCTACACCGCTGCGATTTGTCTCTTTTGTCGAATATGTTTGCCTACCACTACCTGTGAGTGTATTTTTTACCTTAGTTTATAGAAATCCTAGTTAAATTTTTTTGCTACATTTGTGTTATATGTATGTTGAATAAATATTAGAGGGAAAATTAATGTACCAAATTTACAGCTTTACATTTATTTTTTTTTTGGAAACATATTGCTTTTCACTGATCAATATAAGAGATCCAACTTACTTTAGACATCAGTGAAAATTTTCCTTCTTTCAAAGAGCTCCCCCTTATATTACATGTATGTTTAAAAAGGCGACTTATTACATTGAGGTCAATAGAAGAGTCACCTCCATACATTAGTGGCCACATAGATGAAATCAAAGAACTTCCAACAATAAGATCTAATGAAAGCCTAGTTGAAAAATGGGAGTTATGTAAGTCCATGGTGTACATTCCCTATGACATACCCCAGTAGCTTTAGATTCAAATCAGTTTAATCTTCAATATCGGTTCTTTTTCAGTTTTTTATCAAGTCCTAATAAAGGAAGACTTTGAACCCCACAAACACCTTTGCATGTACCTCAACCATTCATATAGAAAGAAGTGCTAAAGAATTGTAAACATATTGAAGTATCATTATTCTTGAATCCTTCCAGTCCCCATTCCTCACCATTGTGAGGTATACAAATTCTTAAACAAACCCAAAAAATGGAGGTTTCCATGGTTGCATCTTTACTTAAGCCAGCCATAGACGTACCCATTCCCGGCAGTAGTTGCAGCCGATCGACGTGCGCACTCACGCCAAACGCATGGTGGTCGGTCACCTGCTGTAATGAGTCTGCTACAAGCTGACCATGGATCGAAACCTCTATGACTGGCTTTAGACTTACATACCAGAGGAAGTTTTTTTCTTAACCTCCCTAGCGGTTGAGACGAGCCTAGCTCGTCCGAGCTTTAGGCTCGCCTCAACCGCCCGGGAAGCCGCCGATGGGGAGACTTTATGCCTCCCCGGAAAGCTGTGGCGATTGTTTACATCGCCGCAGCATTTCCGGGTTGGCGGCTCCGCCCCGATCGCGTCAAGGTGACGCAGAAGGGGGCGGGGGGGGCGGCGCCATAGACCTCCATGTTAATGGAGGAGCGCCGGCTTTCTCTCCCGCGCAGCTGTTGTCAGTAATGACAACAGCTGCGCGTAGAGCTCCGGCGGGATGCCGGAAACGGCGGGCAGTGTACTATGTACACTGCCTTGATCGCCCATATCGTGCCGTTGTAAATGGTGCGATATGGGCGGTGCGCTAGGGAGGTTAAAAAAATATTTAAAGTTTACTTAAAAGACTCAAGACAAAAAACATCATTGACTTTTTTAGAACATGACACAAAGAGGTAAGTAATTAGGTCTTACTTAACTTCAACCAGCCAAATTTACCACTTATAAATTATCTATGGATTGGAAAGAGGGCTCCACATATTGGTGAGACACTGAAAGACCAAGGTACCTCTTAATGGGGATAGTCTGAATGTGAGGATTGAACGGGTAGAACCAATATGTGGATCCCTCTATCGATGGTAAATATGGTTGGTTGAAGTTGAGTACGACCTAAGGCTATGTTCCCACTTAGGCGAATTATCACCTGCGCTGGCGATTTATTAGCCTGAGCTGGCGTTTTTCAATCGCCTACACTACTTTCAATAGGCTTGTCCCCATTGATAGGATTGAAAATCGCCACCTCAGGCGATTAACTGCCAGCGTCATGTTCTAAAAAAGTCAATGATGTGTTCTGTCATGAGTTTTGTCAACCTTATAAGATTTTTGTATTTTGTAATTTTGTAAAGAAACAACCTTTCATGTTATTGCTTTCAGTGGAATAAAAACTAAAATGGGCTTTCATAAATAATATGTTTGGTTCTTTCTCACAGGGATAAATGGACCTCCAGTTCAAAAATGCTGGTGTAGATGAAAATCTTTGTAGCACCTGCCTCCTGGGGAAAATTGTGAAAGGTCTTACATGTTATAAAGTCTCTGCCCATAAGGCTAAGTTTACACTGTCGTCACGTTTAAAGCTTCCTAGACGCTCTCCAGTGGCAGAAAGGCTTTAAAGACGCTTTAAAGCAAAGAGCTTCAAGCAGCCACAGGAGGTCACCTGACCCTGCAGGGTGCCTGGAAAGGTGGGATAGCCACTCCCAGGTCGTTTTTTTAAAGACTGAAAAAAGAGTGAAAAAAGTTCTACAAACTTGCTGCAGCCACTTTCAGAGCTTCACCATTGAAGTCAATGGGGTCGTTTAATGACCAAACGGCTCTCTGAACACGACAGAAGGCGTTCAAAAAAATGAACAGAAAACGTACTGCTTGATTAACGACAGTATAGTTCCTGTTCTTTAAACAACCTCATTGACTTCTATTTTAAACCTAAAGCCCCCCATACACCACATACAATTACCATGCAACTTCTGTACAACCAACTTTTCTTCTACCAAAACCATGTAATAGGAGGACCTTTCTACACCTTCCAATCACTATGTATTCTATCAGGGAGGACCCGGCACTACATAGCAGTGATATATACCTTCCAATCACTATGTATTCTATCAGGGAGGTCACTATACTACATAGTTGTTGGTAGGTCTCATGAAAGTTGTATGGAGGAATCTGAAGGTGTATGGGGGGCTTAAAGCAAGGTCGTTTTCTGGTCACTTAAAAAACCAAAAAACGACCTTACAAGAGACAGTGTAAACTTAGCCTAAAGGTGGGTTTACACGTCAAGATTTTTTCGTCCGACAGATGGACGATGAACGATTTTTTGGTTCCTTGTACAAAAATCTGAAACTGCCATTTGCTCTGATGAATTTTTTTTGTTCAATATCGGACAAAAAATCGTCCACAAGGTGATCGGACATGTTGGTAAACTTTCATCTGTCATTTATTTTTCGTGTAAAAAACGAACGCTCCTTATTTCACTCGATATTTTTTTCCTATCACTTCCTAAAAAAAAAAAATATGGAAGATTTTTCATTCGTGTTTCCAACGATTATTTTCATTCGATATTTGCGTCGGTTGTACAAAAATAAAAAAAAATCTAATTACCTTCGATAAATGGACGAACGAAATCCGATAAAAAACATCAAAAAAAAAATTTAATCTGAAGTTGGACGAAACAAAAATCTTGACGTGTAAACCCACCTTTACTCTGCCCATGCTGTGTGATATGTGTACATACTTATTTTGGTAGATAGGCAAAAAAATTCCGTGACCTCCCCACAGTACTAAGCACTTTTGTGACATAATAAGCATTCTGGTGTAAGATTGGATTCCTTGAGACACAAAAAATTACCATATGTGATCCTGATTACTGGAATTTATACTTTGGAGCAAAGTGATGACCCTAAGCAGAAACTAGCAACACCATTGACAGTCTGCAGTGCTAAAACATTTGCAATTATTCCTCCCTAACTGCTCCAGCTGGTCCCCAAACCAGGAGTTAGCAGGTGTTACTGGAAATGTTAAAGGCACATTTTCTCTGACACCTCCAGCCATTATACACAGATTTCAGTTCCTCAAAAGAAACCTTAATGTAAATGAGTCGATATGTACTGGTATTGCTGAAGTGAGGCAAAAAATATAAAAAAAAACCCATATGGAATCTTGAAAGACCAATTAATATATAATGTTCATAAATGTGACCCTACAAGATTTACTTGCTGAGCCAACCCCAACTGTGAGGGTGCAGAAAGAGGCCTTAGCACCAAAACAGTATTGTTATGTTCTAATAAATTCATGCTCCTGACACCAATGTTCGCACGTTATGTGTAGTAATGACAACACAGGTGGACGGCGCGCCCCTTCTTTCATGTTGATGTTATTCTCACTTTAAATTGTTTATAATTCTCAAACAAAACCCTAAGCCCCCCATACACCTTCAGATTCCTCCATACAACTTTCATGAGACCTACCAACAACTATGTAGTATAGTGACCTCCCTGATAGAATACATAGTGATTGGAAGGTGTAGAAAGGTCCTCCTATTACATGGTTTTGGTAGAAGAAAAGTTGGTTGTACAGAAGTTGCATGGAGGAGTCTGCCTGTCTATGGGGGGCTTAAGGAGTCGGCTACAGAACTGCTGGGAATCCCCATGTTGCCACTAACACAGGGATACCCGGAAGATTATAGCCAATTAACTTGAAGGGGGAGGAGACTCCCCCTCCACTGTAGCTGACTATAACAGGATCGGCCACAAAAGTTACCGGCAGGACGGATCGCCATGTGAGCCGACCTGTGGGCTTTTTGGTTCGAAACCTCAAGGTGGGCACCCCTGTATTTGTGAGTGACTGACCACCATGTGTTCGGAGTGAGCGCGCACGCCAGTCCATCGCCCACAGCTATGGCCGGGAATCTGGACGTCTATGGCCGGATTTATGGATCTTTAGAAGATCTCAGGACTAGTGGTTCCTTCTTTTTCAGGGGATACCTTGCATTATCTTGATATGCCACAGTCAACTATGACCCTAGTAAAAAGACTTTCATGTCGCAAGATCACAGATTGCTCTTTTAAATATTTTTAGTTTTGACTGAAACATAGGCTTGGTCAACCACCTACGTCCCCGGTATCAGTGATGACATCATGGACATGGGGGCTGCCCAAACTTTACGACAGACATAGGAGTCCCAAGAAGCATCCAGGAAGACATGATCACTAGCTGACACAACTAAATTGCAAGAAAAAGGAAAGCTACAATTAAAATAAAGAGAGTAGATGTATCATTGAATATATTAGCCTTCCTGGCAGTATTCCCGAGCGTGGTTTGGGGTCCATTTTTACTTCTAAAGGCGGTTACCCGGGACCACACTCAGGAATACCACCAAGAAGGTTAATATTATCATAAAGTACATCTACCTACTGTTTTTTATTGTATTTTTTGAGGCTGAGGCTGCATTTAGACACTTTCCCAAAAGAATAACATGGGGCCAGTTGTCAGTCACCCAACTACTCGCACAATATGTGCAACCACTACACACATCAGCGCAGCCAAAGTTCCAGGGAGGCTGTCAACTATCAAACCTGAAACTGACCATCTGAATGAAGTTTAAAGGTAGCCATACACCATTCAAAATTTCCATTTGATCTACACCAAAAAAATATTTTAAATCAATTGAGCAGTGATTGCACATGCAGGGAAATGTTAGTTGATCATACAAGTATGCTATGGAGCATGCGCTGAAATAAACACTTCCGGCCACAGGGGGGCGTCTGGAGAGCATCAACCTAAAACAATTAAAATTGGGCAAATAATTGATTGAAAAAGGATTGGACATGCTGGTAAATTTTTATTGGTTGTATTGAAATTGATTACACTTTCAGTCAATCCCAAAAAAGTTGATCAAATATCTGTTACTACAGTTGGGAAACATACAATCAATCACCAATTTCCCTGACCCCTAAAAATGTATCTTTTTAAGTTGATTGAACAGAAAATCTAGACGTGTATGGGGGGCTTTAGGCTGACTGAATCGTAGATCAATTGTGCAAAAGTCCAGCTGTGTATGGTTACCTTGTTTTCCGTTTTCTTCATGGAATTTGGTCCAAGTTCAGAGTAATTTTTACATGGCTTATTGCTTTGCTTTTTTTTACATATGTTTCCTGATAATTGAAGTTAACACAACATTTTAACATCTTATTTACTACCAGTTTTGTTTGAAGTTTAAAGCCCCCCATACACCTTTAGATTCCTCCATACAATTTCCATGAGACCTACCAACAACTATGTAGTATAGTGACCTCCTGATAGAATACATAGTGATTGGAAGGTGTAGAAAGTTCCTCCTATTACATGGTTTTGGTAGAAGAAAAGTTGGTTGTACAGAAATTGCATGGTAATTGAATGTGGTGTATGGGGGGCTTTAGTGTCACCTTTAAGATTCATCAATTGACTCCACTGATATCATGACTATGGCTGAATGTTTTGTTTAGAAGGTTTGTTAGTGGTACCAGCTGGATGTGGAAGGGATGGCCACTGGGAAGCCTTTAGAAGAGTTTAGGTCATATAAGGGTCCCCATACACCTTTAGATTTCTCTGTCAGATTTCCTTTAGATCTCCTTTTGTTTTACCAAATCCATGTAATATGAGGGACTTTCTAAACCATCAAGTCTACCTGTGTTCAATCACAGAGGAACTGACGCTACATAGTTGGTGGTAGATCTAAAAGATATCTGACAGAGAGATCAGGTGTATGGCCAGCTTAAGATTTCTTAGTTGAAAAGAATGTCAAGGGGAATTCCCCAATTTGTATTCAACATATTATTAAGGTAAATTCACTACTTTGTTTAGGTTTCAGTATCCAGAGTTATTGCTGGTGGCCCACAAGGAATGCAGAGAAACCTCTTTATAAAACCTTTTAGTTACAGTATAACCCTTTAAGAGTAACAACTGGATACCTAGAAACCGTATTGTTGGTCATTGACCTAATAGACCTAACTGTATAGTGAATGACTCTAGCCTAAAAAAGAAGGAGGGGCCACTCAGCTATTTTGCTTTCATTTTTAAAAAATGCTATCCTATCCTTTACATTTAAGAAATTCCACTATTTAAAGTGGACCTACCACCTCAGCATCTGCCTTCTATTATCGGCACCAGAGCGCAGATTGAAGGTCAAAAGTACTTGAAGTAGGGCCACGGTGGACTCAAGGGACCATGGGAGGTTAGACGTAACTTCACTTCTGATGTCTACTTCGCATGTGCCCGCAGCCAGCCAGATCTGAATTGAGATCAGTATTGGTGGAGGGAGCAAGACCTGAAGAGTCTCGCGCCTCCATCTTGCAGTCCGGAGGACCAGGTTCAGGCATGGCGGTGCAGGAGTGAGCAGCCAGGAAAGGTTTTTATTTTTAGGGGGCGCTGTCTCTGGGTGAAGACCCGATGTAGGTGAGTTGCGTCTATATGTTTATTTTTTCATGTTTTTTTTGAGTTTACATCCACTTTAACAAATAACAATTTAATTCAAGCATTTACCACACCAACCCTAAGTAAATAGTTAAGTAAACAATCTCAAACAAATAAAGATACACTGAAAAGGAAAACTGGAACTGGCCAGCTATATTTACATGTTTCCTTTTAGCATCATGTGTTATCCTTAAAGTGCACCTAAACTCACCTCATGTCCCTCGCTGACAAACACCCTTTTATGCACAGGCTGTCAAAAAAAGATGAAAAATCATGTGATGAGATGATCCTGAATTTCCCTCGAAACTGCTCCACTCTCTTCTGCTGGTGTATCATTCTTTGACACATACTATCAGGAGCTACAAATCATTCACATCACTATAACCCGCGTACAATCCTATGGAGCTATGTTTTCACCAAAAACAATAAATATGGCGGCCTCTAGTGGTCAAACACAGTACTGCAACTAACTAACCAATGCAATCAAGGATTAAACAGGGTTTAAGGTGGATAAAACAGGGTGACTGCCACAGAAGACAGCAGCGTAGATAAATATATATTTTTGAAGGATTTTGCAGTGCTTTTCCACCATTGTCGGTAAAATAATAAAAATGAAAATTTATTTTAGTTTTTTGACTTTCGCTTTAAGGTCATTCCTGCTGTGATTCTTAGAAGAGTTTGCCTTATTCTGGACTGGACTAAGGATTTGAAAAAAAAAGTTAAAACAGACCCTGGATTTGGCCTTGATCCTCGAAGACCTTACATTAATTTATTCTAGATGGTCCTGTGCATGCCAGGAATTACAGAGCCTGCCCAGAATGGATCCCAGCTGTAATGCTTGAAGTCCACTGTTTTATATAATGTTCAGTCTAACAATGGAGAGGCAATGCCATTTTGCCAGAGATCAACTGCAAAGATCTACGCAGAAAAAGCATGAGGATGCATTCACACGGGCATCTGAAAATTCCATATTTGCAGTGCCTGGACTAAACTTAATATAGGTGCGTTCATAAGCACTCTCTGAGCACCTGCATATTGTGTGCAGATGTTGCAACACGGGTGGTGGGGCGGCATGTGTGAATTGTCCCTTAGGGAATGCAATAACTGTTTAGGCTATGCCCCAAACTAGCTGATTGTACCTGCAAAGTTTACATGGTTATCCTCCCAATCTCATAACATGGTTACAGAAAATTAAAGACCATCAATGTCATTAGGAATAAAAGTGGGGAGTAAGCCAAGAACAGTAATGAAGGGGAAGTTTTCCAATGTGTATATTTGTTCTTGTAACTTTATAAAGATCACTCCATATGGTAACCCCCCCGAACTGGTGGGTACGTTGATGAGGCAGAGGTAACTAGGCAAGAGATCTGCAGCCAGACTAAAGACCTTCAGAGTCGGGGTTATGCAGCCAGAGAGTCAAATAGCAGCTGGTGGAGAAGACCCACCTACTGTAGGGGTCCATTTTTGGTATTCATGTACTGCAGTTTCAGTAGGGTGACCCTTCTTCCCTGGGCCCTGGATCACACCAGTACTTATCACACATTACCTGAGCTATTCTTGTCAGAGACACTGTTAGCGGAGAGTGCAAGTACCTGTTTACTTTGTTTATTGTTTTTCATGTAGTTATATCTTTGAGCTGGACTGTCTACTGGACACTGGGCATACCGAGATGCTGTGTGTAAGTGCTGTGCAGACACATGTAGTGCTACCTGAATTTATGTAACTCTAATCCTTCCATTCTGCAGGGGTGTATATTCTCTATCTGATCATTTGGCTGATCCCCTACATGTACAGTATGAACAAGTTGGAAAATTGAAATGCAAGATGTCACATGTGTAAAAAAGTCAAGGTCAAAATCTATGAAGTTGCAAAACAGTGAAAATTTGCTTCTACTGTTAATGTCTAAAATACAGAAAAACAACAGGAGACGGTGCATCTAAATAAACCGATCTATGTGTGCTATTACTATCTTTGTTAGTAATAAATAAATAAGCTATTTTTGTTAGCCAATAAACGGTATCACTAAAGCAAGGTACAGAGGTGGAGATATGGGTCAAATCGATGGCGTTTCGAGCTCTGTGCACGGCCATCCATCTGACCCATATAATATGCCCCTATAGCTGTTTTCGAGCGGGATAAATCAATCCCGCTCGAAAACAGCCTTATCGGACATGACCGTTAATACAGCGATGTCTGATGCTTTGCCTGGGTTTCCAGGCAAAGCTCGGCTGAGGAGGAGTAACCGGGGAGGGACATTTCTGCTCTCCCTGGCTTCTCCAATATCTGACAGCAGCGTGATGACGTCATTACGCTGCTGCAGGGTACATCAGACGGCTCAAATATCAAGCCGTCTGTACCCTGCTTTAAACTCCAAACTCTCAGTATTTATCGATGGCTAACGAGATACAACACTCTACTGTTGTTATCAGTAAAGTAATTGTAATCAATGTAGTAAACAGATATTATATGAGTAGCAAAAAGAGTAGTGCAAAAAAAAAAAGGTGGTCCCGAAATTTGGGAATTATTTGCAAAGCCCCCTAAACGTGATATCATCCATCAAAATATATTGCTCTAGCACGTGGAGGTTTTGCATAAATTTTGTCTAAATTTAAGGCTACATTTTGGATTTAGAATTTCGATTCCAATCTCTATGTGGCCCGTTACGCTGTTAAGTGTCCATCCTTCTCTATCAGCAGATGGATGCAACTATCATGACAAAATGTCTGGAAATGTAGAGAAGGATTGCAAAAGAAAAAGTTTTGCTCTAGCACATTGTTTCATAAATAAGATGCCAGATGTGGCACTCAGAGATCTCTGTGGGCACAGGAACTATCAGCCGGCACATAGGAAAGAACTGCAGCCTATTGGCTCACAATTAGAGATGGTCGAATTTTTCGACTTGCTAATTTTGTGAGCTAATTGCAAAGCCCCTGAAAATGGTATCATCACCAAAATTGCTAAGGTTGTAGAGAAGGGTTGGGGGAACATTTGGAAAAAAAAGTTTTGCTCTAGCACATGTAGTTTATGCATAAATTAAGTTTAAATTTAAAGTCGAAATTCAGATTTTCGAAATTTTTACTTGATTTTGAACTTAATTTGTGAAAAAACTATTTGTGTTAGAGACTTACTTTATTTTTTAGAGTATACCTCCAACCCTTCTGTACATCTCTAGCAAGATTGGTGATGATACCATGCTCAGGGGCTTTGCAATTAAGTCGAAACAGTCAAAATAGTCGAATTCTTGAAAACAAATTCGACCATCTCTACTCACAATGCTTTCAGTTCTCTTCCCCTCTCTTCTGATTGCACACAATGTCCCATACCCTTTCCTATTCTATCTTATAGGAAAGTAGAGTGTGTGTTTGCATGCAGAACAATCTTTTTTTTTATGATTACAGAACCCTCTACATCTTCTTCTGGTTGGTACTGGTTGGCCAATCGGTTAACATGACTAAGTAAAAAGGTGGCCTAGGAATGGACACTAAATAGATCTTAGGTGGGCATACACGGTTCAATTTCCCCATTTAATCAAATTCACTTTGCTTCATATCACAAAAAGTAGAACACAAAATGTCTTTATTCGACTAAAACCAAATAGCTTTCAATATTCAGTCAAAAAATGTCTGCTCTTGTGATGAACAGCATAAGCAATATTCGCAAAATATCGCACATTTTTCCCCTAATATTCCTAATAAATTAGTTATTAGTTATTATTACCTTTATTGCGCAAATCTGCACTTGTACATGCGCATATTGCGAATGTAATGCACGGTAGTGTTGAGCGGCATATGGTATTTACAAATTCATGTAATTTTGCAAATACATTAAGGAACATTCTAAATTCCTAAAAATCAACTATATTCTATTGCCTTCCATCGCTCGTAGCTGTTCGCAATGATTCGCAAAGATTCGGATAACAGCTTTACAGCTTCTCTTCTTCATTCTGTGATCTTAGCCAGTACTAACACTGTGCGTAATGCGTATACATTGGCAATGCGCACAAATATGCACGATGTATGCCGGTAAACAATAGAGATGGTCGAATTTTTCGACTTGCTAACTTTGTGAGCTGATTGCAAAGCCTCTGTAAATGGTATCATCACCAAAATTGCTGCCGATGTAGAGAAGGGTTAGTGGAACATTTGAAAAAATAAGTTTTGCTCTAGCACATGGAGTTTTTGCATAAATTAATTTTAAAATTAAAGTCGAGAGTCCGATTTTCGATCTTTTGACTTGACTTTGAACTTAATTTGTGAAAAAACTATTTGTGTTAGAGACAAACTTTCTTTTTTGTAGTGTACCCCCAACTCTTCTCTATATCTCCGTTTGGTTTGGTGATGATACCATGTTCAGGGGCTTTGCAATTAACTCAAAATCGTCGAAATCATCGAATTTTTGAAAAAAAATTCAACCATCTCTAGTAAACAATGTAGAAGCATAATATGACAAATATCCACCATTGCGAATATCCAAGCGCACATTCGCGAAATATTGCTAATGCTTGAATGTCGGGTATTCGCCAAATATATTCTCGCTTGACACTAATGCATAGTTGTTGATGTAAAACATTTATTATCGAGAGCTTCCCAAATTCTCGAAGTACTGATAGAAAAAAGAAAAGGTAGCACCCAATGTGGCCAGGGGACCAACCCCTAGTCACCGAATGGAGGGACTTTCAGGCAATATAGTAAACACAGTCAATTTATATACAAAATATAATAATCGCGTAACATGAACATTAGTATTAAGGTTGTACAGATAATGGAACACATATGTTATAAGTCTCGACGCGTTTCGCGAGATTCACTCGCTTCCTCAGGAGAAAACATATGGCAATCACTTTGATTCGTCACGCGTTAGGTATGGACCGAGACCTCCCGGGCGAGGACCCCCCTCAGCTCAGCACAGCCTTTTTGGGGAACGGGGGGCGGAAGCGGCGGGTCAATCCTGGATCATATATCAAGTCAAACTGCAGTTACAGTCAATCTGATTAGTTATGTAGCCATCAGCAAGTTGCAGGGATACCGGTAAACAGTCCGCCTCTAGTGTACATCCTCGGGAGTCCCGCCACCTCGAAGTACTGATATTTGCAATAAAAATTCACAATAAGAATATTCACGATCAACACTATTCTGATATGGTGGTAAAAAACCCACAAAGTAATCCCAATTATCCTTATTTACACATTAAGAGTTGACTGCGACAACAATCACCAAGACCAGGGACTTGGGAAATTTGTTGGATACATTGTTAGTCTGTATTTTATGTAGAAAGGGAATTCGTTTCTACAGAATTAACCATTTAATTATTAATACCATTAATTAAAATCACTGTCCTCGCAAGCTTTCTGTGAAAAAAAAACACTAGTCTGCCAGATGGAGTTTCCTAAGCCATTACATCGCTCATTTAGATAGTAATTAGAAATGTGCCCAAATGAATGGCAGGAATTCTGGGCTGATCAACAGACAGAACGTGATGGGATGCTGGAGGGCATTTAAGGTCATTAGGTAGGTCCATATAGTGTGTGTGTCTGTATACAGCATACAATGGATGCAGATATTTTTCATACCAGTTTGAGGCTAAGCCTACTTGGTCTCTAAGAACTTGTGACATCAATAAAAGTCATTTAATATCTGGGGTAAATGATTTTGATGGTGAATAAAGACATCCATGGTGCATAACCCACTCATATTCTAAACCTTTTTAATCTACAGTAACTGGCCAAATAATGAGAGGGGGGAAGGGTTTTCACAGCTCTATTAGTGTCAGCTATATCTGCTTCCGGGATTCTATATTTTGTGGATTCACCTTATAATAGAAGTGAACCTGAAGCCAAACTGACACAGCACTGTAAGCACTGTCTGTAGCTAGGTAACTAAGCTAAAAAAGAACAAGGACAGAGGCGCACAACCTAGTACAACAAAGTAAGGTACTGTAAATGGCTAAATAATATGGAATGGAATTAAATAAAGACAAAACAACAGACAAGATACTCATATTAAAGGAGGTTTTTTGATCTCTCGGGGTCGTGTGCTTTCCAGGAAGACCTCACTTCCTGGTTGGGGATGAGATCACTTCCTGCTTACAGATGCTGGGGGGCTCAACAGCAACAAGTTCTTATTTGTCTGTTACAGGGGGCCACACTCCTCCATTTTGAGAGCTCCACACCTACAGACAACTTAAACACCCACCCCTCATACTGACTCTTTTTTACTCTGCAATCTTTGCTCAGGCCCCATACACCCACTGAGGGCCCCTTCTGGCCACTGATATCACTGTAGCTGTGTAATCACTGTTGAAGGTTGTGCGCAACCATTTATTATCTTTCCTAGCTAACTAAAGTCCCCCATACACCTTAAGATCGATCCATACAATCTCCATTAGAACTACCAACAAATGAGTAGTATAGTGTCCTCCCTGATAGAATACATAGTGATTGGAAGGTACATATCACTGCTAT
>CM070032.1:10210250-10228900 GCA_036250615.1 Ptychadena robeensis
GGTGCGCTTTTGGTACAGAAATCTGGACCTCAGCAGTGCGCTAGGGAGGTTAAAGACACCTTGCCATCCCACAGTCCAATACTACCATGGGCAAGACCAAAGAGCTGTCAAAAGACACCAGAGACACAATTTTGGACCCCTACAAGGCTGGAAAGGGCTACAGGGCAATTGCCAAGCAGCTTGGTGAAAAAAGATCAACTGTTGGAGCAATTGTTAGAAAATGGAAGAGGCTAAAGACGACAGTCTCCCTTGGACTGGGGCTCCATGCAAGATCTCACCTCATGGGGTATTACTGATGATAAGAAAGGTGAGGAATAAGCCCAGAACTACATGGGAGCTGGAGGAGCATGGAGGAGCTGGTCAATTACATGAAGAGAGCTGGGACCACAGTTTCAAAGGTCATTGTTGAACACTACACCGCCATGGTTTCAAATCATGCATTGTGGGCGCCTCCATTTTTAAGCCTTCTTATACGTGGGTACCAATTACTACCACATCTTCTAACACCGGAGGGTCGGTTGACAGTGGCCAAACTACTTCTGGCTTCCCATATGCCCCAGGAGAGCGACCAAGACACTAGTGTTGAGCTCGAATATTCGATTTTCGAATATTTAGCTCGAATATCGCTATTTCGCCATTTGGCGAATATTCGCGAATATATCATCGGATATCCGACGCAATCGCAATTTCCAGAATTGCAATGAATGGGATCGCGATTATATAATCGCAATGCGATTTTTTAAAACGGAAATGACGGATATTCTCCCAGTCGAATATCTGAGCTCCATTGACTTGCATGCATTGTGCATATTTGATCGCGATTGCGATTTTAAGATCGAAATTCATGTTGTAAGTGCGGATATTTGAGATTACGAATATGGAATCGAATATTATGGCAGATATTTGCGAAATTACGCGAATTCGAATATTGCCTAGTCGCTCATCACTACAAGACACCTGCAATACACCATTGCGTGGAGACGGTTAAGTTCAATTTCTCCACAGGCCTACAGCATCCAAGACCAGGGCCCCCATCCAATTTAAATGCTGGCACACAAATGGTGCACTCCAAATTCTCTGAGCGACTGCCTGCAGTGTGATGACATCATCAGGCCGATCAAGTAAAGCACAGGGATCTGCCCGTGTATAGGTATCTTATAAAAAGTTACACATGTCATTCCACATGCATTCCAAGCAACCATATGCTTTAATACCCTACCAGTAGTAATGCATCTAGTTATCATGATCAAGTGCATTAGACCTAAGGTCATTGTCGCGACTTTCCATTCATCAAGCTCCTCTGTCTATTAGCAAGTGTTAGAGCATAGAACAGGGGCATCGCCCTCTCAGTCATGTGACCATAGACAGGGCTGGAGATTGGTTTTAGCACTGTCACATGGTAGAAGCCTACATGGTCTTCAATACTTGGGAGACATAAATAGAAAAGTACTCTTGTGGCAATTATTATATTTATACCGGTTTATTTTCTTGGAACAGTAAATTATTATGGAAAGTATTCTAATTTCTATATAATCTATTTCTCCTTACCTGGTGTAATTTAATTTTCAGTTACATTATAGTTAGTCTTGACATTATATCATCAGGTAATTCTGTCTAAAACGAGTCTATGCCATTATTTGCTTCTTGTTTGAAATTCCCAGTAACTCTCCGGCGGGCTCATTAAATATTCCCGCCACGCTTTGGACGCGCGCAGGCGACTATGAAATGATCTATCCGTTCGTTTCGAAGAGTCATTGATTTGCAATATTGAAATCGCACACTAGCCTCCAATTAACTGCCCTTCCAATATTTAAACAGAACTCCATTTTATGTAATTATAGTACAAACACATTTTCGGCATCTACATTTTTTGCATAATTAGTTCCCTATTAAACTACTTATGTGTTGGGTTCTTTTTTTTTTTTTTTTTTTTTAATCAGAAAGCAGAAAGCAAAACAATTTTATCCTTTACCGGTCCAATAATTAACAAGGTAGCGATAACAGCATGTTAATACAAGTATAATTTGTTTACGTTTAAAAATAAATTGTCTTGTATTACCGTAGCGCGGGCTACTTTCACTTGTGCTAAGTAATACGCCATTCTAATAGCTATTTGCCATGTGTTTAAGGATTATTAATGGTAAAACAAACCCGGGTAGCCGTAGTCCCACGTGGCAGGGGTTTACATTAGACTTAATTACACTTAATTCTTCTGAGACTAATTTGAGATGTATTAGTCGTAGTTTTTCAAAAAAATTTTTTCAAACAGACTTTTTGTTGGTCTTGTGATTAAAATGTTAATGCTGTTTTCGCCAAACACATATGTATCAAGAGTGACGGCGAATTAGATGGAGGGGAAGGATCGGGAAGCGTGTTATTTTTGTTTTATGATGAGTATATTAACCGCCCTAGCGTTTGGGACAGCGCCATCTCATCTAGCGCTGCTACTCCCACTATAGCAAAGATATTGCCGTCCAGTGAACATTGGGGCACCGACAGCGCATAGCTTTGTGCTGTCCCGCAATTTTTTTTTTCTGTACCTCTAAAGCCGGCCATAGCGCTTCCATCTCTGGCCAATTTTGCGAATGATCACCATGCGCATTCGGGGTGATCGCTTGGTGATCAATCGCAAAATGAACTCGCCCACCTGGAGCAACCGTTCGTACTCGCACAAAACTTTGATCAGCCAGAGAACAAACGTTTTTCTCTGGTCGATCGCCAGTACTTTGACTGGGGACAAGGGTCCCTATCCAAAGTAGTGGTTGTCGAATCGTAAATGGTGTATTTCGAACGATTGACCATGGCATGATGATGTCATCATGCTGCGGCCGATTGTTCAATAAACGCCCGCCAAGCATAGCGTCTTTGGCCGGTTTAACCTCCCTAGCGTTACGCCCAAAGCAAGTACTGGCGCAGTCTGATCGTGAATCAAACCCGTGCCGGAATCAGGCGCAACTGCTGTCTCTCTGTGTGCCTGCAGCATTTCTACAGAGCTGCAGGCAAACAGAGCCTTTCTGCCCCCAAAGGGTGGAAAGGCAAAACACTGTATCACTTTTGGTACAGAAATCTGGACCTCAGTGAACCGCCAGGGAGGTTAAGGGCATTTACTCAAAATAATGTATAAAATAATTCAATTTATTAAATATATCAAAGAGTTACCATAAAATACATATAAATCACAGTGGGGTCAGAGCCTTAACAGACACAGGGATGACCTCACAAAACGGTTACAGTGTAAAAACACACAGTCAAAGGTCAATCATTTAAACATATCTACGGTTTGGGCTGAAATGGTTTATAGATTCCCTCCGACATGTTTCGCCCATGGGGCTTCTTCGGGGAGAAAATGGAATCTATAAATATAATACAATACAGGTTCCTATGAGATTCCATTTACTGTACAGCATCAATCAGAGAAAATACATATGATATACAAATACATCAATCATCAATCTCAGAGAATACATGTGATTAGTTGCATTTGGCTATATTGGTTCCAACTGTTTGTATATGATTGTATAGTTTACGAAAAGTGTGAATAGTATACCAATAATGTTTCAGTATCAGAAAACCATCAGACATGTCAATGCAACATCATAAGTGAAAACACAGGGGTTCGCATTTGGAAATAATCATTACATTGTCTGTATGTATAACTGACTTGTCAGTATTGCGATGGACGAGATAGAGCCGTCAGGTCTGAATATCACAGCCCCGGCAGTGCAGATTTACTATTCTGTGCTGCTACGGGGCTCCGATCGGAAGGAGAAGCTGAAGGAGGAGAACGGACAGCCCAACCCGCGGGACCCGCGGGACATTCAAATGTAAATCACACCAAAACAGTCTTCTATGGAGAAGACTGTTCCCAGTGTGATTTCCAGATGTGCCACTTGCAGTGAACCCTCTTTCCCCTGGTGTGTGCGTTACTAGAGATATTAAAATTTTTCGACATGCTAACTTTGTGAGCTGATTGCAAAGCCTCTGAAAATGGTATCATCACTAAAATTGCTGGAGATGTAGAGAAGGGATGTGGGAACATTTGAAAAAAAAAGTGTTGCTCTAGCACATGGAGTTTTTGCATAAATTAAGTTAAAATACAAAGTCGAAATTCCGATTTTCGAAATTTTGACTTGATTTTGAACTTAATTTGTGCAAAAACTATTTGTGTTAGAGACATACTTTCTTTTTTGTAGTATACCCCAAACTCTTCTCTACATCTCCAGCACGTTTGGTAATGATACCATGTTCAGGGGCTTTGCAATTAACTCGAAGTCGAATTGACCATCTCTATTCATTACACCAAGGGGAGAGTTGGTGCCAAAAGGCATTGTATTGGATACAGTGATTGGATATCAAAGTAAAAAAAAACACATAACACATTTCCAATTGAATAAAAATTTTATTATGAATATGACAAAAAAATATCAACATGAATACATAATGTTTTGACATTTTTCATAGATCTTTTTCATAGTTTTTTTTTGAGATTTTATCATTCAAATGATTCCTTTAATTATATATATCATTTTGTATGTAATTTTTTTTTACATAATTGTGTGTTTCAAACATTATTGTATACAGGATGTGTACTAGACCCTTGTACGGACAGATTTTGGGAAGTTACAGGCCTACAACATAAAAAAAAATATTCCATTGAAGTCTAGGGTGCGCTTTTGGTACAGAAATCTGGACCTCAGCAGTGCGCTAGGGAGGTTAATAGTAACTCCTTATATAGACCTTTAAACTGCCCATACACCTTTAGATCTCTCTGTCAGATATATTTTAGATCTACCAACAACTATGTAGTGCCGGGTCCTCTGCCATTGAACACAGGTAGACTTGATTGTTTAGAAAGTCCCTCATATTACATACATTTGGTAAAACAAAAGGAAATTTGACAGAGAAATCTAAGGTGTATGGGGACCCTTAATCTATTATTTAGCATTGTTAGTATCCTGGGCCTTGTAAATACACATGGGCATTTAACCAAGGCCATATGTTTTCCTGTCCTTATCCCCTAGACCAGGGTAGGCAAACTTTTTGACTTATGGGCCACTTTGGCTTCTCAAATTTAATAGAGGTGCCGGGCCAAGAGCCTGCAATGGCCAACCCCCCATATGTGTGCCTATTCCATGCATCGCGGGCATCACAAATGATGTGTAATAGGCGACATGTGACAGGGATGTTGTTATCTTTTTACATTTCCTACGTTCTCATTCATTGCAATGAGCAGAGATAATTCCAAGAGACCCTGTCACCATAAGGATGTGTCCACAGTGTCATGATCACACCGGGATGAAAGGACTTGCACCATTACAGGCTGTTGGACTGGCAGCTCTGTGACCCTCAATTTAAAAAGTTTGCCCACCCCTGTAGACATTAGCCTGGCAGTTTTTCCAGTAGCACCCCCGAGGACAATTTTTCCAGTAGCACCCCCCGGTCCACAGGGGGGCTCCTGGCCAAAATTCACATAGGGCCTCACACAGGCTAGAAACGTCCCCGGACATTAGTAATGTTTGTGGACTCCCCACAAAGGGGCGGGGGAGGGTGGTAAATTTAAACAGTACTGTGTACTGCTGCGATCACCAGTACCGTTGACCGCTAGGGAGGTTAATGGAGTCTTTTTTATGTCTAATGGACAAAAATCACATTTGGGGTCCCCCCAGAGCATACCAGACCCACTTTTATCTTAGTGTCTGGTATGCTCTGGAAGAGGAGGACCACAAACAGCATGGAGTTCCCCCTTCCAGAGCATACCAGACCCCCTTCTAATATAGGGTCTACAACTATTTCATGCTGTACTTTGTTGATCTTTTGAATTTACTTTGACCAAAGTCTGTGGATTAATTAAATACTTAAATAGTTTTTCCGTCATATTAAACAAATTTGTGTTTATCCTGCAAGAGAAATTAGAAAATTTAAATCCACTAAGTCTAAGCAAGACAAATATTTTACAGCAGACATCACTCCATTGACTAAACTGGATAATTGCGTGCCATAAAAATGTGACATATTAATAATTAGCATTATTGATTAACACTGCATGAGCGCCTTCCAACAATCAACATTTCTCCCTGTGAATACATAAAAGAAAAGCAAAAGCAGAAGCGATGCACACTGTCACCTACTACAGCTCTCCACTATCCATCTAGTGTAAATAAGACGAGGTATATGAAACTTTACAAAGAGCCTAATGATCATGTTGTACCCTCGAGTGTATAATACTGAGTCATACTTTTGTTTTGTAGTATTCCCCCAACCCTTTTTTACTACTCCAGCAAGTTTGGTGATGATACCATGCTCAGGGGCTTTTCAATTAACTTAAAATTGACGTAATGGTCGAATAAAAAAAAAAAAATTCAACCATCTCTAGTGATGATACCATGGTCAGGGACTTTGCAATTACCTCACAAAATCAGCTAGTGGAAACCACATCTTATTAATACAAAAAAAATACTAAAGTCTTAACCTTATAAAGTAAATACAAAAACCTTAAACTTAAAAAAAAAAACTGCTTTTACGTTCACCCCCGAGACATAAACAGGCTTTGTACAGATGTTCGATCTTTGTCACATTCATGGTCATCTCAGATGAACATCATGTGTTCCTGTCACCTTCGAATGTGGAACCCTATGAAGAGTAATAATTGCACCTATCCCGATTATGTTACAGTGCTTGAGCTGAGGCATATACTTAAAGACATAGGCTCTGCCACATGGAAGGAGGCAGCGGGTATTGCTGATTTTAAGAGATGCAGAAAAAGTGGTAACCTTGTCCCAGGTGGGCAAAGTGAGTTCATGCTATAACCAAAGTGTCAGATATGAATCCATGCTATGACCAAGGAGTCGGCTATCAGTGCATGCTATAAGCAATGTGCCGGCTATGAGTCCATGCTATGACTACAGTGTTGCCTATTAATGCATGCCATAGTGTTGGCTATTTAGTGCATACTATGACCAAAATGTCAGCTATGAGTCCATGCTATGACCAAAGTTTTGGATATGAGTCCATGCTATGAGCAAAGGGTTTGGCTATGAGTCCATGCTATGAGCAAAGTGTTGGCTATGAGTCCATGCTATGACCAAAGTGTTGGCTATGAGTCCATGCTATGACCAAAGTGTTGGCTATGAGTCCATGCTATGACTAAAGTGTCGCCTATTAATGCATGTCATCATGTTGGCTATGAGTGCATGCTATGACCAAAGTTTCAGCTATGAGTGCATGCTATGAGCCAAGTATCGGCTATGAGTTAATGCAATGACCAAAGTGTTGGCTATGAGTGCATGCTATGACCAAAATGTCAGTTATTGGTGCAAGCTATGACCAAAGTATCACTTTGAGTTCATGCTACACCAAAGCATCGGCTATGAGTAAATGCAATGACCAAAATGTCGGCTATGAGTGCATGCTATGATCAAATGTCGGCTATGAGTTCATGCTACGCCAAAGCATCGGCTATAAGTTCATGCTATGACCAAAGTGTAGGCTATGAGTGCATGCTATGATCAAAGTATCAGCTATGAGTGCATGCAATGACCAAAGTATCAGCTATTAGTGCATGCTATGACCAAAGAATCGCCTATGAGTTCACGCTATTATCAAAGTATCAGCTATGAGTTCATGCTATGACCAAAGTATCAGCTATGAGTTCATGCTATGACCAAAGTGTCAGCTATGAGCGCATGCTATGATCAAAGTGTCGGCTATGAGTTCATGCTATGACCAAAGTGTCAGCTATGAGCGCATGCTATGACCAAAGTGTCAGCTATGAGCGCATGCTATGATCAAAGTGTCGGCTATGAATTCATGCTATGATCAAAGTGTCGGCTATGAGTTCATGCTACGCCAAAGCATTGGCTTTAAGTTCATGCTATGACCAAAGTGTCGGCTATGAGTTCATGCTATGACCTAAGTATCTGCTTGGAGTGCATGCTATGATCAAAGTGTCGGCTATGAGTGCATGCTATGACCAAAGTGTCGGCTATGAGTTCATGCTATGACCAAAGTATCTGCTTTGAGTGCATGCTATGACCAAAGTATCTGCTTTGAGTGCATGCTATGACCAAAGTGTCGGCTATGAGTGCTTGCTAAGATGAAAATGTCGGCTATGAGTGCATGCAATGACAAAAGTTCACGCTAAGACGAAAATATCAGCTATGAGTGCATGCAATGACAAAAGTATTGGCTATGATTTCATGCTATACCAGGGGTGGGCAAACTTTTTGGCTCGCGGGCCACATTGGCTTCTTAAATTTGATAAAGGGACCAGACCAAAATCCTATAATGGCCGACTCATCATAGGTGTGTCAATTGCAATGAGCAGAGATAATTCCTAGAGACAGCCTGTTGTCACCATGAGGAATGCAACCACAGTGTCATGATCACACCACTGCATCGTCTCCAAGGCATCATCGTCATTGCAGAGAACAAGCGGAGGGGACCATCTTTAAAGATGACAAAGGGCCGGAAAAAAAGCTAAACGGGCCGCCGGGCCTTAGTTTGCCCACCCCTGTGCTATACCACAGTATAAGCTATGAGTTTACGCTATGACCAAAATGTCAGCTATGAGTGCATGCTATACCAAAGTATCTGCTATAAGTGCATGCTATGACCAAAGTGTCGGCTATAAGTGCATGCTATGACCAAAGTGTCGGCTATAAGTGCATGCTATGACCAAAGTGTCAGATATGAGTTCATGCTATGACCAAAGTATCCACTATGAGTGCATGCTATGACCAAAATGTCGGCTAAGAGTGCATGCTGCGCCAAAGCATCGGCTATAAGTTCATGCTATGACCAAAGTGTCGGCTATGAGTTCATGCTACGCCAAAGCATCGGCTATAAGTTCATGCTATGACCAAAGTGTTTGCTAAGACGAAAATGTCAGCTATGAGTGCATGCAATACCAACGCATCGGCTATGAGCTCATACTATGCCCAAAATGTCAGTTATGAGTTCATGCTCTGACCAAAGTATTGGCTATGAGTTCATGCTATGACCAAAGTGTTGGCTATGAGTGTATGCTTTGACAACAGCACAACTGCAGTGTTTATATGACCTCACAATCTCACTAAGTGCATCCATTTTTCAATAAAAGGACCTCAGCAGAAGTAGTGGTAATTGCCCAGTTTAGCAGTGGGGCTTGCTGGGAAAATGCAATTTGCTTTGTTAGCGAACCTGATTCCTTGTGAACCACTTAAGTAGGCCAAAGGACCTCTAATTCTGAGCTTGCTATGTATGTCACAACAACGGCACAGTAAGGAAAATGCAAATGCAATGCGGAATCAGTTGATCTGGACCATTACCTATATATCTGTGCTTGGTTTAAATTAATTACTTAAGTCTGTATTTACTGCTCTCTTTACCATTTTAATTGTACTGTGTAAAAAAAAATCAATTAAAGACTTCCAATTATATCGCACTTATAAACTCTGCTAGATATATATAGCATAATAGGATGTGCTGCCTGAGCAATAATAAACTTAATAAAAAGTAACAAGTTACTTTATAGAGGCATCAAGCCAATGAAGCAATACGTTAAGTGTAAATGATAACTCCACTCATCTGTTACAAGGAGCGCCGCTCGAGATAAACATTTGATCTCTTCTTATAGAGCTGTTTTCAGTGGTGTTATTTACAGTGATAATGGAAGTATTTCACAAATTATTCCATTACATTTCCCCCATTGCCGTGAGCTATAACCATTTTTTTTAACACTTTTACAAAATTATTTTTGAGAAGTTTTTAAATGAAACGCTTATGAGAGTAGGCAATTAGTTTGCAATGAAATACCTGGTGCTTCGTTTTTCTAACACATGTTGTTGTGTTTAGTGTTGAGCTCGAATATTCGAATGCCGAATATTTTTTGCGAATATCGGCAATTCAAGAATTCGCCAATATCTCGAATATGTCGGCGAATATTCGCAATTTCGAATATTCGCAATATGGGCATGTATCGCGAAAATAATATTCGCATTGCGAAAATAAACATAGCATGTGACCATTAATTTTAAAGATTTTTGCGATGCGAATATTATTTTCGCAATGCGAATATGATTTTCGCAATACATGGTCATACCGTGAATATTCGAATTTCCGAATATAGAATCGAATATTAGTAGAATTATTCGTGAAATATCACGAATTCGAATATTGACTATGCCGCTCATCACTAGTTGTGTTTAAAGCTGAACCCTAGGCAGCTAAGCTGAGCAAAGACATTACACTGCTAAAACGGAAGGGGACCCTCGATCGTTTGTATAACACTAAACCAGTTCAACTTTCAGGAATATGGTAGAATGTTCTCTGTTGTTTGAAAAAAAGACCAACTGGAACCTAAAGCCTGCCATAGACACCTCAATCTATGGCAGACCTTTAGCAGACTGATTACAGCGTGGTTAATAGAGGAAACATCAGGAAAGGGGCCTGGAAATAAAGGTTATGGGGCATGACCATAGAAGGGTAAAAGCCATGCGGGACCATGTCGTCACTCAAGGAGAAACAAGAAGAGTGCTAGCAAGGCCCTACAAGTCTGTGCTCAGTTGATTTTTTTTTAAAACATCTCTTTTGAAGCACTGCTAAAATTCTAAAAAATAAGACTTGTGCCCACAAGGGTCATCCAAGGAGATACCAGCATGTAGAGTATGCATGGACCTTTTGGATTGTATTTAAAAAAAAAAAAATATTAAGGAGTTATTTGTAAATATGGATTGGGTCTGGTTGGTTGGACCATGGTTATATATATTAAAACATATATTAAAACTGTACATATAAATACATATTTATTCTATTATAATATAATAAATAGTCTGTCTTCCCTGGCAAAGCCACACACCGGGTGCCGGACATATTGATGCGGCCCTTGTGGCCATGGAGTGGTCACTTGGGGAACATCGGACTGACTACCCATCCACAACAAGCATAAAAGCAACAGACTGGTAAGCCAAAATGTTTTATTTATGAAGTTTGGATACCTATTCCTGTGGTAGGAATAATAAGGGATTGACAATATTGATTCAAAATTTAGTATAATGCAGCATAAAACATGACAATACATGGCTGTGTGTTTCCTGAGATGTTATACGAACCACAATAGACAGACAAGACAAAAATAACATAGTGAGAAAGAGATATGTAACTGGTTTTATTGATTGTGATTGATGACAACCTTGAGAGACAAAATGATTGAAGGCATAATCCATACATTTATGAAATGTTACAAGTTACTGATATGTGAATATCTTGATGGTTTTCAGAAATAAACCTCCAAAGATCCCTGATGAAGTCCCAAAGATAGCGGGATGAAACGCGTTGGAGCGCACTGGAGTATATTCATAAAAACGAAATCACTGTATCATCGAGATGTGTAATGAATTTTAATTGTGTACTGTATGGTATGGAGGACTTTCATCTTTGTATATGAAATTTATGGTAAACAGATATCGAATTGTGGATAGAGATATCCTGAAACATTAATGCTATATATTGTGCAAGCTGTATTAATAAAAGACAAAAAAACGTCAATCCCTCGACTGGAACATCTTTTAATATATTCACCTTAAAAGTCCGTTGGGGCTGGCCACCCCTGAGGGTTAGTTTCCCCCTCCCCCTTCCAAAAATAATAAATATATAAAAATATTATATGTAATTGATAAACATAAAATTTATTTATGGTAAAATTAGGTAGGTAATGTAGGTCCAACTACATTTTTGCATAGTTTATAATTTGCCCCCTTATCACCCCCCCCTCCCCTTTAGAATATCACCACAAACATTTTCTTCACCATAAACAAAGCCAACCATTATTTCCGCAGACCCGTCTATGCTGATTTGCAGCCTCACTGAAATTGTCGTAAGTGTATAAGTACACATCGAGGCTGTTTAATTAAAATAAATAATTACTCCAGAGACATGCAATTAGTGCCCTATAAACATATACCCTGGCGTGCCTTAATGAGGGTATACCTATTTAATGAAATAAAATACCATAAAATGTCTTCAGAACCTTAGTGTACAGTTTGCTTTTCCTAGCCTGGCCTGTCAATAAGAAATGTTAATTAAAAGGGCCAGTTTATTCAAAAATAATATTTCAGCTTTCAGTAGTCGCTGTAGGATTTAAGCACCTGAAAGTTTTCATGGTTCTCAGGGACAGGAAGTGAGAAGAATCCAAACAACATATTTTGAGGTTAAAACTAAAACAAGTGTCCCTGTTGGATGATTTCCATTGGCCTCTTCTGCTGTAATTGTAAAATTACCATCACATTCTCACATTCTGCAGCCAGGAGAGATGGTTAAACAATTTCGACTAGCTGACTTTGTGAGTTCATTGCAAATACCCTGAACACGTTATCATCACTGAACTTGCTGGAGAAGTAGAGATGGGTTATTATGAGTGGAAATTCCGACTTAAGGCCTTGTTCCTAAATCAAATTAACCACTTGGTTTTTGCAAGCAATTTGCGAGCAATTTCACAGAAGATCGACCCCATTGAGGGAGCAAATGCAAATCGAACGGTCTATGGCCACCTTATTGGAGATACAATTTTTCGTGAGCAATTTATTGTTGTTTTTCCTTTACCATTACCATAACAACTTGGTAACTTTGTTGCACTAGGTTGTGCGCTCCGTGTCCTTGTTTTTATTAGTTCAAATGATGCAATTATTTCTAATAGCCAGTATAAGTGTCCATAAGTGTCACATGGGTGATCACATGGGTGATCACATGGGTGATCAGGAAGATGTAGTTCAGAAGGTCCGATCATCCGGGAGCTGTGGCCGCCCGATGGATGTGCCATGTTACCCTCCCTGAGCAGTGCCTTATAGGTATAATGTTGTACAATCAATGAAGACAGCAGAGTGGTTGTGGTACCTGACCATTTGAATGGGCACCTTTGCTCAGCCGGACTAAACATGAGGATAAAGCTACTTACCGTAGTGGGGACCAATGTTTCCAGGATGCCAATTCAGACAGAAATATAAGGAAAGAAGGGTATATACTGGAAAGTTCAAATTTTAGAATTCTTAGTGTAGCGTGAAATCATTATCCTAGTTGAATTCAACATGGGTTAATTACACATACTCAATAATTTTTCAATCTCATCTTCCTCGGCATAATAACCCAATTATACATTGATGCATTACATCTTCCTCCAGCAATAATGAATTTTCCATTTCTCATCTGCATTTTTCTTTACACGTCAGATGGTTTTTGATGATATATTATTATTCCAATCCATGGAAAAGTGCTGATGTGGTTTGTGCTTCGGTAAACAAGTTTATCTGGTAAATAGCGCTCTGCTCAAAACTGACTTTGGACAACCTTGGTGTGGTGGCCAAGGACAAACAGGACTCAATTCAGGTGCCATTGAAGGGAGGATTTTACCTTTTTCATAAATGATAAAGTAGAATTCGCACAACCCATGCCAAGACGATTTGCACAACCATGCCACGCTTCATAGCTAGGATGCTGACAAAGCCCCTGTACAATGGATCATCACCAACATTGCTGGAGATGTAAAGAAGAGTTGAAGAAACATTACCAAGAAAGTTTAGCTCCAGCACATATAGTTTTGCCTTTCAAATCGAAATGTTGACTTAACTTTGAACTTCACTAAAGGCTGCCATACATGGGTCGATGCACGTGAGATGGATAAGCCTTCAAGCTCAGCGTGATGCCGGGAGCTAAAGGAGGAGCTGGAGGCACAGCACTGCTGCGTCATCCAGCTCAGCCGATGCTTTGCATGGGGACCCGCGGTCTCCATCCAAAGCAATGGACATCGACAGTGATTTACGGTCATATCCAATAACCCTGTCTTTGAGCGGGATTGATTGATTTCACTCTAAAGCCCCCCCCCCATACACCTTTAGATCTCTCCATACAATTTCCATTAAATCTACCAAAAACTATGTAGTGCTGGGTCCTCCCTCATATAGTACATAGCGATTGGAAAGGTCCTCATATTACCTGGTTTTGGTAGAACCAAAGTTGATTGTACAGAAATTGTATAGTAAGATTGTAAGGAGTATGGGGGCCCACACAGGGGTGGTCGCATTAGATATGCACTAGATAGATGGCCGTGAGCGTGCGCAGTTCTTCAAGTGGCCACTGATCTAGCCCATATCTATGCATGTATGGGCACCTTTATGCAAAAACTTAATTTAAATAGGACAATACTTTTTTGTAATGTTCATCAAACCCTTACCTACATCTCCAGCAATTGTGGTAATGACACCTTGTTCCTTTTTTTAACATGGACCCAAATGGTCCAATTACCCTAAGGAGAGGGCTAAAGAGGAAAGAGTAAAGAGGATTAGTTAGAGTTGTATCTATTACAAAAGCTCTTTATTAACATCCGGACCAATACAAATATATATCACAGTGTAAAAATAGTTCAATCACCATAACCATAGTAATCACCATTTCACAATGTATATTGATTGATTTTGTACCGATGACATAGAATACAAATCAGATGCATTTTGCCCCCTATTGTAGAGATGGTCAAATTTTTCAACTTGCTAATTTTGTGAGCTGATTGCAAAGCCCCCGAACATGGTATCATCACCAAAGTTGCTGCAGATGTAGAGAGGGGTTATGGGAACATTTGAAGAAAAAAAAAAACAGTTTTGGTCTACCACGTGTAGTTTTTGCATAAATGAAGTTCAAAGTTAAAGTCGAAATTCCGATTTTCGAAATCTTGACTTGACTTTGAACTTAATTTGTGCAAAAACTATTTGTGTTTAGGCCCCCATACACGTGTCGGATTCGCACCGGATTCCGGCACGATCGATTCCGGGCGCATGCATGCGAAACAATCGTGCCGGAATCGCATGCAGCCCACCTTGTCCAATCGATCAGGTCCGATCGTTCAGGGGCCCAGAATCGGATCCGACAGAGAACCAACATGTTGGTTCCATCAGATTGATTCTGCCCAGATCAGGGGGAGTTGCCATTTGTGAGGTGGACAATCGGACACGGAATCGTCCCGGAATCCGTTGGACAAGGTGGTATGCAGCGATGGATACTCTTAATTGGCCGATTGATCACACCTGCGATTCCCGGCAGAATCGCCGGAATCGATCGGATGATGAATCGATTGGACATGGAATCCGACACGTGTATGGCTAGCTTTAGAGACAAACTTCTTTTTCTGTAGTATACCCCCTAACCCTTCCCTACATCTACAGTAATTTTGGTGATGATACCATGTTCAGTGGCTTTGCAATTAACTCCATATCATCGAAATGGTCGTATTTTTAGAACAAATTCGACCATCTGGATCAATTGAGATTGAGATTGTTGGAGCTCAAGCAAGCACACACCGGGGTCAGGATAGTCCGAGCCCCAATGGGCAATGTGGAACCCCTAATGTTTGGGATCACAACACATTTGAGTTCCCTTTTCACAGTCTACCAAGTATCAGAGCGGGATACCTGATAACAAACAAACCACCTTGACCATCAGTAGACGTGTTCTGTGATGTAGCCCCAACAGCCATCACAGGCATGAACACTTTGCCATTCACTAGTCGAAATTTCCTGACTTTCTCTACCAGACATTAAAAAATGTTTTTACCTTAGTCTGGGATAACTTTTTTATACACAGCAGTACTATTTTAGTTCAAATCACTAATCCTACTATTAATATATAATAATATATCAATTTGGTTTAGGTGCACTTTTATAGGCCATCAAACTGTATGAAGCGATACATGTATTTTTGAACAATGGTGTCAGCATGTTTCTTTGTTAATCACCACCACTTTTTTCAAAAATTCGACCATTTCAATGATTTTGAGTTAATTGTGAGGCCCCTGAACATGGTATCATCTGGAGATGAAGAGAAGGGTTGGGGATATACTCCCAGAAAAAAGTTTTGCTCTAACACAAATCGTTTTTGCACAAATAAAGTTCAAAGTCAAGTCAAAATTTCGAAAATCGGAATTTCAACTTTAATTTTGAACTTAATTTATGCAAAAACTTCATGTGCTAGAGCAAAACTTTTTTTTTTCAAATGTTCCCCCAGCTCTTCTCTACATCTCCTGCAATTTTGGTGATGATAGCATTTTCAGAGGCTCACAAACTAAGCTAGTTGAAAAATTCGACCATCTCTAGTCACCACCATTCTGTATACATACAGTGTTGATTGCAAATATTCTAATCGCACATTTTTATTGTGAACATCGGCACTTCAAGAATTTGCGAATATCTTCATAATTGTGAATATTTGAGGTTTATTACATCAGTATTCAGCACTATCGTGCAATTTATTTTGAATATTAGGCGAAAAATGTTTGCTGTTCTGCAAATGTGAATATTGCCTCTACTGCTCATCACTATATACACACAGTGATCACAAGGATGCCAAAAATAAAAAAAATCCACCACCGTTAAACATATGTTTGAAGCAAACAGGCTTTTCCATGGTCTGGTACATGGGGATCTATTGTGAAATTTCGGCATTCCATCCCCTTTAGTACAGCTTGTTGTTTGTTGAAACTGACTCTTCGGTGACATCTCGTCATTGGCATTCAGTGACACACCTCATCTCACAGCATCTGGGACTATATAATCTCTCTCCTCCCCAGTCCCCAGCCATGGGAACGTCTGATATATGACAGCTGTGCATTACTAATTGTTCACATTCCTTATCAGTCGTATCCATATCTGTGCAAAGAGAATGCTAGACCAATTAAATGACCCAAAGAAGAAGTTTAACAAATGTCTAGATCTATCTATCTATCTATCTATCTATCTATCTATCTATCTATCTATCTATCTATCTATCTATCGCCCTATATTACCCTATGGGAAATAATGCAGCAGGGGGTGATATATGCCATGGATTCACAACATCTAGGCTGGCCATTGAGGACCCGGTGGTGTCCCATGGAAGGCCCGGAGACACGTAATGCACCCATTGGTAAACAGTAGGGCCATTATGTGGCACGAGCAAAACGTGCATGATGTGTTTTGAGGGTTGGTTTGCTAATGGTAAGTATAGGACATGGTATTGTCGACATGGCAAATACTGCTCTCTAAACTCCTTGAAAACGGGACACCAGACCAGCGATGGGCACGTCATAAAAGTGTGTCTATAACGCCAGGCGTGGTTTCTGGGGCTGCTAAGTATAGACCCAGCCTTAATCATAGAAAATCTGCAGCCGAAAGGCATTAGGTGCGGTCCACTGTGTCGTTAATGCCCCCTAAACCGCGGACAATCCACCTTCAAACCCTAGGCAAACAGCCGGCAATCCATTGGTTTGGCAGCATGGATGCTTCACGCCGACTTGCCGCCCTATGAGCATTAAGCAATAATCTGAATTTTATCCATGCAGTGGGGTGGGAGACCAATTGTAAGTATTAATTACCTTCTTACATGGTGATGAAATTTAGGACAGAGAGTCTAGGACAATTAAAAACAAATCAGTACTCTGGCATTATACTACAGATGTATTTTAATATAATGAATGAACCTTGTTATGTACTCACATTGTAAAATGGAAACCGGCCAACATGCAGTTTAGTACTTGGCATCCTGAAAACTGTTTTGTCTTTGCCAGCCTCTTCAGATTGGTAAACCTACATACACTCATCTTTCACAATATTAAATGCTTGACAGGTGAAGCGAATAGTATGAGAACAAGGAAAGAGGTGCACAACCTAGTACAACAAATGGTTAAATAATGTGGAATTGGATAAGATAAAACAAAATGAAACAAAATAAAACAAAATGAAACAAAACAACAGACAAGATACTCACATTAAAAGAGGTTTACAAGCATGGATCTCTCAGGGCTGTGTGCTTTCCAGGAAAACCTCACTTCCTGGTTGGCGCTGAGATCACTTCCTGCTTACAGATGCTGGGGAGCTCAACAGGAACAATGGGGGACGTGTTTCGAGTGGAGGCTCTTTTTCAACCATAGGGGGAAGGGGTGCAGTGAGTCTATATATATACATACACACACACATAGAGGAATGCCCTCTCCTTTATTAACATGCCTGCGCTGAGCTTAGGCACAGCTGCAAGTGAAAGGGGGGGAGGGAGGTGAGGGGACTGGAGAGACAGGGCAGCTCAGTAGAGGGAGTGTTGAGCAAATGCTTGAACAAGGATAAAAAACATTAAACAGAAGCAAATAGTATTTATCATCTCTTTCAGTGGTACCTGTCAAGGCAAGGGTATTAAGGGTAGAGTCTATAGACTATAGTCTACTTGGATGTAAGAAAAATAGACAAGTTTGAAGATTTGAGTGTATTTGACAAGGACTAGATTAAGGATAACTGAAATGGTTGGTTCATAGGATCCCCGAAATGGCAGATTTTACTATGTAAGTTAACTTGTATGCAGCAGCTGGTATGCACCAAAAGTGGTCAAAGGAAGGACAACTTATAAAATACTAACATTAATATGGTTGCCCATGGGTCACTGATGTACATGGGAAGACAAAGGTTAACATTTGTGATCAAGTTGCACAGAAGAGGTACTGTAGCCCAAATTGCTGAAAAACATAATATACAGTTGTGTTAAAAATTATTCAACCCCCAGTGAAATGAAGTGTTTTGGCCATTTTGACATTGATTTTGATCATTTCAGTCATCTTTCATGGGCCCAAAGTCAACTGCAGTATGCCAAAATTCATGTGGACTTTGGGA
>CM070032.1:10298896-10311267 GCA_036250615.1 Ptychadena robeensis
GATGAAGAGAGGCAGGGTTGTGCCTTCAAGCACCACCCAGCTGATTTTCTGCCTCTTGCAGCTTTATCAGTGTCCTCAGTAGCTTCAGAACCTCGGTCGAACCCTGTCCTATGCTGCTACAACCCTATGGTCTGACACTGCTATAACTCTCCCAGCTCTGACACCACCACACACCCCCATCCGACACTGGGGGAAAAGAGGGGGTGATTGCCTAGTGCTAGAATGGCCCCTGGCCAGGAAACTATCTTCAATATGCTTGTGTGAGGTTCCCTTGTGCTCTCTGGTTTTCACCCACATTCAAAGACATCATGGCAGCTTCATTGGCTTCCCTCCACCCTTGGCCATGGTAGGGACATTTGATTATGAGCTCCTTTCAGAAACAGTTTGTGATGTGAAATGCTGTGTATATGTAGGCACTGTATAAAAACTTAGTTGTAATATCAAATGCATATCACATGCAAAAAAGTCAAAGAAAAATGAGAATGACATTTTCTCTGAATGTCCTGGCCAATGACTCACCTCCTCCTGGGTGGACTGACCCTTTAAGCTTCAGGATGTAGGAATTCCAGGCGGTATGATTTGTATTTGACAGGCATTGTAAGTAAGCGGACAGACAACCTTGCACAGAACATACAGCTCGTTCAGCTAGGAATAGAGCTGGAGCTTAAGCCGGATTGGCAATTACAGCGTACGGGTAATATTTTTACAGCTGTTGTATCAATAACGCACACAGCCCATCCAGCCAGCACTTGTTGGAGACACCTCAGCAAAGTGGATGTGAATGATGCAAATAACAGATGGAAATAGAGTGTTCTTATAAACACTTAGAGACATATTACTGTCATATTGAAAAGGAATTTAGCAAAGCCCCAGTTTAATATAACGAGGCAACATTATGGGCTGGAGAAGTAAAAAGGATTGGTGCACACATACACCGGAGTAATATATAACGTGTCGAGCGGGCTTAGATGACCTGTAAATGATGATGGAGGAAAATCAACGCCTGCTCTTTTGCTGATGTTTAAAGGCACTCTTTATGTAAGTGGCCACTTTGTACTCTTACCTTAAACCTGTTACGTTTCAGAAATTTGGGGGCTGCGAAAGCCGACCCCCTAAAAAATACAACTTTCTTGGCTGTCTCTGGCTATAATGCCCACCTGAACTGTCAGTTTAAATAAGCTAACTACACTCCAGGAGCTTAAAAATATTATAAAGTCTCATAGATTGTTTTCTTTTTCAAATTGGTCCATATAGTACATGCCAAACAATGCCATGTTTAGTTTAATTCAGTGGTGGGCAACTGAGGTGATATGGAGGGCCACAAGTGCGGCCCTCGGCATCACTAAAGGGCCACACATAACATGTAGGACCGCCAAAGTTGATTAGGAAAGCCGGGTCAGCGTGTGACCACTACACATGGTGAGGTATGGAATGCCCTTTATACATCAACAAAGGTTATGTGCCTAATAGATATTATCAGAGTCGTCTAGTGGAAGCCTAGGCGCTGTCTGGGTCATTCATTGGCTTTCACGTACTCCAATTAACATGCTCAGCGAGTCCCTCTCCTCCTCTTACCACTCCAGACGAGGACACGTCGGTGGAGGATCGGTGAACAGGTGAGTTTCTATGCCATATGCATTAACATTTTTTGGGGGCCACAAGTGGAGGACAAAGGGGGGCCCCCTGGGCTGCAGGTTAGGCATCTGGGGTTTAAATAATCTAATTATGTCTGTAATCTTGCAATTCCATAGAAAGGGGCCTGAGTAGAGAAGCTTTACCCCAGCCACATGCTGATGGACTCATCATCTCTCTGCAAGGATTCAATGCACCCCCTGCGGATGGCTTTATCAATCTCAGCACTGGATGGATGTTGTTACAAATCCATTGTCTAGTAAAGGAGTTTTCATATAAATCACATTCAACAACGCTTGTTATGTAAAGTTGATGTTTTGCATCTAACTTGGAGAAGTGACTTGGACAGGCTACAAAACATCTTCAACATTATGTAACAGGTTTGTTGACTTGGAAATTTGAGGAGCTTCATGTACTCCCATGTATGTATGCCATTTTGCGTACCTGGAATTTAACTTGAGGTTTTAAATATATAACAGCCTGTTGGCTGCATGTGGCCTTGTTCGTGGATCCTAGTGTTGGGTAAGAAAGCCCCTTGGGTACTAAATACTAGATAGCCAGTAACCCACTGATAACTTATTACTGTTTATTCCATTTTGACAGCCTGCTGGAGCCCTACCTCCTCCCTCATTAGTTGGGTGTAGTATTGCCCACTGTCCACTCCAGGGTGTTTGGCCCGCCGGATGGGGCATATGCCCCACTCCCTTATCGTTTCCATTGTCTGTACCAGTTGGGGATCCCACAATTGAAAGTGGCCGTCCATGACAGGGTCGGGACCACATTAAGTGACAATTTAAATAATAGATGATGACATTATGATATGTCTTCTATCTTCAATACTTGGCAGGTATGGTGGGCATGAATCAAACCAGACTGATGACAGGAAGTCTTCTCTTTATTCCTAGTACATCTCCAGGCTGTATAGCTCAAGGCAGAAGATTATTTTGCCTCTTTTGTTGGTAATTTTATCTTTTGGTCCCAGATGGGGCTTAGTGGATACCTCTTTTATCTCTTGTTGACCATAGTAGCAATTTTACTCATTTTAGCCATAAACTTATTTTCTCCAGAAGTGATAAGGTGATTTTTTTATGACATGAAAAGACTCCTTTATTGGCAGTAGATTTAGATTTGCCCCAAAAGTTAAGCAGACATTCTCTGTGGAAGTCAATATTTAGCATGTAGTCACTTTGAACTGAATTTGTTGTGTAATGTTTGAGACATCTCACCCCTCTTCCAGTTGGCTTCCTCAGTTCAACTGAGTGTTGGGAACGTAGCCCAGTATGTACAGCCACACGGGCAAACTCAGTCATCTTAAGCCACTGACATTTTAATGTGTCTAGGCAAATATTTATCGTCCTGGAACTTGATGGAAGGTGTAAATGTTTGCGTAAACACGCTATTCTAAACATAATCCAATTACTATGGCGCTAGGAAGTTTAGAATAGGTGCCAGGTGTAGCTCGAGCTCTTCAAACTTTACTCTTCTCTATGGAGAGATGTGTGAAGCCTTGTGTATTTTTTCTAGATCGCTTCAGTAAATCAGTCTAAAAAAAAGTTTCCTGTAATAAAGACCAATCACTGTTTATCTCTTTATTTGTTATGGGTGACTGGCCTTGTAACTTTGCAAATAGTCAAAATACACCTGTAGTGTCGTGGAGGGGATTTCTTGCTCCAAACGACCAGTTTCTTCTAATGTTCAAGCACACTGTCTTAGGCTCACACACACCAATAAAGAGAGTCACAGGCAAGCTGGTAGGGGGATATTTAGAGCTTTACTAGAGTGAATATTTACAGTCCAAACACCAAACCCAAGCCTGGGAATGGGGCACACACTTAAGAACTACTGTTTCAGAGTAAAGATGACTACCAGCTGCAGGGAGAATAATTGCTTCATGTCCCAGTGAGAGGGGGTCAGGTACAGTCCAGTGATCAGGGCAATAGGGAAAAGCGAACAGGTGAGGTGGAGTAGGGAGGAATCCTGCGTCTGCCTAGCTCAGACGGTAGCCACGTCCATCTGCTTGGGCATGTTCGAAGGAAGGCGGTCCAGGGGACGACCCTTTCGGTCACCATGGATGGGGGTCCTTGGTCCCGGGCACTGCTATGGGATGGCCGACGGGAGAACCCAGGAAAAGGTAGGAGATCTCTCCAGTTTAGGTTGCGACACACTGGCTGTAGAATGTTGAGGAGCTAACCCAACTCTGTCTAACGAGGGCCTAGGGAGGTATATTTATACCCTCTGCTTGGAGGAGGGCAGTTGCTATCTCCAGGCAGAAATCAAAAGCTACATTGTAAGGCCAGAAAAAGAGCGAGAAAAATAGAAGCCATTAGCCATCCCTGCACCTGCTACAGAGGAGTGCAAGGAAGAATTTAAAGACATATACACATTTTTACAGGAAACATGATGACACAGGGCAGTATATACAATTCACTAAATATATACGAATGTGGTGTAACCCTGGTCACTATACACCTAAAATGCTAAGGCTCTAACCCAGAGGAGAGGTGCAGATGGGAAAGGAGATAGTGTCTAGTGCCCAGGATACGCTAAAGCGGAAGTCTACCTTTCTCAACCCCTAGCCCTTCCACCGAATACACACATGTCCACTGCTGGCTCCTGTAGTCTCTCTGGCCTGTAGAATAGCACCTGTTCCCACGGGACATGTCTTGAACAGTCACTCCAGAGTCCTGGTGCTCTTTGCAGGCAGATAGATCACAGACAGAAGACCTGGGGCCCCTCCTATCAATCATATTTTTTACTGTGTGCACACCTCCTGTCTCCAGGCAGAACTTTACTGTACACGGGATTTACCCAACCTTCCAGCAAATTCTAGCATATTCACACTATGTACAATGAAAAGACATTTAATGGTCTCATTGCAAAGCAAACCTTAGAATTATAAGCAATTCCGTTACACTACACTACTTGTGTATCATCTTTAGAAGAGGCTTCCTTCCGGGAATGGGCACTGACAGGCTGACCCCCCACCCCTACAACCTTTGAAGCAATGTGGACAGCATTGATACCTCTATTTTTATAAGACAACTTTTGGACATAACAATGAGCATATGCACTTTTTTGGAAAAGAATGGCAAAACCTGTTCTATTATTCCGCTGTATGGTCTTGGCTACTGTGCTCAGTGTCAAGGTGTTGGCAATTGTTTTATAATTTCAGCAATCTTTATATAGAGCAACAACTCATTTTTTCAGATCTTTGGAGAGTTCTTTGGCATGAGGTGCCATGCTGACCTTCCAGCTACCAGAAAGTGGGAGAGTGATAATGCAAAATTTAACACACCTGCCCCCCATTCATACCTTGTAACACTAACAAGTCACATGACAACAGGCAAGGATAATAGCTAATTGGGCAAGATTTGGGCATTTTTAATTTAGGTGTACTCACTTATTTAGACAGATGATGCGATATTCATGGCTGTGTGGTTATTTTGAGGGGACATCAAATGTACACTTATACAATCTATACACTGACTACTTTATATAGTATCAAAGTGTCATACATATCTTCAGTTGCCCCATAAAAAGATATAAGGAACTGCCAATGTGAGGGGTGTACACACTTTTTTTTAGATACTGTATTTTGAAGGGTTTATGGTTAGACTGCAACCAGCACAAATGACTGTTCACAATGAATTAGGTAGCACGCTATTGACATGTTGACATTGGTCAGATAGACGACTTTACTTGTGTTGTGGTCCACCTAGAGGTCCAGGAGAAAAACTTCATTACCCTTGCCTAAACTAGAAAGTGGTGCAATGTACAATCACACAAAGTTTCTCACAAAGGAAATCCCATTGCCATTTAGTCTGCTAGTAAATGGATCACTTAATCATGATATATCAATTAGCGAATTCACCATTATAGGAACCTAAATATCAAGGACTAGTTGAAATAATTTACTGTCGTTCCTGGCACGCCATATAAAACCCCATATTTATTTCTGAGGAAAAGCCATTTCAACGCTAACAGGCATTTATGCAAATGTTGTTGTGTTGCCAGGGAAACCGGGTTAAACACAGCTCACTGATACTTGGGCAGACAATTAATGATCATACTTGGCATTTGGCAGGTAATAGAATGGAAAATTCAACTATACAAGCTGCAAACAATTAAATTTAATTTATAATAGGTCAACCTATTCAGTCTAATACAATATAAGCAGGAGAGTAAACAAACAGCGAATTATTCAGTAAAAAGCGTCCACTTTCCATGAAGGTGGTAGAACATAGGCATCTACATATAAATGAAAGGAGAGTACGCCAAAGTCAAGATTGTTAAAATGTCACAAAGTGAACATATTTGCTCTTTGAGAATTTCTTTCAAGAGTTGGACTGTGAAGGGCAACGTCGGCCATTTTGTTTTTTGTTATATAACTTTATTGCAACGTAGATGTTACAAGTTAATGTATGATGCTTGACATTAAACTATATGAGTGTCCTCAACTGTATTGCAGAACATTAAGCTATAAAATACTTTGAGTTTTTATGTCACAAGAGGCCTACTCAAATGAAAAACAGGAAAAACAAATTGAACAGACTTGATGGATAGAAGCAGAAAGACTTTGTCAATCCTAAAATCACCTGTTTGAAAGTTTTTCTTTAAACCCCTGGGCATTTAACCAAAGCTTGGGGTTAGTTTGTTTACTTACAATACTCACTCCAAGGTTTACCTGGAGGTAGCCCGCGGCTAACTTACCTGTCTGAAGGGAACCTGCAGTGTCTGAAGGGAGCCCGTGGTGTCTGGAGGGAGCCCGTGGCTGTCGCTCAGTGGCGGCAGCGCCATTGACCTCCATGTTAAGGAGGCAATGTCAGTTTTTGTCCTTACATGTAAAGGAGGGAGTGCAAGAAATCATGGCAGATTATTCGCCAGGGCGTTAAGGACCAAAGAAGGCTACTAAGTATTCTTCAGATTCGGACACTCATTAATCCATGTAAATTGTGACTATAAAATCTCTAAAGGCCCCCATACACCTTACAATCTTTCCATAAAATTTTTGTACAATCAAATTTTGTTCTATCAAAACCATGTAATATGAGGACCTTTCTAAACTTTCAAATCACTATGTATTCTATCAGGGAGGCCACTATACTACACAGTTGTTTGTAGATCTAATGGAGATTGTATGGATCCATCTTAAGGTGTATAACACAATTGTTTTTAAAAGAAAACTAAAGAGATCATTTTGTTGAACTGATATCAAATAGTCTAAATACTTGAACATAATACCTTAACTAATAGAGATGGTTGAAATCTTTTTTGGAACTGAAACTAGCTGAATTTGTGAGTTAATTGTAACATTATCCCAAGCTGGAGACGTAAAGAATGTTGTGATAACACAAAAAAGGAAAACATGTAGTTTCAATTTATATCAACACTACATGTGCTAGAGCAAGGGTCCTCAAAATATGGCCCACAGGCCATATATGGCTTTTAGACTAGTCCCACAGCAGTCACCCTGATCAGAAAGCTAAAGCTTATGGAGAAAGCCAGAGCTGTTACGAGGGCATCTTATGACAGAAGATGGTATTGCAAGGGATTTTTTTTTCACTTAAAATATAGTTTGAAACTTGAAAACGTTAAGCAGGTGTATAAAGCTGATACACTATCAGTTAACCTTTTTAGACTACTATAATCACTGTATACAGTTTGTGTTAATTGAATAACCCCAAGGTTAATATAACTAAGAACGGTTATGCAGTTAGGGGTGTGAAATTTGGAAGCTACGTATGCTTAGCCATAAAAAAAGGTTGACACCAAATAAAGAGTGTCACCGATATAAGGGATAAGTCATGGAAGGCATGTATATGAAAGATTAGCAATATCACAAGTCCCATTCTTAATTATTTTGCACTGCAAATAAGATCTGAGCAGTGTACATTGGAATTTGTTCATGATTTGTTGTCAAATCTATAGTTCGCTCCCTGGCATCCTGAGGGACTGTGAACTGGAGCAATAATTTTTTCCCACAACCCTTCCCTACATCTCCAGCAATTTTGGTGATACTTTGTTCATGGGCTTTACAAAAATCTTCCAAATAAACTGGTTTAAATTTTGACCCTTTGTATTAGCTAGTCTCCCCCTTAAAGGGGTTCTATACTCAAAAAAAAAAAACACATACATTACATTGACATAATACTCACCTGTCAGCAGTATACAGCTGTGAAAACTGCTACAGAATAAAAAAAACAACATACTTACCTTCCTCCCTTCCTCATTCCTGGGAAAATCATTTTTATTATGGGCAGACACAAGCAATTCTGCCCACACTTTAAGAATTCTTCATTCTGACTATGGGGCTATAATCACGTTAGATTCTGCAGATGTGAAGCTTCATTACAAGTCACACCAGACTACGGACTTTCCCCCAGCTGTCACTGTCATGATTGTTTTACAAGCTGCCGCGGCGGGTACGTCACACAGTGGGAGGGAAGAGCCTGAGAATTGCCTCTCCTGTATGGAACATTTTTTAATTTTGAGCAGTGATTGCCTAATTATCAGTAGTGATGAGCAGCATAGGCAATATTCGAATTCGCGATATTTCACGAATGATTCTACTAATATTCGATTCTATATTCGCGAATATTCGCAATCACGCGCAATCTAGATTCGCAATTATAATCACATTGTAATTATCTTTAAAATGAATAGTCACATGTGCTATCTATTTTCGCATTGCGAATATATATTCACAATCCATGCCCATAAGCATCCCAATGCCAATATTCGAGATTGCGAATATCCGCCACCATATTCGCGAATTCTCGAATAGCCGATATTCGCCGAATATATTCAAGCTCAACACTATTTATCAGCAGTGCTGCTGCTGATAGTTAAAAGTGCCCAGTGAGGTGGTAGATCTGCTTTAACCAAAGTTGAAAAAAAAGAACATTTGTTTTGAAGATAAAAAAATTTCTTAGTCCTATTCAGTGTGGATGTCAAAAGCTTTCAGATTTGTCGATGTGAAGACTATGGGGTTGGTTGAAATGTCATAGACAAAGATTGCTTCACTCAAATAACCCTGGGTATGCCTTGTTTCCCCACCCATCGTCCCTCTATTCATTGGGAGGCAGACAGTAGATTTTGCTTCTGAGTTGAGCAATAAAAGTTCTCCTGTTTTAGAATTTCAAGTTGCTGAAATGTCCTATCAGTTGTATGAAATACTGCCAGCACAATGCAGAGAGTTTTTGGATGTCTGCAATAAGAACAGTGCTGATCAGATGCCTCTTCCATGCACTTATCTTTTCAAATGAAAGATAGGAGTAAACATGTTTGTAACAGCTGTAGAAGAGAAGAGCATTACACCAAACCAAAGTGAAGTTGAACAAAGCCAGATCCAGTTCTCAGGTTATATGTATTCTCCAGTAAAGCTGAGCAAAGAACCCAACAAGATCAAACAAAGTGGCCGACCCACTGAATCATTAAGGAAATGTATAGCTTTGTTGGAATTTCATACTGGACATCTCCAAAGTTCCCTTCAGGAAGAAGACCCAATTTACTTAAAAATGCAAACCTTACTTCTAAAACTGGCTTTCCATATTTGTTTTGTGACCTTATGTCTGGGTTTTGCATTTACAGTGGGGCAAAAAAGTATTTAGTCAGCTATCAATTGCGCAAGTTCTGCCAATTAAAAAAAAAAGGCATGTAATTTTCATCATAGGTCACCCCAACTTTGAGAGACAGAATGGTGGGAAAGAATCCAGGAAATCATATTGTCAGATTTTTTAAGAATTTATTTGCAAATGATGGTGGAAAATATGTATTTGGTCACTATGAAAAGTTCATCTCAATACTTTGTTATATACCCTGTTGGCAATGGCAGAGGTTAAACGTTTTCTGTAAGTCTTCACAAGGTTTCCACACACTGTTGCTGTGAATAATTCAACTGTTGGATGATAATAATAATAATAATAATTAGAAAATGAAAGACCTACAAGACCACTGATCACCAGAATGGTGAGCAAAAATCCCAGAACCACAGGGGGGACCTAGTGAATGACCTGCAGAGAGCTGGGACCAAAGATACAAATGCGACCATCAGCAACACACTACACCGCCAGGGACTCAAATTTTTCAGTGCCAGATGTGTCACCCTGCTTAAGCCAGAATATGTCTGGGGCCCTCTGAAGTTTGCTAGAGTGCGTTTGGATGATCCAGAAGAGGATTGGGAGAATGTCATATTGTCAGATGAATCCAAAGTAGAAAATTCAATTTGTCGTGTTTGGAGGAGAAAGAATGCTGACTTGTAATAGGAGGAAAACTTCAGGGATTGTCAATAAACCAATCATATAAGCTGAAGAATATAATTAGGCCAAGCTCAAATTGTATTTTACATTTTCAGAAAATCATAAATGTCTGCAGACAAATCTAGAAAAAACCTTTTAAAATCAACTCTAAATTACAAAAAAAGCTTTTTCAGTAACAATATATTTTATAAAAACTTTTTTTTCCTAATAGTGAAGTGACGCCGAGGAGCAGAATAGGTGATTTTAATTAAGCATGGGAATGAGTTTCAAATATTGTGACATAAAAGGCAGGAGAAAAAGAAATCATAGCAGGAAATATGAAGAGCGAGTGCAAATTGAAACACATAAGCATTAAAAACGAGTCACTTTTTATCAGCCTAATTTCTAATCTTTTTTTCCCCCCTCTTCTTCCCCTCCCCCGTCTTCTTCAAGCCGCAGCTATAAATATCAACTGATAATCATGTTTTAGACATTTATTATTCTCTTCCACCTCGCCTTCTCAAATATTTGTCTCAATTGTAATCCAACTGTGTAATTTCTCTTTTATTGCCTCCTTAATTTGCACTGGGCATCTTTAATAAATTTTAAAAAGGTTTAATTATATAAGCATAAAACAGACATCCTCGCAATACTGTAAGTCTCTATTAAGTCTAAGGAGGAGATGGCTGTGGAGAGAACGCAGAGACGGCTCGAGACTTTATTTACTAAGCCAGCTAGACGGAATTATTAGGTTTACGTGGACTGGTCCATGAAAGAGAATCCCCAGCTCTCAGTTGTCAGAGATACTTCTCAAGCTTGCTAAGGGTTAAAGGTTACACCCTGTTTCCCCGAAAATAAGGCACCCTTACATTTTAGCCTCACACTGAAATAGGCATCCCCTTGAAAATGAGGCACCCCTGAAGATACAGTACTGTAACTCTGGACAGGGGGGATCAGAGGGGGCAATCAAAAGGACACAGGAGGATCAGAAGGGGTTACTAAAATTTTATTCCCCCTTGGAGTCTCCTGTGCCATTTTAAGTCCCCCCTGTGTAATTTTATGTGATCCCCCACCCTGATACCAAGGTGCTGTATCCTTCTTCATGGAAAAATAAGACATCCCCGGAAAATAAGATGTAGGCCATCTTTGGGAGAAAAAATTGATATAAGACATTGTCTTATTTTCGGGGAAACACTGTAGGTATTTTTCACCCTACCTATTCTATACTCTGTTCCCCAACCTATTTGATTGTAAGCACAATTGGGCAGGGTCCTCTACTCCTTCTGTGTCATAACCTGTATCTGCGTACTATCTTATGTTGTCTCAACTAATTTATTGTAAAGCTCTGCGTAATATGTGACGCTATATATAAATAAATGATAATAATTTAGGTTTGCTCGCTGGAAGTGAATGCTAAGTGGAAGGTTCTGCCTGCTATAATCCCGTGATCAGCAGGCATAAAGGAACTGATTTGGTGAAATGTATTTTGTTGCAAATTGTTTATTTACTAAAATGAATCCAAACTGTTAAGCAAGGTACCGACCTGCGCCGTACACGCTCACGGCCATCTATCTGGCCCATATAATATGCGGCCATCACTGCTTTCGAGCAGGACCAATCAATCCCGCTCAAAAACAGCCATATTGGACATGACCATAAATAAGGCCAATGTCCGTTGCTTTGCATAGAGACTGCTGGTCTCCATGCAAAGCTTTGGCTGAGCTGGGTAGAGCAGAGCCGTCTCTCCCCAGCTCCGCCGATATCTGACAGCAGCGTGATGACGTCATCACGCTGTTGCAGGGTACATGAGACAGCTCAAATATCGAGCCATCTGTACCCTGCTTAACTTCATTTTATCCACTTGATGATCCTACAACCCTTCTCTACATCTCTTGTCATTTTGGTGATGACATCATGTTCAGTGATAAGATGTTTGGTGAAATTTACCTTAACTCCCTGAACGTTAAAACAAAAAAAAGTACAGGAGGCCTAACCAGATCCGTTTGAGTTTCCCGGACACTCAATACAAAAATAAAGACAATTAAGTAAACCCATAAAACACTTATATTTGAATATTAAAAAAAAATAGTTGAACAATTATGAAATATTCAGATTAGATTTCATACAAAAATATCAAACATTTAGTTGTGGTTGTCAACTATAAAATGAGATTGGTGCATCTCTCAATGCTTATACCATAGGAATATTCCATTTGCGGATTTTTATCAGTTCGAGAATTCGAATAAGTACACTAAAGTGCCGTGCATTGCATTCACAATATGCGCAATGAAGGTAATAATGGCTGGAGATCAAAAATTCTTCAAATTACAAATCCATTACGATTATTAGGCAAAAAAATCACTATGTTTTGTGAATACGAATATTGCCTGTGCTGCTCATCACCTGAGTAGTGATGGCGCGAACCCGGAATTTGATGTTCGTGAACGGCAGACGCGAACATTCGCAAAAGTTTGCGAACCCGGCGAACCGCCATAGACTTCA
>CM070032.1:10331780-10359084 GCA_036250615.1 Ptychadena robeensis
ACTCCCTGCTCCTGGCACCCCTGCGCCAATCCAGGATCTGTGGGAAAGCATAACAGTATGGCCAGCTTGAGAGATGATGGAAGGTGCCATTGCGGAACTCAGTCACACGCAGGAAACAAGAATGCAGATACCTGTAGAGCTCTCGGGGTCAGTGATACAGAAATAGTGATGGCCTTGTCCGTTCGCGAATAAGCAGATCAGACTTTTAGAAAAGTTAGATGCAGGGAATTTGAATCGCGTAAAATCAGAAGCGACGCCTGTCATCACTTCCAGTACATGAAGCCTATAGTGCCGCGTTCCATATATCGGTGAAGTGATGTCACTTCCGGTACATGGACCTCACAATTACTTCCATATCACGGAGACATCACTTCCTGCTTTTTGCCCAATTTTTCACCGGAGACCGAGTTCTCTAGTGAAAAAATCGTATTCTCGCTGGCAAAGGGGGAGGGTCCAATACCTGTGCCAGAAGTGATGTTGGCCATGAGCTGTCCACTCTGCTGGCAGTTTGTCTATCTCTGTTCAGAGATGTAGTGTATTTTATAGAATTCTAAAACAAACTGCTGTTTACATCTATCATAACTTCCCTAGCGGTTGAGGCGAGCCCAGTTCATCCACAGTTTGTTTGCAAATGGAGCAGCCATTTCTCCTAGGAAACATTCTCTTGTAAAAGGGAGTGAGCACCCCCTCCGGCCCCTGAAGAGCTCTCCTGCAGTGAGGACATGTGCTCAGGTGGGCTGTCACTTGTCATCGTGTGACTCACTAGCACGCCTCCAGAGATGAGTTTGTCTCTCACTGGACGGCCACACACTTGATAGGCTGGTGCCCTTGGGTGGAGGCATCATGGCATCAGAATGCTCGATCTGGTTGGTTGATCCTGTTTTAGCCTAAATTCTTTCCTTTAACAGACTTACCGACACAGTTGTAATGATGTCCCTCCATCGTAGTCCATTCTGGGCAGATGTTTCTGGCACTTGTATTGCAGGTCCCGGGCCAGAATCTTTCAGTGAACATTTTACTTCCCGCTAAAAAATATGAAATCATCCTTTTTGCAAAGGTTGTAGGGCTCTATTCTCCCTTGATCCGTTCTTTCCTCGTGTTCCCTCTTGAGCACAGCTCCCTACCCCACTGTGCCCATAACAACTCTGGACTCTAAATTTGGAACGGGCCTAACCAGGATCATGGGACTTAAAACATAGAGCTATCCTGAACCATTTAACTTAAATCAACAAGATTGGCCAACATCCCAAATAGATAAATATAAAAGAGGGGAGGGGGTTGTGGAGACCGATGGACATAGGGCCGAAGTCCCAGTCCTCAGTTCCTTACACAGAACCGCCTCACCATGGGTCCCAGAGATGGATCAGACTCATTCTCTGATCCATCTCTGGGACCCATGGTTTCCTCCTATTTTCCGCTCCTTCACAGAACAGGATCTAAGCGACAACTCCGCATGCACTCGAATGTATAATTTATATGGACATTAAATCCGACCAGACTATTACCTTTTTACTCCTATCACATTGAATGGACATTCTTTTATGTTAAATGTACTTTTATGACTTTCAATATACATGATTTTGGTGATGATTACCTTAGGAATCTCTTCTGTCTTGTTGTGTGACAGACCGATACCTATATAGACCCTTGTGGCCTTTAAAGTCCCCAGGTCCCTACTGTTTAGGGAAAAATTTGAAAGGCGGTTCTGTGTTAGGAACTGAGGACTGGGACTTCCTCCCTATGTCCATCGGTCCCCACAACCCCCTCCCCCCTTTTATACAGGATCATGGGACTTATGAATAAATGCATGCTGTTTCGCTCAGAAGCCACCCGCACGCTTCTAGTCTTGGTCTTGTGCTCAGGATGGAAGATCCTGGCATGCCCCTGACCTCTCACTACTTCCCCAATAGTGATACTGAGCAATTAGAAACTAGTAATATTATGTTGGGCTCCCCCTAGTGGCTGGAGGACTGACAGTTGTAACTACTTCTCCAACCCCATTTTCCTTCCACACACTTAGGGCAGGTTTACAAACTACCGGGTGGGAACTCTTCCTTCACTTATCACAGTTGAGTTTTCACCCCATAGCAGAAATTATTTGAGGATAGGCCTTTGAAGTGAGATCATTAGACGCTATTTTATTTAGATAATTTAAAACACTGTTACCAAGTTGAATGGGATTTTAGTGATTGCGTCCATCTCTGTTAAAAGTCCTGAATTAAAAGATTGCACGACGAGCACTATAAAGCTGTGTCTGCTGACACCCTGTTTTCCTTTAGTAGCTTTAGATGCGTTCATAAAGGAAGAAGGAACATTTCCGCTGTTTACAGCCGAAGAGCTAATTTTTCATCTTAAGCGTAACTTGGAGATTGGCAGTTACACCGTAAGCGCTTCCAAAAGACTGCAGAGGGGCTTGTTTGCCAGAGTTCAAATCTCTGGTGGTCTCCTCGCTGCTTCATCTCCTGAACTAATGTCAGGTTTCTTTAAGCCAACAATCAAACATTGCTGGTGGTTCGCTGCAAAATAAATAGCTGAGAGAATTACTCGGTTAAGTGTTATTTAAAGCCTGAAAGCTCCTGGATTGTTGTCAAAGAATGCCACCAAATAATATATTCGCTCCTTGAAGGAGACAGAGGCAATTAGAATCATTATGAATTTATGATGGTGCTGATGGCCATGATGATGATAGCGCTGATGGTGAAATAATGATAAAAGCTCACTCATATAGGAGAAAATAATGTGCCTTTGCCTGAATGAGCCTCGTCGCAATTACAGCAGTGTGGATACAAACAACATCCAAATAATTAAAGACCTTACAGGCGCTGAGCTATTTCTTAAGGGAAACTCATGTGCGCTTGCAGTAAATATTTTTTTACAGCGGTTTGATATTGTACATTTTATCTGGAAGTAAAGGTTGGAATGGTTTTCATGTTTTCAATTGCCATATTTTCTTAGTTATAATTCAAGTACAAGTGTTCTTGGGCTCCCTCTAGTGGTTAGTGTGATGAACACGCTCATTGAGGCCTTCTAAAACCCATTCATTATAATGAATGTAAACCATAAGAAAAAACAATTATGCAAATACTCATGACTCACCTTAAGCCCCCCATACACCACATACAACTACCATGCAACTTCTGTACAACCAACTTTTCTTCTACCAAAACCATGTAATAGGAGGACCTTTCTACACCTTCCAATCACTATGTATTCTATCAGGGAGGTCACTATATTACATAGTTGTTGGTAGGTCTCATGAAAATTGTATGGAGGAGTCTGCCTGTCTATGGGGGGCTTTAGTCTAGGGACTGCGACCCCTAAAAATAAATACTTACCTTTCCTGCCTGCTCGATCCTGCACCACCATGTCTGGAGTGTTAAGCCTGCCATACACACACCGATCAGCGGCTGATTTTACTGCCGACCGATGAGGGTGCGCGCTCGTGGCTGTCAGTCGGCGGCAAAATCTGTCACCAATCGATGGTGCCCACATGGGCCACCGCCATATTCGCGAAATTTGCAAATTCTCAAATAGCCGATATTCTCCGAATATATTCGAAATTCAAATATTCGAGCTCAACACTAGTCATAAATAACGATTCAGATCTGGAAAGATCGGCAATACAGAGGAACGCCGCGGGTTTTCACTGGACAGGTGAGTTGTTAGCTCGGGGGGAGATTTGTTAGTACAGTGCTGCAATAATCTGTATATTTTTTTATTTCAACCTATAGGCTATGGCATTTCCATTGCCAATGCATACCATTCATTTGAAGATGATCTGCCATATAACTGGCTGCCACACCAAAAAGATTGAGCGCCTTAAATCATGGAGGTGCAGTATGATGGACGGACGCTGTCATTGAGATTGGCACCGTTCTAATACACTGGAGTAACGAATATACAGGCGCAGGATAACAATATGGCGTATATAGCACATTTAAACATTTGAGGGTCATTAAGGAGGCAATAATGAACCTCAGAGAGTTTTAAGGGATCTATTGTCTATAGCCTGAGTAGCTTTGGCCTCTCGAAGGGCTTCACAAAGTTTCCAAAAGTTTCCAAATCAATCACAAAAGTCTTCTATAGTTTTTTTGGAAGAAACCCCACAAATGAGATCCGTCTCCCTTGTATGTGAGTTTTCTATACGGCGTGATAAGAAACCTGTCAGGTTTAATGAAGAAGAACAGCCGGGCAAACTTAGCCAGAAGAGTCCTCGTCTCTCCCGCTGACATTAGTCTCGGTTCCCCCATCAGACGCTAATAATGCGTACAGCGATATATTTCCAGGTGTGCCACAGGACTTGTAATCATATCATGACTCGGTGATACAAGAAAAACAAACAAAAAAATATGTTGTGGGCTAATAAAACATAATTTTACGTATGTCAGAAGAAAACGTCCGCGGATGACGCCGCCGCCATCAACATGCTTATAGAAGTGATGAATTGTGCGGCTGTGGAGGGGGACTGTATATTTCTTTGTTGTTCCTAATGCCCCAACATCCATTACATAGTGTGTGGTGCCGAGGCAATGCTCTGATATTTTGTTATTTATTGTTTTCCTCCACAAACATGCTTATTAATCCAAAATATGCTCCAATTGCAGAATTCCTGGGGAGCGAGCAATCAATTTTCATTAAACCCGCTGAGTACATTGTGGACGCGCTGTGAAAGCCTCACAAACATTTCGGCACTAGGTAAATAATCCATTTTTCACAATACAGTATATAGGTTGTGTGCTTTTCTCTGGAGGAACAATTAGTGCACGTGAACTGGGACATATTAAGCTAGCCATACACATGTCGGATTCCATGGCCGATTGATCACTTATCCGATCGATTCCGGCGATCTCAGCGGGAATCGGAGCTCCGATCAATCGGCCAATTAAGAGTATCCGATCGCTGCATACCACCTTGTCCCACGGATTCCTGGACGATTCCGTGTCCGATCGCTTACTTCCCAAATGGCAACTCCCCCTGATGTGTGCAGAATCGGATCAGAAAGACCAACATGTTGGTTCTCTGTCGGATCCGATTCTGAGCCACCGATCAATCGGACGCGAACGATCGGACAAGGTGGGCTGCACGCGATTCCGACACGATCGTTTCGCTCGCACGCGCCCGGAATCGATCGTCCCGGAATCCGGTCAGAATCCGACCCGTGTATGGGGGCCTTTAGAGCTGAAGTTTGATCTGCTCATATTGTGCCTACCAGGGTCCCTCCTTTCCCACCTTATCAACAGGATAATTACAATTTTCACGACTTTTGGACTGCTAATGTCTATAGGGCTATTCCATTCCCCTATGTATGTGGGTGCATTATAGCCCATGACTAGCACCCCCGCTTAACAACTTTTCTACTAGCAACCCACACGCACCCTGCTCAACAACTTTTCTGCTAGCAATACACCCCTCCCCACCCCCATTCAACTACTTTCCTGCAGGCATAACCCTTCTTCCCCCCTGCTCAAAACTTTTCAGCTAGCAAACACAACATCACCCCCCCCCCCCCCCCCCCCCCCCCCCCACACACACACACACTCACCATTGCTCATATCTTTTCTGCTAGCTAAAAATCCATCACCCCCCATCACCGCCCCCCAAATCTTGATTTCAATAGATCCTGGATTGGGGGAGGGGGTGCTACTCTTCCTCCTAAGTTCCCGCCCTGCTTGTGTAGAGGATGTGTGGGTGGGAAGTTAGGAGGCAGAGTAGCATCCCCTCCTCCAAAGTTAATTCAGCTACTACTTAGCTACTAAATAGTAGTGTTGAGCGAGAATATTCAATATTCGACGAATATCCAACATTCGAGAATTGCAATATTTCGCAAATTGCGCTCGGATATTTGCAATGGCGGATATGTTCGTCATATTATGCTTCAACATTCATCACGCATATGTGTGCGCATTGCGAATGGATATAACCAATACACACAGTGCTCGTACTGGCTAAGATCACAGAATAAGGAAGAGAGGGTGTATAGATGGCTCACGAATCTTTGCAAATAATTGAGAACAGCCACGTGCGATGTAAGGCAATAGAGTACAGTCGAATTAAATTTTGAATGTTCCTTAATATATTCGCGAAATTGCGCAAATTCTAATATACCATATGCCACTCAATACTACTAAATAGGAGGATGGGGAGGTAAATCCTGTGACATCACTTCCTGTATTTGAAACAGCGCCAAATACCAGAAGTGATGTCACTCTATGATTACGCTTCATGCAAGTGAAACGTGTCAGAGGGGGTGATCCCTGGAGGGACCCTGCCTGTATTGTATTCGTGTGATGTGATATTTAATAAAGCCGAAGAAGTTTTAAAAGAAACCGGAGTGCGGACTGCTGCTACTTTGAACCTTTTGATGTCACTGAAGTAGCTTTCTGTAATTTTTCCATTATGATTATTTTTCCAATTATGATGATGCCATCTGCGAGTCTCTGTGCTATACAATGTAGGCAGAATATGGCTTGTTGGAGGAGCTAAGACATTACTGTACACAGCTTGCCGAAAATGTAGCCATAACCAGTGTCTGTGCTTTAGAGCCCTTAGTCCTAGTGCAAACGATGAGTAGGTGTTGAGAAAGAGCCTCTGTTTAAAACGCATCCAATTGTTCCTGTTGAGCCCTCCAGCATCTGTAAGCAGGGAAAGATCTCATCCCTAACCAGGAAGTGAGGTCTTCCTGGATTTTTTGTCTGCAAACAGGCAGACGGCGGACTATTCGCAGACGGACATTTAAGAAGTTTGGCCTTCGCTACCCACCAGCTTTCCTTAGCTGCCAGATGAGAGATGTGGCCACAGCCCTCATCTGTACTGCACTGTTTCTACCAGCAGAGCCCTGCTGATAGAAGCAGTACAGCAGAGAGACATACATGGAAGCTGCCAGGCAGCTATGATCACTGTGCAGCTCACCTGGCAAGAAGGGAGAGAAAAGTGCAGAATCACAAAGTACGTTTTGTTCAAACAGGGCTTTTGCTATATTTCTGGGTGCGCCACCACCTGCCCCTCTTGTAGGGACCTACTTAATATAAAAAAAAATTATCTCGGCCCGACCATTCTATTTACTCTGGGTTTTAAGTTGCATCGAAAGAATATAAACAAAGTAAACATATTAAAATGTTTATATTTTATCCCATGCTTAAACCATTGTATTGCATCTCTAACCATATTTGCAGATTTGCATTGGATATATTACAGCAGTTTTCCCTTTGACATGTTTCACCAAACAGGGCTTTTCAACGAGACACTGCACTTTACACCAATATTTCTGAAACATCAGAAAATTATTTATGATATTCATAATTTTTAACATCACAGCATCAGCAGATGTAAATGGTAAGGCACATGTGTACCCAGTTTCCTAATTTGTGCATCAGTGCGATAGGTAAAATTCCAGCCAGATGTAAACAATATGGGGGGAGGGGGGAGGACTGAAACTCATCCAAAGTACCCCTCACTTTCCCTCCAGGTTCACATTCCTCTGAGCCTAGTAAAGCATGTATTTTTAAAAATCGCTTATCTCATTATCTCTCTTGTTTTTATTGTGAATATCGGCAGTCACTATATCTTTATATATCTCTGCTGATGGTATGGCAGGCACCAGCTATTAAGTAACTAATGTGGAAGAAGCCAATGCATTGGAAGAACCCACTAAGCCAGTAGTGACCGGTACTGGTGGTTGTGGAGTGTGGAACGGGACATCATCTTGGTTAAAAGTTTTTTTTATGTTCAATTTGAATTAAGCTGTGGCCTTACTTTGTATCCACTTTAAAATCCATTTGATGTCAAGTGTATTTTATTGGGTAGGGGAAGAAAAGGGTGTGTGGGTGGGTGAAGTAGGGGTTCAATTGAAACACAGTAGGGAAATGTGCATATGCTTTGGTATGTTTTCTTGGGTTTTTCTCCTCAGCTCACCCTTGCCCAAGTCATCCCCTCCCCCCTTTCCTATAGCTTTGGGATTAGAGACTATTCTCCATTTGCTTTATGAAATATCTGCACTTTTTCTACTGGGTTCCTCAAGGTTGGCTGTGGCTTTGTTCTAAATGTTGTCTCTCTATGTGCTTGCAATCAATAAACAGTTCTACTGTTGGAATCCCCTTTTCTTAGTTATTACTTTTTTACAGAAGAGTTTTTTATATGTTATCAGCTCATCCTACATATCAGCAAATGATTGGTGGAAACATTGATTAACACACCCTGGATACACACACTGCGTAAAGTAGCTTACTGTATATTTTGCATTTTGGCTCTTTACTATTTTTATCTAATTGAGATTTGTGCATCTACATGATGGAGAGTGTATCCAAAGTGCTGACCGTGCAAGATCCTAATGATTTTCATCAATTTCCCGCAGCGCCGGTGCACGCTGCAGAACTGGGAACATTCCGGAACAATGCACCTGCAGACTAGACAGGTATTGATAAATAATCATTCAGTTCCGTGTTTTCTATTTCCAGATGCCACGTGGGGTTTTGAGAAATATTTCATGACGATTGATCACTGATTCTATTTTAAATAAAGCTTTTTTTAACCCATATTCTAACTACATCTTGTTATATCTGTATTTTGTGAATAAATGTACGTGATAATGGGCGTTTAGGGTACTCTGAACCCTTAATATATGCACACCCGGTCACTTTGATTTAAGTCCAAAAATACACTGTAATATATAGAAGGCAGCTGGTCCTTAAATGTGGTATCGACATTCGTTTTAACCCGGTAATCCTGGGTATAAGTCTTTTTGTTTTGTATTTTTTTTTCTTTGTGTCTACCAAGGGAACCAAGGTTGTCACACTGCATGGTTTACTCATACTTGCTTAATCATACATAATTACTGACCTTCTTATGCTGTTTTTTAGGGCTGGATTAAATTTTTTGTCTATATTAAAGGAAATAGTACTGGCCATTCTAGATTAGGTCATGATTGGTTAAGAGAAGCATCAACATTTGTCTTGCCTACAGTCAAACACAGTACATACTTTCTACTTTAATACTTCCTAACATAAAATATCATTGTAACCCCATTTGTCTGTGGTCTGTCTCTCTGTTGCCTATATTACCAGTAGAGATGGTCGAATCTCTTTTAAAAAATTCGACCATTTCGACGATTTCAAGTTAATTGCAAAGCCTGTGAACATGGTATCAACACCAAACTTGCTGGAGATGTAGATAAGGGGCGGGGAGTTTACTCCAAAAAAGAAAGCATGTCTCTAACATAAATAGTTTTTGCATAAATTAAGTTCAAAGTCAAGTAAAAATGTCAAAAAATTGGAATTTTGACTTTATTTTTTTTACTTAATTTATGCAAAAACTGCATGTGCTAGAGCAAAACTTTTTTTAAATGTTCCCACAACCCTTCTCTACATCTCCAGAAATGTTGGTGATGATACCATGTTCAGGGGCTTTGCAATCAGCTCACAAAGTTTGCAAGTCGAAAAATTCGACCATCTCTACTTACCAGTTAGTAGGGTCCGTAGGATCCCTTACCATTGCATTAACATTTCTCAAATCTTAAATATCTCCAAATTTTCTTTCCTTTGAGTAAAATTTTAATATACTAAACTTATTGAAATAGTTAAGACTATTACCTAATGAAAAAGGGGAGATGTTGCTTATTACTCTTTCCCCAGCAATATCTTTGGTGTATCAAGGCCTGATATCACCACGTATCATAAGACAGTGGTCAATATTCATCCTTTTCCCCCCTAGGAAGTAATATGTGGCCCTCAGTTATATCTCAACTACAATATGTAATAGGTATTACCAGTAGTGATGTCGCGGACTATTCGCCCGCGAACTACCTGCGGCGATTATCGCATGTTCGCGTTCGTGCATTTTCGCGAACACATGGCGAGTTTGATCCACCCCCTATCCTTTAACATTGCAGAAACTTTGACCCCTGTGAGTCACAGTCAGCAGACATAATCCAGCCAATGAGCACCCCCCACCTCACAGACCCTCACACCCCCTATAACATAGCAAGTACAGGACGCCATTACACATTCTGCTGAAGAAGGAGACAGTGTTAGGAGAGAGAGCTGCTGCTGCTGCTATAGGGAAACCATTAGCTAGGGCAGTGTTCTGTGTGATTTACAGTCTTCAGTGCTTTGAATAGACAGGAGTCTAGTTTGCCCTACTTTCCTCATTGACCAACTGCGTTCAATTCACTACCCCTCCCAGCTGATTTCTTGTAGGACCACTCTTTGCATTGATCAGTAGAGATGGGCGAACACCAGCCCGGAGTGTCCGCGAACTGGGCGGGTCGAACTTTTAAAGATGTCAGCCGTCCACCCTGTTCCCGGACACATTCAAATTCCCTGCCTCTAGGCGGGGAATTTGAATCGGAAAAACCGGATGTGACGTCAGTGACGTCACATCCGGTCCATGGAACGCATCCTGGAACGCATCGTTCCTGGTTGCGGGAGCCGGATGTGACGTCACTGACGTCACTTCCTACTCTGAGCCGGAATCTTCACTACAAGACCGGCTTCATGCCCGGTCTTGTAGTAAAGAGATTCTTCCTCCGGCACGATCTCGCAGGTTCTGATCCTGCCGGAGGAAGAATTTAGATCTTCTTCTGGCCGGCGAACAGGACGGGTCGAACACCCGTACTGTCCGCCGGCGAGAGGATCGGCGAACATGCCGAGTTCGCGGCCGAACTGTTCTCCGGCGAACAGTTCGGTCCATCCCTATTGATCAGTGGGCATGACTAATAATTCTCTTTCATGACATATTATATTGTTTCCATTTTAAAAAGAAAATGTTATTTCATAACTGTACTATATTTCATGTAAGGCAATGCAGTAATGAAACATCAACAATGAAAAAGCATTAGTGGCTCATTAATACCTTTTTTGGTTGACGTAAAAAAACATTGTTGTAGATTTCATATTGATAGCAGCTTTATTAAGTTTTATACAAATCTTTTGCCTCAACCAGGAAGAATTGGTGACACACGTATGCTGGTGGTGAATGACAGCTGCATGAAAAATAGTTCTATGAGAAATATATCATGTTCCTCTGCAGAGTGATAATTGTGTTGGAACTCTTTTTTACCCTATTAATAAATCCCATTGACTATCATTGTAGAAATCCGTTGTGCGGATTTATTGCGTGAAAAAATAATTTTGGATACCCCTCTGTCATGTCATTGTCCAGGTGTTTGACCCCTTGAAACAACTTTCCCAACACTATTGTGGCCAGAAAGGGTCCCTTTTGTGTTTTAACGTTCACCTGCCCATTGAAGTCTATGGCGGTTCGCCGGTCCGCTGGGCTCGTGGACATTTGCGGATGTTCGCGTTCGCAAACTGCAAATTCCGTGTTCGCGACATCACTAATTACCAGGAATCACTTGAAACTATGCAGATATAACATAAAACACACCTTTACTTTATTACAATAACTATTAACACTGTGGGGGTTCAGCTCAAACGGTACTCCAAAAACATCAATCCACAAGATCATTATTCTCTTAAGGGCTCCTGTCCATGTTTATTTGAGCACCCAGTCAAAAGTTAAAGGTTACCCTCGCAGGGGTTAATAGACATTCTAATAAAAAGTCACTCCAAAATGCCAATGCTCCTGGCTGCGCAAACGTCCAGCTTCCCAGCAGGAACAGGTCCGGGCCTCACACGCTCTGTTTCCCCGGCTCCAGTAGCCATAGGTCTAGGCCCCACACTCCTTGTGTGCCCCCTGTCTACCCTTAGAAGCCCATGGTCTCCTACTAGGTCTGAAGCTGTCTCCACTCTGTCAGCAGCCCTGACACAATGGTCTGAGCTCCTTTTGCAGGACACCACCAAATGGTCCATTCCCACAGTGACATGCTCATGCTGAATATATCTTTTTCTGTGTCTTCTGCAATCTTTACTAGGGATGAGCGGTATATGGTATATTCAAAATTTTGCCACCTCACATTGTGACGTTACACCTTGCTGGATCTCTTGGACCTGGATACCAAGTCACCTAGTTCTTGTGAACCCTGAACCCTTGGCCCCTCCCATGTACTTCCTATAAAAGGCAGGTCCCAACTGGGATTCAATGCCAGATTATTGTGCTTCCAGCCAGTGTCTTGCTTCCTGTTCATCCCTGCTCGTGCTTTCATCATCTTCGTGTACCGACCCTTGCTTTGATAACCCCACTACCCTTTATCTTGCTCCTTTGAGACCTGGACACCACCGGCTTTGTACCTACGCTTGTTTTGACTACGCTCCAGCTCAAACGGTACTCCAAAAACATCAATCCACAAGATCATTATTCTCTTAAGGCCTCCTATCCATGTTTATTTGAGCACCCAGTCCAAAGTTAAGGGTTACCCTCACAGGGGTTAATAGACATTCTAATAAAAAGTCACTCCAAAATGCCAATGCTCCTGGCTGCTCCAGCTTCCCAGCAGGAACAGGTCCGGGCCTCACACGCTCTGTTTCCCCGGCTCCAGTAGCCGCAGGTCTAGGCCCCACACTCCTTGTGTGCCCCCTGTCTACCCTTAGATGCCCATGGTCTCCTACTAGGTCTGAAGCTGTCTCCACTCTGTCAACAGCCCTGACACAATGGTCTGAGCTCCTTTTGTGGAGACACACCTGCAAACAGGTGCTAACCATGTAGTGGACCCTGGAGGAATAGGGAGGCCCACCCAATTCCATCCTCCCTATCCCAGAATCTGGGAGCCCTTTAAGATAACAATAAAACAAAACACTCCAAACACTCTAGACCAAATGGTCCATTCCCACAGTGACATGCTCATGCTGAATATATATTTTTCTGTGTCTTCTGCAATCTTTACTAGGGATGAGCGGTATATGATATATTGTTATAGTGAGCTCCTTCTCGCCGGCGAATGGGGCGGGTCGCATACCCCTACTGCTCACCGGCTAGTAGGAATGTGAACACACATGTGTTTCTCCAGGGTGGACAGTTCGGCCATCACTAGTGAATACCCGAGCAAACATTCCCAAAATATTACAAATTCTCGAATATTCATAGAATATATTCAAATTTCTAATATTCTTGCTCATCACTAATGATTACTATATAAAATACACAAATCACAGCTAAAATAAATTTTCTTCTGCCTAAATTTTACAAATACTTCCTGTTCGGTTCTGGAATTACAGTGACAATCCTTTTCAGATAAATTTACAAGCTAAACCCGTGTATTCATCCTGTTGTAACCCTTTGGAAAACATGGCAAATAAGGATTTGGAATCCAAACAAAACTGTGTTCAGCTGCTCTAAACTTATTAAAGATTTGTGCCTGCGCGTTGCGTGTGCCAGCGATGGACATCCATGTAGACAATCAAACAACACAGTGAAAATCAAAGGCTGAGGAAACAAAGATTTAATGTGACTTCATATAACCGAGGATTACAGCCATGAATCACCTTACTCCCGTCTAGATTTGTTCAGCCATATGTGATTTATGCTTCCTAAGCCGGTATAATGATGAAGAATCGTATTTTATTAACATGGCTAAATATAGAAGCTGCGCACGACCTTATATAAACTGAAAATAGCACTTGCCAATGCAAGCTTAAGCTCAAATCCCTCTTTAACCTTTTTATAGGCATTGTCAGACAGCTTGAAAGAAGAAAAACCCATGGATTTCTGAGGCCAGTAAACAGAATTCATTTGACATCGGTATTCAAAAGACAAAATTTTCTACTATATAAGCTTTTTTTTTAATTTGAGGAATTTCCTTTACATTATATTATGATACATTTTAATAAAGCCAAATCGATCAATTCACAGACTGTTTATTATTGTTATTTTTTACCAGCCAAAAATGTACCGTATTTTTCCGACTATAAGACGCACCCAGTTTTTAGAGAAGGAAAACCAGGAAACAAATATTTGATATATAAAAGTGTTCACATCAATTGGGTTAATGTACTATTAAATGAATGTAATATCAGGTTCAGCCAGTAGATGTCACTAGCAGCAGTACACACACACAGCACATGACATCAGCTCTTCACTGATCAGGAGGAGGGGGGCCGGGCTTTACAGTGTTCTTTCCTCTCCTCTGCTCTCCGGTTGGCTGTTCCTGTGTCTGTGGGAGCTGCAGTGATTGCAGTTTCCTCGGGAACGGAGAGGGATAGGTGACAGTTCATCTATCTCTCTCTTCATTGCTTATGCCAGCAGGGCTCTGGGCTCTGTTGGCATAAGCAATTATACAGCTTAGATAGGAGATCCAGCCATGGGCAGATCTCACATTTGACAGCTTCCCGACTAATCTCCTTGCCAGGAGGGCTGGTAAGGAGCCAAAGCGTGACCACTGGCATTCGGACCATAAGATGCCAATTTGGGGGTGCGTTTTATGGCCCGAAAGATACAGTAATATAATGCAGTTTACTATTGGTGATAGCTGTACTGTCCACAAGGCGGACAGTTTGGCTGCGAACATAATATGTTTGCTTTTCTTATCCCGGTGAACTGTACGGGTGTTCGACCCACCCTGTTCACTGGCGGGAAGAAGGTGACTATTCTTCCGCTGGACAGATCAGGAGCAGAAAGATCCGGCCAGTGGAAGAATTCTTTCACCATAGACCGGGTAGAGAAGATCTTAAACCGTCAGTGATGTCATGTCCGAATATTGAAACCGGGAACTGTACCTTCCAAGTACCGGAAGTGACGTCAGTGGCGTCACTTCTGTTTTTTTCTAGTCAAATTCCCCATGAACAGGAGGGGAATTAGAATCTTCCTGCGAACAGCCTGTTTGCGGGCGGACCTGGCCGAAGTTCGGCCATCATTATTTACTAGATGTCCGGTAACTCACATCCACCAATTCAGCCACATCTACCTGATAAATGCCTTGTAATGGATTGAAGACTACCTTCCAAAGTTACATAACTGTGAAACCAAGACCTGGAAACTAAAAGCCCGAGACACGTTAACCATTATGGTAGTAAGCAGTGACAAGGAATAGTGGTTTCCTACATTTCATATTAATCTCATCTCACATTTCATATCAGATCTTCTTGTTAAGGTAAAAAAACTGAATCTACCATTGAAAATAAAATATTATTTTGTTATTAACACAGAAGAGTGGTAGTAGAAGAAGACCGAGTGGTCCATCACTTGACTTACCAATGTAGTTCTTTACAAAGGGCTGGTTGTAACTCAAGTTGGTTGTAAGTCAAAACTATTTGTCCCATAGGGAATAGTGAAGTTCCCCATATTGTATTCTGAACCTCCTAAAGTTCCCATTACTTTTGATAATAACAACCTTTATATAAAATGTGTAATTATCCAAGAAACATCAAAAATATTCCTGGTGTTCTCACCAAAAAGTTATGATGTGTCCGGCCTACTAGAAACAAACATTAATGTAATCACCATTCAAGTTGACATGTTTGACTTTCAGGAAAAGAGGATGACACGGAAGGTGGTTATCCTTGGAGGGAGGGTCCCCTTTCCATAAGAACAGCAGGAATCTAGGGGTGTCCTTTCTTTCTCTGCTTGGAAGAGTCTGTAGACTTTTGTAGTTGGTGTGATGATACATTATAACACGCTGGACTAATAAGTGAGAGGTCAAATGGTCGTCACTCTTATATTTCTTCACAACTTCCTTCTTTTCAGGTGTGATGCTTTCTTTACTGTCTCTTTCTTCCTTCCTTCTGTCTTTTCTAGATATTTCTGGGCCATTTTGTTGTGTGAAACGTCCTCAAACATGCATATCTGGGCTCAGAGTTTAGAAAACAAATGTTTCTCCGACATCCCAGGTCTCTGTTTACAACCGTACACTTTAGTTGTAAATTAAAACAAAAATTTGGGTTTGCAACTTAACCTCCCTAGCACACTGCTGAGGTACAGATTTCTGTACCAAAAGTGCACCATAGACTTTTAATAGATTTTCTTTTTTTTGTAAAAAAAATTTTTATTTAAAGTATAATTTGAATTTTGTTTGTTTCCTGTAAATAATAAAAATTGTAATTAAATGTAAATGTGTTGTGTTTTTTTACTTTAAATTGTAATGGTGAAGTAATCACTGTACCCAGGAGGGAGCCAGGACCTGCAGAAAACTGTATTCATTGAGGTTTAAATTTAAAAAAACTCCCGCCGCCTCCCGGTGTGACGTCATTACATACGTTACACCAGGGGGAAGGGATCTGCTTCCATCCAGGAAGCATTAGAGAGCTGATCAGGGCCACTGCGGATGCTTGGACAGGCGAGTGAGCACCACAGGGCTCCGATCAGCGCTGGACGAGCTGACTTTCAGCAAGTCAGCGCTGGACGAGCTGGACCCGTCACAACCGCTAGGGAGGTTAAGTTGGTTTTCAGACAAGATAACTCAAGGGTCCACTGTATATATTATCAGGGGTGCACATAACTTGTTTAGTAAGCTCCTCAGATGAGTGCCAGGAGATGGTGTTTGGTACTTACCCCATATGTAGGGTGGTCTTTGTTACTGTCATCTGCATAGTAGATTCTGCTGCAGATGGATCTCCCTGTTCCCTAATGATCCTCCGATTACCTGTCTCCATCCACAGGTCACCAGCTGGCTTTGGGTCACATGTAACTCTCACAGTACAACATGTTTGAACCCCCAGATCTCATACCTCAGTAGTACAACCCTGAAATTTTCTGACTTAGTAACTAACCCCTGAGACTACCTTCAGGCCAAATGTCAACCTTTCATGGTCATATTTCAACTGTCACACAGTGCTTTTCTCTTGTCAGATATGCCTACTGTGACATTTAACCCCCAGATCTCCAACACCCTTAGAAGTCCAATATTTTTTTTTTATTATTAATAATTTACATTCCCAGTGTCACCCCCCCCCCCTAACTGCAACCTTTCATAGTTATTCATGTTTCCCTTCAGTTATCCAAGTGACACAAATTGTATACATGTAACATTTAGCTGCGGCCGCCCAGACATGGAGTGCCTCCAAGTTGTTAGTACGCATATGAGCTGTGTAACAATAATGCAGGTACGCAGAGCTAGTTTTTGACCCTATAGCAGAATACCACATATGTGCACCCCTGTGTATTATATATCCATGTGTATATATATATATATATATATATATATATATATATATATATAATTTTAACCTTTTTGTCTTGATAAAGATCTATGTTTGTGAAACATATATTCAAATTAAGTCATTGTTTACAAATCTACTACCTCTATTGGAATTCAGTTCCAAAAGCCAAGCACCCTTATGGTAGAATATCCCTCTTCCACTGTTTAACTTCGCATTAAAATCACCCAGTGCCTTTAAAGCCATCCTTTATTTTGAGATCTGGATTCAGCCGTCCCTCTTACTAAGCGTAAGATATAATGATGAGCTCTTCAAAGCTGAGCAATGTGCAAGTCGGTGAATGAGAAAATTACTATGAGATTTTTCTCTGAGCTGTCAAGTGTATTTTACTGCATGATTAATTGGCAATGATCTGGGTAGGCCTGTGGTCCTGCTGAAAGGCTTGCCCCCTGACATGCACCTGCCACCGAACAACTGATTATGAGGAGCCCGGGCCCCAGCCTTCCCTTCTTGCAGCTGTTAAATTGATGTAAGAAAATATCCCCTACGTGTATCATAGGCATCGGAATCTTATCTATTCTACAAATCGAACAGGGAATTGTGAATCACTAATACTTTATGCTTAATCGTATGAGGAACTCAAGCTGATGAATAAGCCGTGGTAAGACTTTACATTGTAATGTTGGATACACAGGAACCAATTTTATGGTTTCATTAAAGCAGGGTACAGACGGCTCGATATTCCAGCCGTCCAAAGTACCCTGCAGCAGCGTGATGACGTCTTCACTCTGCTGTCAGATATCGGCTGGCTGGGGAGAGACGGCTCTGCTCTCTCCGCAGCTCAGCTGAAGATTTGCTTCTCAAAAAACAGCGGGGGCGCAGATTATATGGGTCAGATAGATGGCCATGAGTGTGCACGGCGCTCCAAACGTCCATTGATTTGACCCATATCTCCACATCTGTACCCTGCTTAAGTTGAGCGCCCATGAATAGCAAAGCAACAGGTTCAATAAAAAGTGTACATCTACCATGTTATCTAATATTATTTATAAACCTGTAGCTTCTATAAAATGATTCCCCTTAACCTGCTATGGTGAACCTATGGCATGTGTACCCAAGAGGGCACGCAAAGCCTTCTTTGTTGGCACATGAAGTCGGTAGGGCATTCACGAGAGTTGACTTGTCATCTATCTGTGTACACACCAGTCCACATGCACACAGAGAGTGAAGATCTGACTAGTGTTTTGATCTTGAATATTCGAATTGTGAATATATTCTGCGAATATCCCCTATTATAGAATTTTGCGAATGTGATGGTGGATATTTGCAATGTTAAATATTCACAATATTATGCATTGGGATGCTTATGGTCATACGTTGCGTTTTTATATTCGCAATGTGAAAATAAATACCACATGCGACCATTCATTTTGAAGGTTAATAAAACGATGGCGATTATAATTGCGAACATATTTTTGCAATTCCACTGTAGGGCAAGGGAACTATTTGAATATAATATTAGTCCTACCAGCAGCACAGAAGCACTCCCACCATCGCCCCCACTCAGTAAGCCACATGTCCTAAAATCCCTGCGTTGAATCAAGCATGAAGATATTGTGTAAAATAAGCCCCCCATACACCTTTAGATCGATCCATACAATTACAATAAGATCTACAAACAACTGTGTAGTATAGTGGCCTCCCTGATAGAATACATAGTGATGGGGAAGTTAAGAAAGGTCCTTATATTAAATGCTTTTGGCAGAACAAAATCTGATTGTACAGAAATTGTATGAAAAGATTGTAAGGTGTATGGGGGCCTTAACTGAACTTCTCATCTGCATTATACTGATTAAGAAGCTGAAAATCAGAACAACTAGACGAGTAAGACTTTTTTGGAACCGGGACAGCAATGGCAGCTTAGGTCCACCTTAATAAAATAGGCAAATACAGGGGCACCATCTAGCTTAATAAAAAGCCAAAAATCGAAGATTGTGGAATTGGCTGCTTTTTTGTCAGATCAGCACCTCCTTTGACCTCTTTGGTGGAATGAATGATGCTGGGCATATATGGACTTAGGACATTTACCTACCAGTTGGCCATTAGTGGTAAATGAATGTTGGGAAAAAAAAGCATCCAGGTTAGAGTCGGACAGACATCACTGAAGAATGCAGTTTCTTGTCCGGCTTTGGTATTGCATCCCGATTGTGGCTCAGGGTGGCCTGGAAATCTACCCTGAGCAACACTTAGGAATGCCACCAGCGAGGCTAAGGCCTAGTCCCACTGGGTGTCATGGATGCAAATGGGGGGCTTAGCAGACCTGTGGCCTGGGTTAGGGCATGGTAATTAGTGAACCCATTTAAACCTACAGACAGAACAAGTGCAGTATTGTTTTGTATGCGTCTCTCGACATGTCCATTAACATGATGCAACATTGTCACGGTGGGTGACACCAGAGCTGAGGTGACACCAGTGAATCAAGGGTGTGGACCCACTGGACCAACTTGCACGTTTGGCAGGGGTGCAATCCAGTGCGCAGAGTCTAAGGGACTACCTGGTATTCACCAGAGCTCCCCGCGAAGCGAGTTGGGTTTGGCTGCAGGTAATCCCCAGGTTGCGATCCCTAGAAAGCACCCGTGCAAGATGGCTTGCTGAATCAATACGCAGTACAATATGTTCAAGAGTGAGGGAAGTCCAATAAACAAGCCTGGGGTCAGAAGCCGTGGAGTCAGAAGAGATACCGGGATGCAGTGCCAAGGATTAAGACCAATGGTTTCTTGAGCTGGAAGCAACTCCCGTGGACACAGATCCACCAGTCTTGCTGTGATCTGTGACAAGCATATTGTATGCATATATGAACCTTCCCCATGCCAAGGCTGAAGACTGGGCTAAGGAATTAAAAAGGAAATTAATAATACGCTGCCTATAATTTTTTTTTAACCCTGGAATAACTTTTTCAACTAAACCTTTTTAGACTGAAATATTCCCATGCCTCTTCCAGGTCTAATAAGCCAACATTACCCAAAGATTTCATGTAATCAATATAAATTTGCTTTGAAATGTTGTTTATGTGGATCCCTTATTGGGTTACCTAGTTAAACGATAGTGACAATTCTACAGCCCTGACATGAAGCCCATAAATGCAGATTACACTATTGGACTCGTCACCATTGTCCCCGATAACATTGTTACACGGCTGCATGTTGCTATTATGTTCGTTGATGTATTTTAGCATGTTTATCCCTGTATTGTTTTCTGTAATGACCCGCTTGTCATCCATCATGGTAGTGTTAGAACTTCCTTGGTAATATTATTTAAGACTTGAGAATCATCTATTTGCCAGTGAAAATATGTCAGAGATTAATGGGACAGCCCATCGTCATTAGTCAAAGGGACATGGATAATTGGTTTAGAGGAGTAACGACACAGCACGAGAGCCGGGCCGATGCCAAACTAGCGGGGTGGGGGGAGAAAATAAAATATACATGGTCATTCCGAAGGCGAAGATTTCAGGTTAACATGTAATGATGCTATTTTGTGCATGTTTGAAGCTGTCATCTTTGTGTATGGAGTAGTCCCCAGCTCAGGTTTCGGTGGTTATGGTGCGTTATGGGATTGTACTTGCCCTAGCATGGACATGTTTTTACAGCTTTGGAGTGGATGGTAGCTATATGGCTTACTGCCAAAAATTGGCAATGTGTCTACTAGTTCTTTGTGCAGATAAATGAGCATAAAAATGTTAATACTTTAAGTCGCAGACAAAAAAAAAAAAAAGGGGTTTTGCCAACCACAAGGTGCACTTTGAAGGTTCAAAGACCCTCTTGTAACTTTACAGCTGATGGGTACGTTCAATATGGTTCAGGGATAATGAAAAAATTGGCCAAAATCTTAAGCTAGCCATACACGTGTCGGATTCCATGGCCAATTGATCACTCACCCGATCGATTCCGGCGATCTCAGCGGGAATCGGAGCTCCGATCAATCAGCCAATTAAGAGTATGCGATCGCTGCATACCACCTTGTCCCACGGATTCCTGGACGATTCCGTGTCCGATCACTTACTTCCCAAATGGCAACTCCCCCTGATCTGGGCAGAATCGGATCAGAAAGACCAACATGTTGGTTCTCTGTCGGATCCGATTCTGGGCCCCCGATCAATCGGACGCGAACGATCGGACAAGGTGGGCTGCACGCGATTCCGGCACGATCGTTTGGCGTGCACGCGCCCGGAATCGATCGTGCCGGAATCCGGTGGGAATCCGACACGTGTATGGGGGCCTTTACAGTCAATTACAGATGGGGCCATTTCGACTTTTCGGCGAAAAAGTTGAAAATCAACCCAAATTTAAGGCTAATTTCGAAATTGATTGACTTTTACATTGAAATTTCTCAGACGAAAATTAGCACGAAGAGTCCAAAAATTGTGATCTAATCAAAACTAGTCGATTCAAATTTATTTTATTTCTATCAGCTCTCTTATGGCTCACTTCTGGTTCCCCTTCTCCTCATAGTGTAGAACCTCAAGCCTTTTCCCATGACAGCATGTACATGAAAATGTCCCCTGAAATGGCCACTAAAGCCTGCCATACACCCACCGAGCGGTGTTCGATTTTGCCGCCGGCCGATGGGTGTGCGCGCTCACCCCAGTCAGTGAGCCGCAAAATCTTCCGCCGATCGGGGGTTGCCCACATGGGGCGACAGGGAATGGCATCGGTCAGCATCGGCCACAGAACGGACATGTCTGATGTTTTCTGGCCGATGCCGGCCGATGCCATTAACTTCAATGAAGACCGGCATCTTCATTGAAGCTAACGGCCGGCACGCAAAGGGTGCCCGCCGATGCGTACAGCTCGGGAATGCAGCGTGATGATGTCATCACGCTGCATTTCAGAGCTGATCTCTCCTGCTCTGTCGGCCCCCACTTGGTGTGTGTGTGGGGGGGCCTTAATGATAGGCTTAGGGGACATATTGCATGTGAGTGTAAAGCTTTACTACCGGGCTCCACTCCGCAGGGGTTGCTATCATCATCTGTCGTAATTATAGAGAATGTTTAATGCCCTTATGCACAACTAAAGTCAATTAACAAAAAAAATTGTACTTACCACTGAGCAGTCACAATATTGGAGACCAAAATGCCTAAAAATATCCAATATCCAAAAAGCCTACAAATATACCTGATTCCCTATTCTTACCTGCTCTGCTATTTTCTTGGGCAGTCACAATGTTAAATCCTCTGTAGATGCCAGTCTTGCAGATGGATATGATATGACAGGTGCAATCTGGGTGGCTCTCTTTACACATTACTCTCCCTTCTAAGTTCCCGTCCCACGCATCATCTGCACTCCCCCTAATTCCTAAGTGAGCCTGCTACTAAATAGGAGGAAGGGGAGGTAAACCTCACAATACCAGAAGTGATGTATGTGACGTCACTTCTGGTATTTTGGAATGCGTAAGTATCACTCAGCACTTGTTTGTTCTGAAAACTGTAAGTGACATCGGTGCGGTCACTTCTTGTCATTATTCACTTAATCAGTAAGTAATCAGTGACAAGTGTGAATTAGAGCCTGTGTGACAAAGGCCATGTGGCCTGATTGGATAGGATTGGATAGGACTTTTTGGTAAACAGGAGTCATAACAGAAGATGTGCCAAAAATACCCAGAAGAGGGCGCAGGGCAACAGAAGCCACATCAGGGGTTATTCCTGCTACTACCAGCAGAGGGAGCCGATCTATAGGTCATTGTCCTTTGTGGTTTGGGAACATGAACAGGAGGATCACAGGGAGAGGTGTCCTTCAGTAGTCACAGATCTCTAAGCTGTATTATGATCTGTCACAATAAAAGAGATATGAAATGTTTTGGATCAGTATGAAAGGATAAATAAATACACAAACCAAAAAAAAAAAATCACACAAGAAAACACAAAATCTGTGCATCTCTCCACTCGTTGGTATAATTACCTACTTTTGGACAAGTATGACTAAGCCGACACAGAAAATATTTTTTTTTCCTCATTCCCATTCACCTCGGGGTAAACTGCTATCCCGTCGCTAAAAGAAAAAGATAAGAGAGACAGCTTGGATGCTGGAGGGTGGTAGGCAGTCAAGCAGGTTGGAATTTTCACTCCGTACAACACCCGGTAAGATTTATGTATTGTAACCTGTAAAATATCTTTACATTGTTAATTTCCTTTCCTCTGACCATACTCCATCCTCAGCGTTCCACCAGGTCCCACCCAATCTAAATAAATCTATCCACAGACTTTCCTAATCAGATTCAGCAAGTTCAATCTGATAGAAAACCTTAAGCGAATGAATTTGGCATGGAAGACAAAACAGGGTCCGTATCTTTTGTTATTATTAAATTATTGAATGTAATTATGTAACAACAAAGCAGACTTCTTCTGCCACCAAACATGCAGAGCAGCTCCTGATCCTCGGCCAAGAAATTGTGTTTAGTTGAATTTTTGTAAATTATTTAGAAACAAGTCTTAAAAAATGCATTTATAATCTACGGCAATAAGTTAATTTGCTAACTTCAGATGATACCTTCCTCAACTGTTTTCATTTCTCAACTTTATTTGAAATTGAAAATCTTAAGGAAGCTGGCCATACACCTTTAGATCTGTCAGATTTCCTTCAGTTCTACCAACAACTATGTAGTGCCGGTTCCTCTGCGATTGAGCACAGGTAGACTTGATGGTTTAGAAAGTCCCTCATATTACATGGCTTTGGTAAAACAAAAGGAGACCTAAAGGAAATCTAAAGGTGTATGGGGACCCTTATGCTGGCCATACACATACCGATAAGCGGCCGGATTTTAATCTGACCGACTGGCGTGCGCGCTCTCGCCGTCGGTCAGGTTAAAATCCGGCCGTTTATCGGCATGTCCCCACATGGGGCGACAGATGCCTGTCGCCCCACTTCTCGGCCGGCCAGAGATCCGACATGTCGGAAAATCTGAGCCGATGGGAGCCGATTGTCATAAGCAGCAATGAAGACGGCGTCTCCATCGCTGCTTATGATTGTGGGGCCCCAGAATGCAATGGGAGGCTAACGTGATGACGTCATCACGTTAGCCTCCCGGAGCGACATCGGGGGTAGTCTGCCTGCACACATCGGCGTGTGTATGGCAGGCATTACTTGGCTTTCGGACCAATCATCTTAATCTGGAATTTCAATGTCAAAGAGACTTAAATGGTGGGCAAAAATGTATGATAATTACTCTTCAAGGGGTCACAAATACTTTATTATTCTTTAAATAAAATGAAACACTATTGTACAGAAAGTTTTGAGGCCGACTACAGAGGGCCAAAACGCGCAAGAGTGTTAATGGCATAAGGGGGTACTCTTTGTGACAAGATTCCAACTCAGTTTTTACCCACATATGTAACCCTTTGTGTATGTTTTACTTAATTTATGGTGAAGGTGTATCTACTGTTCTTAATATGTAACCTAATCTAAAGTATGTATGGTCCATCCAGCATGTAGCATGTAGTAAATATCACTGCTATGTAGTGCTGGGTCCTCCATGATAGAATACATAAGTACTCTACACTGCTGTGTGCTGGGGGTCCCCTCCCTATCGAATACATATGATTGGAAGGTCTTATCACTCTATGTGGTGCCGGGTCCCCTCCCTGCTAGAATACATAGTGATTGAAGGTATATCACTGCTATGTAGTGCTGGGTCCTCCCGGATAGAATACATAGTGATGGAAGTATATATCACTGCTATGTGTGCTGGGTCCTCCCTGATAGAATACATGTGATTCGGAAGGATATATCCTGCTATGTAGTGCCGTGTCCTCCTGCCCTATAGAATACTAGTGCTTGGAAGTATATATCACTGCTATGTGTGCCGGTCCCCTCCTGATAAAACTAGTGGTTGAAGGTATATATCACTGCTATGTAGTGCTGGGTCCTCCCTGATAGAATACATAGTGATTGAAGGTATATATCACTCATGTAGTGTCGTGTCCTCCCTGATAGAATACTAGTGATTGGAAGGTTATATCATGCCTATGTAGTGCTGGGTTCCTCCCTGATAGAATACTAGTGATTGGAATTATATATCCCTCTATGTAGTGCTGGTCTCCCTGATTAAATACATAGTGATTGGAAGGTATTATCAACTACTATGTGTGCCGGATTCCTCCTTCTAGAATACATAAGTGATTGGGTAAGTATATCTCACTACTATGTAGTGCTGGGGGGGTGTCCTCCCCTGATAGGAATACCAACATGTCAAATCACTTTTCAATAGATTTTCTGTTCAATATAGATCACTTACGGGCAATCATACTATCTAGGCCGGAACTGATTCCTGTTCAATAAGCGGAACGATTTTGGTCCATCACAGGAATATCAAACTGCCTGTGGCAAATGATTTAGGAATCTCTTATATGTTTCCAGAGAACAGCAGGTAAGTATATCGTGAAGCGCTAAGCAACCATTGTTTGAGCCGAGAGGTAAGTCAAAGTTTGATTTCATATATATATATTTAAAAATTATTATTCATAATTTTTTAAGTATACATTCGTGTTAAATACAACAGCATTCGTTATGCATCTTACGTGTTATACATGTGTATTACTGGCTTTGGCATTTCCTATTGAGCTGCAAAATGACACAGTTGGAGCCTCATTCAGTTTATTGGATGAAACCACTGAGACTCACAAAGACAGAGTAAAAGGAAAAGCAGTCACCGCTGTGGTATACCAGATCTAATGGGGCATTCCGTGCCCGTCCTGGTATTTACCATGTGCTCCTCCTGAGTCTTTTATTGAACTATATATATATATATATAGAAGTAGATAGGATGTGAATGAAGCATTGAGCTAGAAGCACACTCAGTGCAGAATGGAAACTGCAGCGATGGGTTGTCGTGATGTGGCAGTTTATGGTTCTCCATGTAGTAGAGAATAATCCCTATAGATATATAGAAGCAACAACTTGGTGTCATTTGTTTAAATAACCATGGTACAAAATTTGGCACATTTATTTACTAACAGATTTATTTTGCAAGCCAGAAATTAAAAATGAAAACACACAAACTGGCGCTATGGGTGGGCCATTGGGGGCCAGGCCTACCCAGTCAGGTTTGCATTCCTGCTCGATAAGGGCCCCTTACCTATGCAGCCGCCTGTCCAAGACATAGGAGTGCCACCCTGATTGATTGACCGCCATGCCTGCCTACTCCTGGTGCTCTGCTTTTGGACCATTGAAGTAAGAGTAACTTGCTGGGTAAATATTGAATTTGTACAAGCAGGTCGAAGGTTTACCAGTTCCTGTCTACCTATTGCAACTCCATGTTTTGTTAAATCTTTTCAACATATTGTAGGAACTAGTAAAAAGTTAAGGAAGGCATGATGTATGAAGGTATTGTACTGGTGTATTCTAGGCGAATATGATGTTAGCCTGGTTTCCTTTAGCAGAGGTGTTGTACCATTAGTCAGACTGGGATTTACTGAGGAATGCTGGTATATCTAAAGTATCATATGACATGATGTAGAATAAGCTCTATAGGAAGCCATTGTTGTGTGCCAAGTCATAGAATAAAATACCCTGTTTCTCTCCTGAGCTATTTGGTCATGGTAAGCCAAGAAGGTTGCCTGTTCTGACAAGAGTCATGGTCAAGGTTTTGGCTTCCATAGGGAACTTGAGATTTGCAAATTGACATGCTTTAGGTTTGTGGCGCTCTATAGATGCGGTCAAGATAAGGCGTTTAGAGAGCACAAACAATCGACCGATGTTAGACTGACAGTCAATATTTAAGACACACAAGGCGATCAAATTAATTAATTAATTAATTAATTAATTGTGAAAAAGTAGACTCGTGTATCTTAACAAAGCAAGTCTACAGAAATGGAAGAGCACTCTATTATTGGTTTCAGTCATAGTAAAGGTCCCTTTGGTGTCATAAAGAAGGATCCCTTACATTAGTGTTAGTTGGAGAAGGTTTGACTTTTTACATTAGTGTAACAGGTAGAAGGGCCCACTATTATTGGGTTCAGTAAGAAAGGTGCCACTTTTGCAAAAAATGGTTCTACTGGAATGATTATGGCCCCTAACTCTTTTGTTTTATAACTATTTATTAAATCTATTATCCTTTGTACTGTTTAAAACCCAAAGAAAGCTGTGAGGACCCCAGCTATACCGGTCCTTGCCTGCTGGTGGCACTCTGCTTGCCCTTCCATGGGTTGGTCCCACAGTCACCAGCAGGTGGCTCCCTGCAAGCGTGGGCTGGGTGGAGCACACCTGCTTTAGGGCAATATACAGGGAGTGCAGAATTATTAGGCAAATTAGTATTTTGACCACATCATCCTC
>CM070032.1:10393737-10407115 GCA_036250615.1 Ptychadena robeensis
ATGAAGGCTCCTCTATAATGGGGGCTATAGAAAGGCTCCTCTATAATGGGAGTTGTATGAAAGCTCCTCTATAATAGGGGTTATATGAAGGCTCGTGGACATAAAAAAAAAAAAGGATTGAACCATCACTAGTACCAAGCCCATGTTCCTGTACATTAGCAATCAATAGCTATAAAACATATAAAACATGGAAAGACCTTGAACACCTCCACCATATGTCATAGTGTATATATTCTGATGATCTTCGACTCCTGCGGTTTCTTTTTCAGTTTTTGTTGGGTTTTATTGTTTTATTAGCAGTATGTTTAGTGATATTCTTTCCTGGTCGGTACGGTGTTGTTTTCATGCTGCTGTTTTGCAATCTTTAACTCAGCAATTCCGAGGTAAACCATCCCGAACCCCTCCGCAGCAGAACATTACTTGTCATTTCAATCTTTCCCCATCGCAAGTGTATCAAAAGCGGCATCTTGTGCATTCGTACATCACAGTGTGAGATCTTTGTGTCAGATAAGGCTAAAGCGCTAGGAGATATTTAGTAATCAAAGATCAAGAAAGACACTTCTATCCATCCTTCTTTCCTTTCACTCTTCCTGTCTTCCTTTTCAGAAGCCATTTTGAACCAGAAATATGTGTTATTTTCCAAGTATAAACTGTACATTCTGATCAAACATTCAGAGACATTCAGATGTGTTGTAGGACTGGTTGATGTATACAATGCTGTCATTATATATGGCCAAAGGTATATGGAAATTCATCCACAGTTAATACTGCATAATTGAAGGACAAGTTAGACAAAGTAGAGTATATTAAAATTCGTGACAAGTCAATTTGCAAATTCGAGATCTCCTGTCCATTACATTGGCATTTGTAATGTGATTTATTGCAAAAACAATGTGTGTTGTCACAGCGACATCTAGTGGCAGAATGTGAAATTACAGCTGCCGTGTTATCTTCTGAAACAACAAAGTTTAAAAGTTATCCTTTGCGGGTTTTGGTACAGAACTTACAAGAGCGCTAGGGAGGTTTGGATAGCTCAGAGTTTACTTGCCTGTTGGGCAAGTGGCCTATCTCTAGGAGTGGAGTGTTCACATCAGACTGCATGGGGGCAGCCAGAGAGTCCAATAGCCCAAAGCTTTATCAGAAGACCCAGCTGCTTTAGGTACCAGTTCCTGCATCTGAGATCCAATGTCCTGCCCAAGCCTGTCGATCCTGTGTGTGAAGCTATGTAATCTCCGGTATTGGATAGCCAAGTAGTGGTTATTCACCACCTTGTTATATCTGACCAGGGCTTTAGGGTTCAGCTCATTACCCTCCATTTCTTTTGACCTGTTTTTAGCCATTTTTGCATTTGTTGTGCTAAAGTTATTACCGGTAAATATTCTTTGCTTCGCCACCAAGCTTCTTGTCATTCAGCTTATTTCCTGACCTATAACTAGGGATGGTCGAAAAATTCGCAGTGCGAATTTTTAAGTAGAAAATTCGACTTTTTCGCCCAAAATTCGCATAGTCAAATTTTGATGGGGTTATTTCGACTTTCCGCCGAGAAAGTCGAAAATCAGCCTGATATTTCGACTGAAATCGAAATTTCAACTTAAAAAATAACTTTGCTTTTGATTTGCCATGCCGCTATTTCGTGTGCGATTTTATTAAAAATTTTCGCATTAGCAAATTTTTGGCTTTATGCGAATTTATGAGTGTTTTATGCAAATGTTTTGCTTTATGCAAATTTTCGACTTCGACTAGAAAAAAGTCGAAATTTCGCAGTCGAATCGAAATTCGATTGGGAAACTCGAAATTTAAGTAGAATCTAATTTTATTCATTTTGACCATCTTTTTTTACCATAGTTTACTGCTTCTTGAATCAAAAGGATGGAGGGAGGTTAACTTGTATTCATTGAGTCATTGAGTTTTTCCAGAATTTTATCAAATTAAGTACCTCAGCCAGTGACGATACCAGAGCATCAGGAGCGCACCTCCATCTCAGAAGGACAGCATAGGTAGGTAGCCCTAATCTAGCAGGCACGCTAACCTGACTCTGGGGGCCTGGCACCCCCTGGCACGCCCATGGTGCCGACGCTTACCTCAGCTTATATTTGGGTCGGCTTTTACTTAAGTGTATATATTGTGAACTTGGGGGGTCCGGGGTTCACAGTCACCACACTGGAATTCACGGTCTTTTAAATCCACAAGGCTTTTTTTATGCCCAAAACAGATTAGCTTAACTACAGCCAAAACAACAAAAGTCTTTAGCAAAAGGCAAGAAAGTAAAGATACGTCTTACGTGGGGAGAGGGCTTCTCCCAAAACCACAGTTTATCTTCTCTTTCAGAGGGAAGCAGTCCTGCCTTGTCTGTCCTCCAGACAGTGTCCATTTCTCTTTCCCTGATTAGGTCAGGTGACCCGGTTATATCACTGGTGTGCAGCCAACACACAACCACACAGGTGCTGGGTGGGGGTGAATATGAGACCCTCCCAACCATCCTGCCTTTTTACAGTCCAGGTGCTGTCAGCAATCTAACAAATGTGCAGCCCACAGGCTGCCATTCAAATCCTGGACTGTGTCCATCCAGCACCCTAGGGGTTACCTAAAGGGGGACAAAGACCAAAAATGGGTGATACATATACCCCATTCAGGACCCATCCCTGGCATCCTGTACAATATATATATATGTTGAGTCCTAACAGATATTTTAGAGCAGAAATTAGAGATGGGCGAACATCGCCATTTACTGTCCGCGAACGGGCGGGTCGGACTTTTAAATAAGTCCGCCGTCCGCCCTGTTCGCGGACACATTCAAATTCCCCGCCTCTAGGCGGGGAATTGGAATCAGAAAAACCGGATGTGACGTCAGTGACGTCACATCCGGTCCTTGGACCGCAACCTGTAACGCATAGTTCCTGGTTACGGGCGCAGGATGTGACGTCACTGACGTCACTTCCTGCTCCAAGCCAGATTTTTCACTACAAGACCGGCTGCATGCCCGGTCTTGTAGTGAAAAGATTCTTCCTCCGGCACGATCTCGCAGGTTCTGATCCTGCCGGAGGAAGAATTTAGATCTTCTTCTCGTCGGCGAACGGGGCGGGTCGAACACCCGTACTGTCCGCCGGCGAGAGGATGGGCGAACATGCTCGTTCGCCGCCGAACTGTTCTCCGGCGAACAGTTCGGTCCATCCCTAGCAGAAATACACCCAGTCCTATATTCAGGGACTTTACTGTTTTTGTTGTGAAGTTTCCGCGTAAGGGAAAGACATAGCCCCCTACTGATACGACAAACATTTATATGTCAAGGAAATATAAAACTGCCTCTGCCTTATTCCTATGTTATTACCCGGTGTTTGAAACGATATCATACGGTTTCCAAATATAATTCCCGTCTGAAATAATGAGAATCATAACTTGCTTTTTGTGTAACGGAAAGAAAGATGCATTGAGCGCCGGGCTAATCTGTGTTCAGAGCGTGTTCCCATCATCCTAAATCATGTATAAAAGGAATTTGTTACTGAAAAGATCACCTTGTAATTATAAATGTTCCTTTCATTGCACGGCTCCCTCGGCTTCCTCGCACTTGACACATTCACCTACCACTGTTTCCCACCTGTCACTAATCACACAAACAGCATTATCTTCTGAACCATTAGGCATTCTGTAACTGCTTTATTTATTCCACCAGCCAGAAATAAAGTCTTCAAATATTAGAACACTATCAAAGTATCGAATGACATCTCCAAGGAGGGAAGTGAATTCAACCACTTACGGCTTACAGTATGCTAGCTTCAACGCCAACTTCCCCGCCGAGCTCCGGGAAGGTTTGGAGAATCTCAACCAATGCAGTTTATTCTTAATAGAAAAATTGTAATTCTAAATATATGAAATATCATTGGCTTACGTACCTGCCTTGTCCTTAGGGTGCACTCTATTATTTTTAATGTAACTATACTTGAATATAAACCTGACTGACTATGAGCCCGACTCCCCACTAGTGATTAGCATGAATATTCAAATCTCAAATTTTTATTACAAATATCAGGACTTCAAAAATTCGCTGATATCTGGAATATACTCAGGGGTGCACATAACTTTTTTAGTGAGCTCCTCAGATGAGTACCAGCAGATGGACCCCATATGTATTCCTCACTGTCCTCTGCATCACCCTCCATGTAGATGGACCTCCCTGTTCCTGATTGAGCCTTTGATTAGCTGTCTCCATCCACAGGTCACCAGCTGGCTTTGGGTCACATGTAACTCTCACAGTATAACACCATTTGAACCCCCAGATCTCATACCCCATAAGTACAACCCTAAACTTTCTTTATTAGTAACTAATCCCTGAGACTACCTGCAGTCTAAATGTCAACCTTTCATAGTCATATTCCAGCTGTCATATAGTGCTTTTCTCTTGTCTTGATTATACTCTTACATATGCCTATTCTGACTTTAACCCTCAGATCTCCAACACCCTTAAGGCCCCCACACACCTGTGAGGACGTCATCACGCTGCTCTCCAGAGCTGACAGCCTCGTTAGCTTCAATGAAGACGCCGGTCTTCATTGACAGCTGTACTTAGCTGTATATAGAGATGCATGTGGGGGGGAGCTGCTGACAAACACAGTAGAGACAAACCCTCCGCTGTATGTGATTTGGGAAAGCTGTAAGAGGCTGCCTGTGGCTGACGCACACAGCAGAGACAAACCCTCCACTGTATGTGATTTGGGAGAGCTGTAAGAGGCTGCCTGTGGCTGACTCACACAGCAGAGACAACCCCTCCACTGTATGTGATTTGGGAGAGCTGTAAGAGGCTGCCTGTGGCTGATTCACACAGCGGATACAAGCCCTCCATTTTATGTGCCATTGATTGCAGGTAAAAAAGCCATGCCCCGCAGAGGGTTTGTGTGTGGGCTGCCTGCAAACAGCTTCTCCAGCTCTCTGGACTCATCCAAGCCCAGTAGTCTCAGGAGATCGGATGAACAGATTCCAGCCAGACTATCCAGCCCCCTGGGATTCCCTCTTGGTCATCAAGACCTTCTCTCAATAAGACACACATAGGCTTTTCATCTGATTGTGGGGGAAGATTTGCGTTTTATGGAGCAAAAAATACAGAATTTTTCTAGCACTTGTAGTTTTTGTTTCATTTTTAAAGTCAAGATGAAATTTCGACTTTACTTTGAAGTGCATTTTTTTCAAAAACTACACATTATGATTGTCTTCATCCATTATCAATAACAATTTTGGTGACAATACCTTGTTCTGGGACAAGCTGAGTGAGTTGATGTTATTTGATAGTATGAGTTGTGTAGTTACATTCTGCATTGCAATAATATATGTGACATACATCTCTCCTCCCATACGTAAATAGCTGTTCATGGGTAAGTTGTTAGTGCCAGATTGTAAAATGTGTCTCTCTATAAGTTGGTCAGTGTGTTCAGGGAATGGGTACTGTTAGTGCTCATACAATTGAGATCTCTTTTTAAGCAGTGGCATTTTAGCAGTGGCCTGGAGAGAATAGAACAAACTCCATCCTCCTAAGATGCAGAGCTATTGTTCCCAGGATGTTTGGAACTAATATATATATATATATATCTGGACCATAAGATATAGATTTTACCCTATTAATTTTAAAAGGAAAAAAGTGCAAAAATTGCATAAGTTCCATTTGAAGTTGGGAATTGATTCTCATAAAGCCACATGGCAAAAATTTTTATATTTGCAAAGTCCCTGAAAATGTTATCATACCGATTAGATTGTAAGCCCGTCCGGGCAGGGTCCTCCTGTGTCAAACCTGTTCCTGTGTCTACTATACTATGTTGTGATGTAAATAAATGATAATAATAATATCATAACCAAAAGAGTTGAGGGGTCTGGGGGAACCTGTGGGAACATAACCTAAGGGAAAACTTTAAAATCCTGATTACTTTTTTACACTGTCAATGTGGAAGCTTTTATTCATAGCTAGTGATTGCTGAACTTCGGGCAGGTCCGTCTGCAATCAGGGGAATTTGAATTGAAGAAAACGGAAGTAGAGTTCACTGATGTCACTTCCATGTACTCTATCCGGACGTGACGTCATTGACGTCTTTCCGGTTTTAGCCAGTTTCCTTTGACGAGAGACCAGTTTCTTTCTGTGGTCTCTCATCAAAGAATTCTTCCACTGGTCGTATCGTTCTGATCCTGATCCGGCCAGCGGAAGAATAGTCACCTTCTTTCCGTTGGTGAACAGGGCGGGTGGAACACCTAAGAAAAGCGAACATGTTATGTTCACGGTCCAACTGTCCACCTTGTGGACAGTTCGGCCATCACTATCCATAACTATCAGCATATTTCTGTGTTCTTCTTTAAGTTGCAGGACAGCATTCTTAATCTGCTGGGGATAACATTTTCCATTTAGAAAGGATTTCTTGAGTTACATTTTTAGGTCTTTGTCAAAGAGCTCTGTATTGGGTTTTACAGGGCAAAGGAGTCCAAGTTAATTTAGTTTTGCAATTAAAAAACAGAAAACATTTTGTTGATGGGTAAAACACAAAAGAATTCTTCCTCAGGGCACAGGTATTGTAATATACTCATTATGAGACTCATTTTTCCGATAAAACTTGAAACCAATAAAACTAATGGACATAATAATAGGCTTTAATAGCCCCTATAAAAAACAAATATCTACTAATAGAAAATTGAAGGATTTGCTAATGGACTCAGCGGTTCTGGTTTTTCAAAATAATATACTTGTCTTGTCTCTCTTGGATTTAATTTGTCCTTGACCTCATGTGCCTTGAGTCATATTAGGGACCTCTCGCTCTTGCTTTGTTTAATATAAAGTGATCAGTTTGACTTAAATAGTCTTAAGCTAGCCATACACGTGTCGATTCCTGAGCGATCGATTGACGATCCGATTGATTCCGGTAAAGTCACAGGCTTCGATCGATCGACCATACAAGTCTGTGCCTACCACCTTAGGCCACCGATTCCTGGACGATTCTGTTACCAGACGATCGATTCACAAATGTCAACGCCCCTTGATGTGTGCCCAATCGATCAGAAAACACCAACAGGTTGGTTCTCTGGCCGATCCAATTTTGGGGCCATGTCGATCGGTCGGGGTCGATCGGTCAAGGTGGGCTGCACTCGATTCCTCGTCGATCGATCGGAGTGCACGCGCCTGGTGATCGATTGGCCAGGAATCGAGTATGAAATCGACCTGTGTATGGCCACCTTTACATCTGAATTTTATTTGGTATAAAATAACGTTCTGAGGTTTAGGTTCCCCATAAAAAGCCCATCACCATCACTTACTTGAGGAACCTATGTCACGAAAATAAGGGATAAATGAAAATGATGGTTGGTTGAATGATTGAAATTGTCGATATTCTAATCATTTGATGCCCCCCTGTCCAAAATTACTTCAACTGAGAAAAATTGACCACCCCAGTGACTTTAACCTATGTGGCAGTCAGCCCCTAAAAATGTTAAAAATAGCGCAGTACGAGTGATCGCAGCAGAGTACACTGTACTCTGCTTGAATTTCCTGACCTCCCTCCGACCCTGTCCTTTGCTTTGTCATTGGTGTCCATTATAATGACGCACCTGCATTATAATGGTGACCCCTCCTCCCACCAACCCCTTCAGAATCATCGGTCCTAGGATCCCAGTGAATCGCCTCAGCTTTTCAAACCACAGGTCTGTTTTGATGATCCCAGTTAAATAAAACCAAACCGATTGTTCAGTATAAAAATTTAATAGAATGAGTATAGGGGTCTCCTGGGTCTCTTACCCATTCCTAAAGGATTAAACTAGAAAAATCAAAGAAACTGTTTTTAATAAAAATTTTGCCTTTCCACATACCGTATATACTTGTGTATAAGCCAAATTTTTCATCCAAAAAAAATGGGCAGAAAATGCTCCTCTCTTCTTATACTCAAGTCAGCCTACTGTCCACTCACCTCAGCTGAATTACCATGCTGAATTTCAGGCAGGCAGCTTCCCTCTTCACTGCATATCTTTGCTGAGCTCTCAGTGATTCCCGACTCACAGCTGATCGATGTAAACAAACTCCACACTGCCACCTGGTGGCCGGTTACTAGTTCAAATGCAATTCAATTCAAATAATAATAATAATCCTGTGTTCTCTTACATTTATTGAGGTTGTGAGGTTGTAATCCTGTTTGATTAATTAGTAGGGGCAATGGTGCTTTCTCTATATTTTCTATATATATTTTCTCATTTAGAAAACTCCACTATCTGACTTTGCATTTCCCACTGTCGGCTTATACTCGAGCAAATACGTTTTTCCAGTTTTTGTAGGCACCTCGGCTTATACTCGGGTCGGCCTATACTCGAGTATAGACGGTACCTACCTGCACAGTTGTAACAATGACCCCTGATGTTATCTCTTCACGGGTTATTGTCCCTCGAAGTCTCTGGCCCTGATGTTCTACAGGTCCCAGCCATACTTGCATTGCCATTGATACTTACATATAATAACTCGGCCAGGGCTGAGCAAGTGTATCGTATGTAAGAATCAACATTAATTAGTATTGCCGGAGTCATGGTTTGTTTGAATGTTATTCATTTTATTTCCTTAACATATCTGGTGTTTCATCTTTCTAATGATTGTTTTGTTTTCCAGTCCTGGGAGACCTCTATACTCATTACATAGGGTGGGTATAAGGTTTTATTTATTGTTATATATTTAATCATTTATTAATTATTAAATATAAAAAAAATTTAAGTGACTAAAGTAACATTTTTGTGGGAGAATTTCATAAATGTTTTTTAATTTACATCTAGAATATAATGCACAAGAAACGTCTGGGGGTGGAATGTAGAAATCACCATCCACAGTCCGGATGTCCTCTGAGGGCACAGAGGCTAGGGGACTTTAAAGGCCAACAGTTGTAAATAACGTAAATTAGCTTGTCATAAAAAAAAATAGCAGGTTTAATAGTCTTTAGACGAAAAATCATGAAAAAAGTATTTTACAAGTTGAGCATCCTAGATATACTGTTAACATGAATCGCTGCGCGTTCAAATCATCAATGAGATGTCTTCATCTATTTCCCAGACAATTAAAGGACCAAACAGCCTGAATTAGTTGAATCGCCCCAACGTACGTTTCGTTTACTTTAAAACTTCATCAGGAGGTAGAAGGTCAGGGAGGCAGAGTTAAATCTGCAGAGCGTTACAGCGACAATAAGGATGTAAACCAATGTAGGTGGTGTCAGCAGGGTTCAGAAAGGGATGGTAGAACGGGAAGCTCCCACCCTTTAGAGGACGGACCTCAACCACCATAGAGACAGTGAAAGGAAGGGCAGATTTAAAATGTGATGTCACATGCACCTTCATGGCACCACCTCTGGTAGTAGTGGTTGGAATGTGCTCTTCCTTCCTTCTTCTGCCCTAAGTAAGTTATTATGTTTTACTTCCCTTTTACCTATCTAGCATTATTTCTGAGTGTGGTGTAATATAATAATTAGCATAAGCAATCACCCCGAGCCACACTCGTTACTTACCTGTTCTAGAGGAGCCAGTGGTGTCCTGCAGTGATGTCCATCCAGCATATTTTTCCTAGATTCATGTCGAGGTATTGCAGAACAGGCATTGGCGTCCAAAGTCTTCACATCCCCCATGTTATCAATGATGTGGTTGAGTGGGGTAATATTTACAAATTTATGAGCCAAAGCTGATGTAATATTACAACCCCAGTATACATGACTGCTTAAAAAGTTGTTTTTATGACTTTGGTCGTCATTCACCTAGAGCAGGGGTTGGCAACATTTTCCAGCAAAAAACATTGGATGGTGGGTGAAAAGAGCAAGGAGATGCAGTTGCTTCTGAACCCGGAGATCTTGGCTGCTCTCTCTTTCTCTCTTCCTTAAAGCTAGTGTGTGGGAGGGAGGGGGCTTGCAAAGAGAGCTGCAACAAGGAGGCTGAAGAGCTGAATGTGGATCTGGAGATCCGGGTTGCTGACCCCTAATCTAAAGTATTGTCAGATCTTGGATCATTATAAAATCTTGGATTTTGTAAGGCAGGGGTCAGAAAAGGGCGATGACCAGGACAGGCAGCCGACACTGAAATGAGGTGGGAATATGGTGTAAACAGGTTCAATGGAAACTTACTGGAACATGGATAAGGATACAGACAGGGTATAGCTTGGGACCAGGATCAGAGTTCAGGTTCTGGAGACCAAGGACACAGGGACCAGAGGACATATTCAAAAATGTATCAGATTAACACACACTATACAGGTTCTGGGGACCAATGCTCAGGCAAGTATGGCAGGGTGATGAACACCTATAAAGGCCTCATGATAAGGAGATAGGTGTACCCAACAAAGCCTGTATTTGCAGGAAGCCACCTGCTGGTGACCAAGGAAACTACCCAGGGTAAGCAGGTGGTACCCAGGATAGCGCCGGTCCTCACAGGAGGCTATTAGAAAGAAGGTAATTATTGCACAATGGGGGGAGAAGTTGACCATGATAGCCTGAGATGGTTTAATGATGCTGGTCATTGTTAAAATCACAGTAAGCGCTGGATCATGAATTCCACAGACGTAAACATCAGAATGAGGTGAATATTGCACCGAGGTCCATTCTTCCCGTTATGCTGAATATGTGTGCACATACCAACCTGGTAGGCCCCCGGCGCCCTCTCTCAAGCATATCTGGAGCCCTCCCCATGCAGCACAAGCTGCAGACGGAGGGGAAGTTGAAGAGAAAGGAGGAGCAGTGTGTTCCTTTTCTTTAAACCACTCCCGTTGCCAGTTCCACCAAGGTGGACAGGTGGCCCTAAGCATGAACTTGTATAGGGCCACCAAAAGTGAAACGGCACTGATTGCACCCTCGGGTTGTCAATAAGAGCCTCACAGGATCTTGAAATCTGCATAAAAAAATACTTTAATAGTCTTTAGCATTGCCGGTCAATTAATTAATAAAATTAAAAAGGCTGAAATTCTGCTTTAAGAAACTGATGGCAGCAGCACGCAGAGAATATCCCAGTGAGAGGATTCTGAGGTGGAAACCCCCTTTAATTATATCAGGTTGACAAAAAGCAAGAGCCGATTTCTCGAAACTTGAATTTAACATAAAAGGCCCCATGCTCCTGTAACACAACGAGCCTGCGCACTTTGTAACAAGTAAAATTCTTCTAAGTGGTAAGCCAAAACTCAATAAATTTCCACGAGTACGAAATGTACTTCTGTCAGAAATAAAACAGAATACAAAAATCGTATTACCTGGCTGCCAACTTTTCTCAAACTTTCTTTCAAACATAAAAACTTGCAAAAAAAAAAGAAAAACTAAACAGACGTGAAACCTGTTGGGCTCATAATCAAGACGAAAAGCAGATCCCATTCGAGGGAGTAGAATTCCTGATGTTTTATACTGAGGACAAAACCCAATATAGGTTCCCAGCGAAAGCTGTCTGTTCCAATTTATCACTCAGATAGAATCGAGTTTGTGAGGTAGCTGGAGATGTGCGGCTACAAATTTTGTGCCGGGACCCGAGGAGTCAATGTGCTTGGGCAAAAGAGACTTTAAAAGTGTTTTGGGTTTTATATCACAGAAAGAAGCGGAGCTACAAGAAAAGCCCGGTGTGCTCCGGTGCTGTATTGTCTCTTAATTTGTATTTGTTTATACGCTGTACAGAAATGTTATGGCTAACCTGTTTCCCTGAAAATAAGACATCCTTACATTTTTGCCTCACAATGAAATATAAGGCATCCCCCAAAAAATAAGGCGACCCCAAAGATAAGGTACTGTAACTCCGGGCAGGGGGGATCAGAGGGGGCAATCAAAATGACACAGGAGAATGAGAAGGGGTTACTAAAATGGTAATCCACCCCTCTGAGTTTGATCTACCCTGTGTCATTCACTCCACTCTGCCGGTGTAAGGCTGAATGTATCCAAGTACGTTGAGCCTCTGTAAACAGATCATCCGCCGGCAGGCAATTTTAATAAGCTAAGTCGGGATCCCCGCAAAGCTAAGGGGTCCGACGTAAAATGGACACAACCCCTTAGGCTAATGCTGGCCATACACTCTGAGATTAAAATTACGATCCATTAAAACCGACCAATGAAAGCATTTTATCGTCCTGAAATCCTCGCATGTCCACATGGTACAACCGATAAAATTTGATCGTAATTGCCGTTTTTTACGATCGTAATTTATTGGACATGTTCAAAAATTTAAATTGGTCTGGGAACATCGGGAAACTTCACTATGTTTTCATAGTGTTTACCGACCAATTACTGCCGAGGCTTCCCCTTTAAAATCCTAATGGCCGATATAAACGGCAATTAATTTCGATGACATCCTCGTAAAAAAAAAAAAATATGATCGTAAATTGGATTTTCAATGTGGTAGCTTTTTTGCCAAATATTACGATCCAAACCGATACATACATTGGTCTGTTTTAATGGATCGTAATTTTAATTTCAGAGTGATTGGCTAGCTTAAGGCTCCACTATGCTTTTCGATACACTGATGTCAGCGCATCCAATGAGCGCAACCCCCCCCAAAAGCGCCGCGTTGTTGGATGTGCTACATAGTGCAACATTGACTTTGAACTTAACTTAAAAAACCTACATGTGCTCCTCAAAAAAAATAATCTTCACCATCTCTTAGTATAGGAACTGTTAGGGGCACTAGATAATTATTTAGGGTCACTACATTATCATAAACACCCTATATCAGGGGCGGGCAAACTTTGGCTCCTCAAAATTCATAAAGGGGCCGGACCAAGAGCCTGTAATGGCCGACCCCCCAAAGGTGTGGCAATTCCATACCTCGCTAGCATCACTAAAAAATGCTATTTCCTAGAGACTGTCTGTTTTCGGCGTGAGGATGCGCCCACAGTGTTATGATCGCACCAGTGCATTATACCCAAGGCAAGGTTTGGACACCTCTATTATGTGCACCCATTTCAACAAGCATCTTTTTAACAAGCTGACAAAATTTGACTATGCGAAATTTCTATGAAAAAGTAGAAATTTCGTCTTGGAAATCACATTGCACATTTTTCGCCCATCCCGTTTTAGCATAGGCCTAATTATTCAGCACCTTGGCTAATACTCAAGTCAAGAAGAAATCTGAGGCAAAGGTGGACTTTTAAGTGAATTCATTGCAAAGCTGCTGAACATGTTGTCATCACAAGAAATTGATACAGAATGTACACAAGAGTTGTGGTAACTTGTTTTTTGGTAATGCTCTAGCACAGTGATTCTCAAAAGTTTTAGACCCGCTATCCCAGAAGTGACATCGCAAAGTGTTATTTCCTGTATTTGGAGTGTCGGTGCTGAATTCACTGCGCTTCCGCACTTTTCGCTTTTCACTTCCGGCCTGAACAGGTTTGTTTAATACCTAGGTGCCCAACCTGCGGCCCTGTGAGCGTTCT
>CM070032.1:10461390-10476185 GCA_036250615.1 Ptychadena robeensis
CCTCTATGATATAGTGGGGTTTTGTATAAATATTACACCTATTTGAGTTGTATGTTTTGGCGACACTCGGACTTAAAACCCACAGTAGTAATTGGTCGGACTTTTATTCTTAAACCATAGGCATTCATCACTATGGAGTTGGCCCCAGAGCGGTGCGTTCAGGAGAATGGACATCATGTCACACATGGATTGGGCCACCACAGAGTCCAGACCTTAACACCATTGAGAATCTGTGGGAAGTGCTGGAAAAGGATTTGCAGTCAGTCTCTACCATATCACTGCAGATCTTTGGTGGAAATGAATTGTAACACTGGATGGAAATAAATCTTGTGACATTGCAGAAGCTTGATACAAAACAATGCCACAGCGAGATGAGAGACGCAATCACAGACTAAAGGCTGTATTAGGGTCGTGTGACCTTTTTTTTGGTGGCCACTTTCTTTTTTTTGGGCAAGGGGGCAGGTATGTTACTTCTTCCCAGATACGTTGACAAGGTTTTAAATGCTGTTTGGTCTTATTGGGCTTCCTCATTCCCCCCCACCCCCCCCCCCCCCCCCCCCCAAAGTGCTGCGCTAATGTAATTCATACAAGGGCAGGGACCAGTGGTCAACTACCCAAGGGCCTTACTTTACTTCTCTTCAGAAAGTTCAGCTTCTTTAAATATGTTACGTGGTGCACGCCTCTCTGTGAGATTGAGTGCACAAACTCATAATGGACCTTTATCGGTCGGCCACATCTCCATGCAGATGGTTGCACCCGGAGCAAGCGCATCCCTCTAGGCCCTCACAAGCCTAGAATGGGTACTCAAGTTTCCTCGCGGCCAGACTTTCAATCACAGCTGCACCCCACCTTTCAACTAGGAACCTGCTTTAATCACTTCACCATGCACCAGGCCTGTGAAACGCATCTGTCCAATTAGGGAACCTCCATTATCTGTGAGTCGGTCCCCATCACAAGGTCTTGCCACACTCCATTAAGCGACCCCAACACGGGTCGGAATTCCACTCAGGATTCCGGCAACATCGATTCAGGGGCGTTTCACACGAAACGATCGTGCCGGAATCGCGTGCAGCCACATATTGTCCAGTCGATCAGGGTACGATCGTTCGGGGGGGGTCAGAATCGGATTCCGACAGAGAACCAAATGTTGAGTATTTTTGATCCGATCTGCCCAGATAGGGGGAGTTGTTGACAATTTCGTGAGGTGGACACCAACGGACGGAATCCGTTGGAAAAGGGGTATTTGCAGCGGATTTTTTTTCGGAATACTCTTAATTTTTTTTTTGTTTGTCCACTTTATTTTTGTATGTTTTTCTTTTTTGTTTTTTCTTTTTTTTGATCGTGAGCTCGATTCCCGCTGAGATTTTTTTTGTGTGACGGAAAATCGCATCGGATCATGTGATCAATCGGCCATGGAATCCGACACGTCTATGGCTAGACTTAAAAGAAATATGCTCTGCCAGGTTGGTGTAAGAACCTTGCTTACTTATTGATGGTACTCAGCTTACAGTCCATCAGTTCTGTGCAGCCACGTGCGAAAGATGCCAATGCCCTCCACAGTCTCTGGGCCTTAGCCCTCACTCCTCCACGGTGGGACAATTCCTCAGGGCTGGGGCACCCTGGGCCTATTACTGGGACAAGGGGAATGTCTGTATATGTAAATACATTGGGCTAAGATAGGTTTACGATATTGTCCGGCCTCCTACAGGGCGCGACCAGAGAACCTCTCTCCTCCAAAGCGACCCAGCCTACACCCATTAACAAGAAGAACTTAAAGAACAAACACGGCTGGGAACTCCAAAGTCGCGATGGGTCACGTATAAACACCCAAAAACCCTCCCCCTTTCTCTCCCCCTCCCCAAAAAAAAAACACAAATAAAAAAAACAACCCACCAAAAAAAAAAAAAAAAAACAAAAAAAAACAAATCACTGTATTAAAGGCAAAGCTTAAACTTCTGAGCGTGGGCTGAGTTTAATGCAATCATGAAACTCCGCCCCGTTACTAGAGCTACGATTTAGATAAGCAGGTTGCTTACTGAGTGCGTCGAGTCCAGCCTAACGATTGCGTTTCGTCACCATAAGACATCCGTGTTGTGGTACAACTGGAGGCCGCGTTCACTTTTTTCAGACAAGTCGGCGTCAATGTACATACCAGCTGGGCAGGCACAGCGTGCCTCCGCTGCGATGCCAGTGGCACGATTATAAAACAAAAACGTCTCCTCCCACGTGTGCAGGCCCAGAAGGTTTAATTAAACACTTGAGGACCACAGGTGCCTACAAATATATAAAAGATACCACAAGCTCACTGCCCTCATATTCTGAGTTGTAAAAAAAATAAAAGAAATTGTCTGAACTTGTTTACCTCCACGATGTTTACCAGAACCCGCCGCGGAAGGAATGTTAGTGTTTTGTTCCAGGCTGGGCCACTTTTGGCCGGGCCCATGGTTCTACTGCAGAACAGAAATAATGTTACACAAATCAGGGCATCTGAACAGTGGGTGAAACGGAAAATGTAATTTTGTTTAGGTGTTTAGACAATGTGTTTGTCTCTGTGTTTGTGCTTTCCATTCTCTCCTGTTTACACTCCCTAGTTGACATACCTGTACCGCACCATTTTTAACAGGTGGGTACAGGCAGTGGGCCTGTGAATTCCCTCCTTGACCCCCTCCCAATCGGCTTCCGACCTTCTCATTCCAATGAGGACAGCCATCACGAAGTTGCCACAATGACCTGATCACTGCCAAGGCCAACGGCTTCTTCCTGTTGATTCTCTCCTTCTGCCGTTGACACTGGACCACCCTCTTCTTCTCAGACCCTGCAATCCTATTGGTACTTCATGACTCTGAACTATCCTGGTTCTCCTCCTACTTGGACTGAACGACATTCAAACCTCATTCCAAGTCTCCATTATCACACCCCCCACTCCCTGTTGGCGGTCCCACAAGGCTAGTCCTTGGCCCGGTCTTTTCTCTCTATACCTCTCTATTGGCCAAACTACTTGACATCTATTATGCATGATGACACCCCAAATCTATCTTCTACCCCGGCCTTCATCCCTCTGTCCTGGACAAACCTCTCTCAACTGACTATATCGGTCATCTCTTCATGGGATGCGATGACAGATTCATTAAAACTCAATACTGAGGCAAAACTGAACTCATTATCTTTTCCCCTTAACCTTCCAAGCCCCCACCCAAACATCTCACTTACAGTACATACCACACCATTCATCTACCCTATGTCACAAAGCTCGCCTGCCGTCGGTGTCACCTTTGACACATTGCACTCTCCTTTACTCCCCAGTCCTGGTACACGCTTACATGTCACTCTGTCTGGAACTACTGTAAATCATCCTATCTGGTCTCCCTCTACTAGACTTGCGGGCCTTCATTCCATTTTTTTTTCATGAATGCTCTGCTTAGGACCTCATTACTCCTCTAACGGCTCTCCATCTGCTGGCTCCTCTCGGACAAATATATCACTGGCTTCCCATGTCCAGAGAATCAAATTTTAAAGTCCACCGTGCCTTGCTGTAAATCAACTCCACACACCTCCTGCCCTCGTAATCTCCAACCGAATACACAAATACACCGCTAACGCCCCTCCGCTTCCTAAAGTGACCTACTCAGACATCCCAACTCATAAAACAATCATCGACATTGACACGGCTCCAAGACTCTCTAGCGGCTGCCCCTACTCTCTTGAACCTCCCTCCCTCGCCCCATCAGAACTTGACTCTACCTTTGCCACTTCAAAAAAAGCTAAAAAAAAACCCACTCTTCAGCCCTCTCTACCAAAAATTCTTCTCAGACTAACATCACCACCAATGCCAGCCCGCACCACCCCCCCACCTATTGTATAAATTGTTCCCAATCCTATTAGATTGTGAAGCCCTCCGGGCAGGATCCTCTACTCTCTCCTATGTCATACCCGTAACCTGTGTGTTATTGTGTGTTGTATCGCCACTCTAATGTAGGGGGAAAGAGAATGAGGGGGATACGAGGGAAGGAGAAGCCCAAGCAACAATTCTATCCCCTATTCCTCCACCACCTCCCCTCCTCCCCCCCCACTTTTTACATATAAATAAATTGTTTCATAATAATAATAATAATGGCAGAAACAGTGTACAAGGTGGTACACTGCCTTGCCACTTTCCTCCCTCACCCATCCCCATCCACACAGCCAGTGTAATTCATGACACACAGCTGGAGGAGGACGGGATAAAGAAAGAGGGAACACTCCTTACACCATCGGAGGTATATGGAACTGCGAACCCTAGCCAACCCTTCACATCGTCACCAGCGGACGCGATCAGTGAAAGCAGTCAAGCGCAGAGAAAAATGCTGCGGGTGGACAAAGCAGCATCCCCGTAGCTTTCCGGCGGATATCGGCTTTCATGGGAGAGCCCAGCTCATTCCAGAGTTTGTTCTTAGCACAAACTCTGGACGAGATGGGCCCTAGTGATGAAACACTTAAGGAGGGTTAAGGGTATTCCTACTTTAACAGTTTACTTACTAAATACCCTGTTTCCCCAAAATAAGGCACCACTAAATTTTTGCTCACGCTGAAAATTATAAGGCATCCCCACAAACTAAAGGCACCCCCGAGATACGTAGTAACTCTGGACAGATAGATAGATAGATAGATAGATAGCAGATAGATAGATAGATAGATAGCATAGATCAGATATGGGATTTCAGATAGACTATGGGATTAAGACTTAGATAGATAGATTAGTAGTAGTAGATAGATAGGAGATAGATAGACTAGATAGGAGTATAAGATAGATAGATATGGGATGGATAGAGAGATTAGATGAGAAGAGACGATATAGTAGAGACTGCATATGTAGTAGATAGATAGCATATTGAATAGATGATAGTGATAGAGAGATAGATAGATAGATAGATAGATAGATAGATAGGACTAGTAGGATAGATAGGGGATTAGGTTAGATAGATAGATAGATAGATAGCATAGACTGATAGATGATAGTAGATATGGTAGATAGATAGATAGAAGATAGATGATAGATAGATAATATGGGATATGGTAGATAAGATCATGGGATGGATTGGTAGATAGATAGATAGATAGATAGATTAAGATAGATAGATAGAGCGTGATTAGGAGATAGTAGATAGATAGATAGATATGGGATAGGTAGAAGGAGGATATGGGATGGATTGGTAGATAGTAGATAGATAGATAGAGATCGATTTTTTTGTTGTAGATAGATAGATAGATAGATCGAGATAGATGTTAGATAGATAGGAGAGATTAGATAGATAGATAGATAGATATGGGAAGATAGATAGGGATAGATAGCTAGTAGATAGAATAGATAGATGATAGATAGAGTGTTTTTTGTTTTTAAAGATAGAGAGTAGTAGTAGATAGATTAGATAGTAGAATGGGATAGGTAGACTAGATGAGATAGATTGATAGATAGATATATAGATAGATAGATAGATAGATAGATAGATAGATAGATAGCTATGGATAGGTAGATAGATAGGGATTGGATTGGTAGAGAGATAGATAGATAGCTTAGATAGATAGATGATAGAATAGATAGATAGATAGATAGATTAGATAGAGAGATAGATAGATTCGTAGTAGATAGATAGATACGGATAGATAGAATGGGATAGGAATAGATAGATATGGGCAGCGGATTGGTAGATAGATAGTAAGATAGATAGATCGTTAGATGATTAGATAGTAGATAGATAGAATTAGATAGATAGATATGGGATAGATAGATAGATATAGACTAGAGAGAGATAGATTAGATAGATAGATAGATAGATAGATAGATAGATAGATGATATATCGATAGATAGATAAGAAGATATGGATAGTAGATAGATATGGATGGATTGGTAGATAGATAGATAGATAGATAGATAGATAGATAGATAGATAGTAGATAGATAGATAGATAGATAGATAGATAGATAGAAGATAGATAGATAGATATGGAGATAGATAGATTACAGTTCCAAATATTGTTGAAAGTTTTACTTTAGTGCCCGTGAGATACAAAACCGCAACATACTGAATTCATCCCGAGTCGTTTTGGGGACAACAGAAGATGCAGTTCCAACCTACCGCCAGTAGATGTCACTAGCGGATATAAGGTTACCGCCACTTTTCCAATGCCGAAACCCAATCCGTTATAAAAAATACAATCATAATGGCAAGTACATGGGTTTATTTGGTCACATTTTTCCCTCCTAGAAAACATTCTATTAAATTATTTAGGAAACTATATGCGCGTGCCAAATTTGTGTTTTGTTGTTTTAAATTAATTTATGCTATTTAAAAAAAAAAAAAAACAAAGCTAGTACATGTCCCCATCTATTTGAGATAAGAAGTTTGGAAGCCGGGCCCGTTTTAATTTTAAAACATATTAGTTCTGACCCACCACAGCGAAAGAGTGTTCCGTCTTTTACAAGACTGTATAAAAGTGGACACCAAGGCACTTTGGAGAGGAAAATCTGGGAAGGGAAATTAGGAGAGTCCTTTATTATTATTTTTAAAATTAAATGGCGTCTTCCTATGTAGTACTGTGGTGGCGATTATCTTCGGGCTCCTCTGATAAAGTCCAATCGGTCTGTGGAGGCCAGGTTCAGCGCAGCCCTTCTTTTGTATTTTTAATGAGGGAACATAACGGTATGATTAGGAAAATGAGAATTCTTTGTAGGGGCGGACCGATTCGAGGACCCACAAGACGAATAATTATAACATGAAAAAAGCTAATTGAGCCAACTGGTCCTAAAAGAGAAGAAAGGTAGTATGTTTTTTCAGCTGTAATAAATGGGGACTTAAGCCGTTATCTTAGGAAAATCGGCCCGTTCTTGGCAATGTGGGTAGTATTGGTCTGTTCAAACTGTCTATCCAAATCACATTTTACCTGATCTACTCAGAAATGTGGATTGAGATAGAGAGATAGGGATGATAGATAGATTAGATAGATTAGATAGAGAGATCGCTAGCTGTAGATCAGAATAGATAGATAGATAGATAGCGGTTAAGATAGAAGATAGAGATAGATAGGATAGATCGATAAGATATGGGATAGATAGATTAGGATAGATAGATTAAGATACGAATAGATAGATAGATAGATAGATTAGATTAGCTAGATGCTAGTAGATCGATAGATAGATATGGGATAGATAGATAGATAGATAGTAGCTAGATAGATAGATAGATAGATAGATAGATAGATATGGGATAGATAATTAGATAGATAGAAGATAGATAGATAGATAGATAGATAGATAGATCGATAGATAGAGAGATAGCATAGATAGATAGAAGATAGATAGATAGATAGATATGGGATTAGATAGCTAAGATAGATAGCTAGATAAGATAGAGAGCGATAGCTAGATAGATAGATAGATAGATAGATAGATAGATAGATGATGATAGATATGGGATAGTAGATAGACTATGATAGATAGATAGATTAGATAGATAGATAGATAGATAGATAGAAGATAGATTAGATAGATAGATAGATAGATATGGGATAGATAAGACTAGTAGATGAGACGATAGATAGATAGATAGTAGATAGATAGATAGAAATAGATCGATTAGATAGATAGATAGATAGATAGCTAGAGAGATAGATAGATATGGGATAGATAGATAGATAGATAGGGAATAGATAGATAGATAGATAGCTAGAAGATAGATAAGGGATAGATAGAAATATATAGATCGATAGATAGATAGCTAGATTAGATATAGATAGATAGATAGTTAGATAGATGATAGGGATAGATAGATAGATATGGGATCAGATAAATAGGGTAGATAGATATGCTAGATATGGATAGATAGATAGAGATAGAAGATCGGATGCGGCATTCAATGATTAGAATCGACCAGGGGACATTCGGCAGGCAGGAGGTTGAGGTTTTTAGTAGTAATTTCCAGGGTGAATTTATCAGCTGAGAAGCCCACCGCGAGATAACTCGGGCAAAAAGCTGGAGGGTTAAGGGAAAAACAGAGGAAATGACTTCAGGACCTCAATTCCTAGTACCAGGAGGTTTCACCTCCCCTCCCTTCCTATTTCGTAGGAAGCTACTGGAAGGAGGGGGCCATCACTCTCCCTCCTAAGTTCCCACCCCCACTTGTGCAGATGAATGATTCGGGATGAGAAGTTATGAGGAAAGATTACCATCTAAACTTCCTTCTAAAGTAACCGAAAAAGAAAAAAAAAAATAGGGATTTATGAAATGGGAATTGGCCGGGGGGAAAGTACATGAAAAACATAACTTTCCGGCCCAACAAGGACTAATTGGACAGGTATTGGTCCGATATTGGGAAGAAGATCCGCCATTTATGAATTTCCGATTTTTTTTTTTATATTTCCTATTTTACATCACATAACAGGGATGATGGAAGCTAACAACTGTCCTCACATGAGTAAAGACAGTTTAAAAGGATATTTAAAATTTGACCAGATTGGAGTTTAAACAGTATTACAACAATGTCTGGTAGGAAGGCGAAGGTGTTGCTCTCATAGATGGCCTAAAAGGGTAGCCAAACAGGGTTCGATTTAGCACACAGGTTAACAGGACAATGGGCAAGCCTAAGAAGATCCTGCCTCCTTCACTTACAAAACAACACCCAACCTATATTCATATCAAATTAATTTAGAACCTGTAATCGTAGATGGCCGAGAACGCTAGTCCCCCCGCCCGCCAGCATGACTCGCGAACAAGCGCACACCCGAAAGACAAGAGAGTAGGCACGACAGATTCGTAGGCCGGACAGGGAACGGATAAAAATAGGAGGGTAATTAACTAAAGTAGCCACGTAAGTCACAGACGGAATCCTTGCGCTAAAATTCTCCTTCATCATAGACAGAGAGACATGGGACCACACAATCGGACTGGCCAGAGAAGAGAACAAACCCTGTTTGGTCCTTTTCTTGAATCGAATTGAGCACAATCAAGGGGGAACTCGGACCTCCGTACAAGCTGAGTCCGGGGAACAGGATGATGTAAGAGAGAGCCGAGTGGATACTAAAAGATAATGAAACCTAGGACGAACCTGATTGGGAGATAGATACGGACGGTAGGATAACCGGAGAGAATAGGCACATGCAAGACTGATAACTCACAAAAGTCGGACACCTGTATGGCTAGCTTTAGGAGACAAAGGGAAACTCCCAGTGGATGTTGTTCTGTAAGGACATTTTTTTAAGATACCAGATATTCAAGAATACAGCGGTTTCTGCCAATATGATCCCCTCCCGCAGTTGGTTCCCAAAACTTTCCTTGCAGGGCCCCCCTTTTTATTTAGGAAACAACATTATCCGGTCCCCTCACTATTCAACACAAGATAAGGAAGAGGGCACTCCACCCCCTGGAATAAATTCGCGCCACCCAGTTTGGGGAACCATGACCTTATAGCCTAGAGTTCAGCACCCACAAACCACAAGGGACGGCACAACGGTGCCAACCATCCTCCAGCTGCCATGTTGACTTTATAAAGCTTTGAAATTTGACATGTTTCAAAACTTCATCAAAATGAAACTTAAAACTTGAAGTTCAAAAAAATTCAAAACAAAACAAGCTGGACCACAAAAAAAAAGATTTTCACACTGCTACAAGAGGTTTGTACATAGTATCAAATGGCTTGTAAATATTATATGTAAAATGTTCTATTGAATATTAATAAATTGCTGAATTGTGATATTCAATAAACACAATTATTAGTTATGAGCTATGCTGAGTACAAATTTCTGAAGTGCCAGTTAAAACCTCATATTAGTGTGACATGGGCTCCAAGTGTGACCTCTGAATGACTCTGAAGGTGGTCTCCTGAACTCACTAGGGTCTTTTTTAGATATATATGATTGATTTGGGGTGGCATGGACACACCCACTATTGGGAACCCATAATCTAGTATACTTTTTATGTTTATTTCATGGGGGACTAACCAAATGGAAAGTTGTAGGACGATTCTAGAAAACAGGAACAGTTACCGAAAAGCCCAAGAGCCACAATCTCATCTATGTGCCTGATCTTAGTGTCCTGATCACCTAGATCAGATTGGGGGCAACACATACGGTGGCCAATACACAGTGTGGCTGCGAAGGGAGCGGACTCGCCATTAAAACGGGACCGCATGGTGATGTCGCGATTGAAGTCACCCATGCGCGATTGCACGCCACTCGGACCACTACGATTGGCAGGATTGGATTCAATGAGCACCACTTCAATCATAAGTGGGGACATTCATGACATTTACGGACACAGGGATGGGCCAAGAAATCATGGGGTCGGTACAGAAAGAATGTCCGGGCCACATGGCAGGACTTGGTGCGGGGGGGCGGGGGGGGTTAGCGAGAGAAATATCCAACCATCACCACCACAAACCCCGCGGACAACCCCCCCCCCCACGGCGTTGACTTATCATGGCCCCTACATGCTGACTGTCGGTCCCCCCTAGCTGCCCGGGCCCGGGACGGGGGTCCCCCCCTTACGGCGGCCCAGTGCAGACCGCTCAAAGGGGGTGCCCCTGGGCAGACCGCTCAAAGGGGGTGGCCGTATTAGATGGACGCTACAAAGATGGCCGTGAAGAGGAAGGCCCTTGAAGCAGCCATAAATCTAGCGCATCTATGCGTTTATGGGGACATTATGACCCGGGGGCCCGTTGTCACCTTGATGAGAAGACGCTCTGGTTCCCCTCTCCTTGTTCCCTGCAATGAGCATGTATAATGCCAAGAGAGGTCTAAATGTCTACCTTATCTGCTCATTGCCGTGAATGAGCGGAGGGGAGCCAAGGCATCTTGTCACCAAGGTCTACGTATTTTCACTGAAACATGACTATTATGTTTTTTCTTTCTTTTTTTCACCTTCCTAGCAGTATGACTTTTTTGTTAAAAAGCATACAGGAAATTAAAAATGTCCCCTTCCCCTCATTAATAAAGCCAGGAACAAGAGGAACCTATGGCGGGTGACCATCACAGGGTCTTGGTCCGGACCCTCTATCAAATAAAGAACCCATTGTGGCCCACAAGTCAAAAAGTTTCCCCACCCCTGTCCTAGTTGCCTAGGAAGACCCCCGTACATGGGAGAAGATGGTAAGGTATATTATTGAATAACAGCGTTTAGTAAGCATTGGTCATGGCCTTTATTTAGACTGTTTCACACACTGGCATAAATATTCATATCCCGCCATCTGTTTTCTCACTTTTCTATTAATTATGAGTGGGAAGATGTCTGCGTTCACACGACTGCTTTATCCCCCCTGTTGAATCTCTTTAAACAAGCGCGCTGAGTCTATCGTCAGAGGAGACCGGTCCATTGTTTCCTCCCGGGAAGAATCTCACACTTCTTTCAGAGAGGAGCTGCTACTAGGCAGCCGGTGAAGGTTTATACATGGCGCCCTATCTTTGGCAATTAAAGGAAACCTGGCTTTTTTTTTGGTCAATTTGATTTAAAAATGATTTTTTTTAAGTTTTTAACATAAATTGTTTTAAAATGTAAATTTTGGACTTGAAACATTAACACAGTCTGCTTTCATGGATCAGCGTACATTCTGTGCTGTCTAAATAAGAAAGCCTAGCATTAGTTCTGCTCCTTCAGCCTAAACATTGTAGATATCTCCATCTATACTAGGAGATTTGTAGTGTCGTGCGACACCACAACACCAGGTTCTTTGAGGTGGATGTCCTCTTGTCCGGCCAATAAGCCAAGATCCACGCACGCTGATAGGGGGCTATTTACAGTTTTACTGAGGATTATATACAGCAGCTCCGACTCCCGAGGGCAAAGAAGGGGTTCAGTCGTAGGAATCGCGGCAGATCACCCAAGTGGGGACATAGTCAAACTGTCAACTGTGTTATCACTCTCCTGTCCTCCTGGTTAGGTCTTAGGGCCATTACACAGGTTTCCATAGAAATGTATGGTATGATTTATTTATGGTTCTTATGGTAACTCACAACACCGCACATTACTGCACATGCCTTGCAGCCACATTTTTACTGCAGCATCGCAAGCATTTCCCATACACATGTTTGGGAGATGCAAGTGCAGTGCATGACGCACGGTTTTATTACCGTCAATTGACGCAGTAGCCTTACCACTTACCTGGCTGTTACCCGCCAGTGTTTGGCCCTCGCAGTGGCTTTGCTTACACAACATGTGAAGCCTGGTGCATTGATGCTCCTGACGCATGTAGACAAAAAGTAGCTAAACCTCCGGAACTTTGGTATTGGAAAGGCCCTCCAGTTGGAGTTTAAATCTGTTTTTACAATTTTTTTTGCACATGTTGAGTCAGCAGAGCCCTCCTGCCAGAACCCAATGGGACAGGCCTGAGGCCTGGGATATGCGGGAATCTCCAACGGCATTTGAGTTGCTTATTTCCCCTATAGGCTGGGGTAGTTGTAGACTGTCACCCCCATTCATAGGATTGCCCTGGGAAGCTCATAGCTTCCTAGCGGATAGGAAGACGTCTCTGGAGTATTTGGGACCAGAGAAAGTGCTGCATGTGAAGGATATCTTCCCTTCAGTAAAGTTGCCCCAGCTGAACAGCAGCTAGTGTGTGGACATTTCTTTATTGAGTGTATGAAAGGACTGTGTCAGGATATACTTTCTACAAACGAAACTGTGTGTTAGGAGCCCGCTGACCCCCTGTCTGCACCAGGGTGCCTGTCTCCCCCACAGTAAGCCGCGCCAGTGTATTTTCCCATAGCAGATCCAAGATGGATGCCCACTAAGAAAAAGGGGAAAAAGCGTGCCAAACGGTAAGAGACCCATCCTGCACCTGGTGACCTAGGTCATGTACTCCCTAGGGTTCGCCACCCAGACAGGCGCCAAACAGTGAGCCCTGCACCACTCCACTACAACTTTAATTGTCACAACATTCAAATCCCAATTCAATCCATTCTATTATTTTTATTACTTTACTCTGATAACAAATGGTCCTCGGTTTCTGTATATCGTTGCCGTTTGCAGTGTTTTAAAACAAAGGCTCTAATAGTCTTCAGCTTATCGCTCATTATATCAATCTCATTAATGTAACAGGATTTAAATTGAACTGCACTAGTTCCCTTAATCAAATAATTGCATTTTGTTTACTACAATAGTATAATTGAATGATATATAATATTATCTTTAATAAGAATGGAGAGCGGTCCTGCACTGCGGCAACATCGAAGTGAGAAAACTATGGGGATATTCAAGAATCCTAAACCTTTCTTCCCAACATTAGAACATTAACCTTTCCTCTGCACGCTCACTTGTCGGATATTTTAAGCCTGACGGTTATATAAAACTTCAAAGATAAGGAGACTATGTAAAATATGGTAGCTGTGAATGATGACACTTTATTTGCATAAAACTACTTTTCATTTAAATTGAATGCACATTAGCCTGATAAAATCCACATTTCTGTACAGTTATAAAGATAAGTAAATGGATACCAGACATGTCAAGCTGTGAAATTACATGTGCCCAACAAACAGTACAATACCTGAAACAGCGGTGTCACCATCTGCATGGAACCCATGGTGTCACCACATGGCGGCATGTGCAGCAACCTAAATGAACTTTGAGGTGGCCATACACATATGGATTATCCCTCGATAGATGAAGCTGGCCGTAGATTTTTCTGCGATCGATCGTTTAAGCCAGTGGTGCCCAACTGAGTTGATATGGAGGGCCACAAGTGCGGCCGTCAGCACCACTAAAGGGCCGCACATAACATTTTCGATCTATACTGACTTGTATAAGCATTTTTTTATGAAAGAATGGCGGAGCTAGAAGACATTGTTTTTCATTTTTAAATAACACAACTTTTTAAATTATACTTAATAGGTTTTGTGGGTGCCACTTTGGCTTTTCTAAATTTCTGATTCGACTGGGATCCAAATGAGGTATAGATTAGATGATACACAGTATAGCTAGATGATATTGCAGACGCAGGACGCAAGACAGATAGGATCGCGAAGTTGGAGAGGAGAATCAGATGAGAGTCTAACGGTCAGTCAGCATTCATGATAGGACTGAAGAGGCGAAAGTCTCAATTGATCGGAGGGCGACAGATAGGATGCATGTTGACATGTTATGTACCGCATCACAGATACGTATGTTCTAGGAGTCAGCTTGGTCAACATCTGCACTCACAGACGATGCGGAGCTACAGGAGAGTGTCAGAGGTGCTCAAGGTGACTACACGGAGCAGCGAGCTTGTTGAAGATAGGGGATTATGCTGGTGTTATTACTGTAGCTGTAGATTGTTGCTGGTGGGGTGGCTGGCACAGTGTAAGGGGAACAGACTGATGAGTTCACTGTTTGCTCAATTATTTTAAGGAATCTGTCATTCCATCCATGACGAGATGACTTCCGATAAGGCCCCAGTGGGCGAGAGATGTTGTCCATGACAGGAGGGAGGAAGGCCGGGTAGAAAGATCAGATTGGGTGTCATCAGCCTATATTGCATGTCACGTTGCCAGAAGATGATGCGTATACGTAGGGAGAAAGACCCGGGCTACAAGGACTTAGCTTGTGGACCCACAGGGAGGTGGGTGGTGTGAAGCAGGAAAATATAAAAGACATTGCAGTAGTTTTTGGAAGATCGTTTCAGTCAAGTAGTATTATAAACCAGATATATTCTTGCGATTCATTAATACCATGAAGTCAGGTCCCTGTAAGAAGAATCACTGTTTTCAACAGTGTCAAAGTTCAGATCGAGATCCAAAGAAGAAGCCTTTGTCCTTGAAATGAGCAGGTCCTTGGCAACTTTGATGGCTGTTCTCG